>JACEFZ010019396.1:0-102500 GCA_014155875.1 Cepaea nemoralis
AATCTCATTCTATCTCTACGGCTAATAAGAAAAAACAACGATTTAGAGATATCAGAAGAAATTCAGGTCAGTGTACAGGGAATCAGAATAATGTAATTATAAAGATAAAATTCATGATTAGATGCTATGACAAAATAGGCATCCCCATGAATAAACATACACATTATAAGCAAGGCTTCGATCAAACCGTATCCCCAGGTAATTCATTGCCTGCGTTCTTTCCACCGTCTCTGAACACAGCATTACAGTTGGTGTTGGATTGTTGACAATATGATTATTCAACGAAAACCAAGTCACTGTTGCCTTTGTTGGGTTGACCATTGCCCCAGCTTCATCACACCAAGTACTTATGCGATTGAGTTCGGTTTGTAGTGCCACAGCAACCTCCTCTCTATCCTTACCCTGACGATACACTAAAACATCATCGGCATATGACAATGTCCTGCCAGGTCCAGTGATCTGCTCACTGGTGATTCTCACTGTGTAGGCGTTGAACAGCACCGGAGATAATGGTGATCCCTGTGGTAGGCCAGGATATATTGTTGTTGGTTCCAACGTCCAACTGCCACATCTAAAAACTACTTTCCGTTGGAAGAGAGCTGCAGCGATCCAACTAAGGAGGAATGGACTTACGTTTAGTTCAAGAAGCTGAAACATTAAAAAATCCAGTGGTACTCTGTTGTATGCGTCCTCAAGATCAATCGCTGCAGCAACGGTTTCAGTGCCTGAGTGGAAACCTTCATAGACATCGTGGGCAAAGACTGCTGCATTGGTCCAGGTTTCTCTTTTTGGACGGTACCCACCCAGGGTAGGTGGGAAAACACCTTGCCTCTCTAGTTGGCTTGATATTTTCCTGGCAATTACCTTCTCCAGCAGCTTGCCTATTGTATTCTGCATGGTTATAATTTGATATCCCTGAATTTTCTTGTGGTCTTTGTCAGGCTTCGGCAAGGGAATCAGATAGCTGTGTAACCATTCCTCCTTGATGCTAGCACTCCCTATACTGTTGTTGTACATGTCTGCTAGTTTCTCTAGCTCATTGTCGGTACACCTATTTATGTCGTCGTATCTTATGCCATCAGGACCTGGAGCACTGTTTTTTGATCGTCGAAGCACAGCCTTGATTTCTTTCACTGTCACTGTGTCTTCATCCGAAGTGTTCTGGGCCTTGCATCTGTCTGAGGTGACCTCCTTGGCCAGATTCCGGCCTCCCACGTCTGTCTGGTTGCTCTGCTCAAGGTAGCGTTCAAAGAGGGCTTTGCCCTTGTCCTCGTCAGTCCTCTGCCAGATGAGGTCAGCACCTTGGAAGTCAGAAATGCTCTTATTCTTGACTACACCACTCATGCTTTTATGTAGTCGCCAGAACAATGTGCACATAGACCAGGTGATAACAAAGGCCAAGCGGGGTTTGGCAGCGATGCGGGTGATGGCGGCAGCAAACTGTGAGCAGCGCCATCTATGTCTTCTGTACGAGGGGCTGGTCATGTCTGTTTTGGAGTATGCAATGGCAATCCTGACTGTCAGCCATAAGCAGATAGAAAGGATGGAAAGGATACAGAATGAAGCTATGCGCATTATTCTTGGATGTACAAGAGATACAGCATGCAGGGCGATGCGCTACCTTCTTGATTTTCCAACCATTGAAGAGAGAATGCAAGTTGGCAGGGCACGTGCCTACCTCAGAATTAACGCAAACACACAGCATCCACTGCATAGTGAAATTAGGAAGGTGAAGGGCAGCAGGTTAAAAAGAGGACGGTCGTGGATGGGTCAAGCCGAGGACATTCTTCAACAGGTGTGTTCACTTGAGGACTTAGAACCTGGCTAGGAGTGGGTGCAAGTGCCAACAGACTTCTGCACATCCTTTTCAGTCTGCATCCAACTAGATAGAAAATGCAGACAAGAAAATCCGGCTGCTGTTGAAGCTGAAGTACAAGCGTTGATTTTCGAGAATTCGCTAGACAGTGACGCGGTCATCTACACAGATGGGTCGGTCGTCCGACATGTGAGAAGCTCATGGGCCTTTACAGCTCGGGCCGGAGGGAGAATTGTGAAGGAGGACTCTGGTGCTTTCACTGAAACCACAAGTAGCCTGACCATGGAAGTCATGGCAGTAAGTAAAGTAATAACATGGCTCGAGACACAGACATTCACTAGGGCTTGTTTCCTTAGCGACTCAATGAACATGATCAAGAGGATAGAGGAGGGGTCGATCCGAAGAGAATGGTTGCTGCCTCTGAAGCGGTCTCGGCTGGCAAAGATTAGTTTCATCTTCGTGCCAGGGCATGCGGGAGTACAAGGAAATGAGCGGGCTGACAAGCTCGCAGGTGAGGCTACTGTTGAGGGCGGACGCGCCATGGACCAGGCTGACATTCTGAATGCTCTACGAGAAGTGAGACTTTTGCAAGAACCAAGTGATGACTGTGAATCTACAACAATGGCCAGACTGCGAGAGCAGCAAATTAAAAGAGGGGTGGCCAAACAAGAACACTACGCAGGAAGCCAAAGAAGATTGATAAACCAACACAGAACTGGCGTCGTTAGCCGCTACACGCTGCGGGATTTGCTGAGGAGGGGATCCGAGCACTTATGGACTGAATGGTCCGATGTGCAATGAGGATGATCTGTCGACTAACTAACTAACTAACTAACTAAACATACACATGATCATCCTTCACAGTACCATTGATATTCCATCACAGCTTGGGTAGTCATCCAACACAGTACCAGTGATCTTCCATCACAGCATGGGTAGTCATCCAACACAGTACCAGTGATCCTCATCACAGCATGGATAATAATCCAACACTGTAATTGTAGTCTGATACACAACACCAGCAATTATCAGACAACAAGATGGAACAAAGGTCATTCATTCAGTAGCATGTCCTTTGCAGAACCTCACTCCCATAACAACCTTCCGGAAAACCTCTCGATCATAAGCAAGATTTCCCGCTTCAGATACATCCATCTGGAGATCATCCGCCACATCCTGCACCCATCTTCTCTTTGGCTTTCCTCTTCCTCTCTTCCCAGGCATATATCCCTCCATTATTGTTCTCAGGCACAGACATAGCTATTATATTCCTTTATTCCTATTTAAACTATGAAGGTTCGTTCAAAACTCACCCCACAGCAGATAATCGTCAATCCACAATCAAGATCCTCTTGGATCTTTTGGATCTTCACAGGGCCTGTCTACCCTCTCAACTGCGGTCTGGAAAAACAGTGGCTACCCTCGGCCGTGCCTGGGGCATGTTCGCCCATCTACTTGGTAGTGGCTCAGGGGTTTAAGTTCAAACCCTCTGCTGAAAATTAGACATCAGCATCTCTTCGGCCTAACTTGTTCCCAAGGCCAAAGAGGCGGGAACATGGCTTTACTGGGCTGTTATAGGCACGCCAACACAACATCCCAGCATCCTATACATTTTTTTTACCAGGGTATCAAGAGATATGCTACTCCATACTCTTGTAGAGTCGCGGCAGGCGGCTTCATGTGGTAATAGAATATATCTCATAATAAGGTTCGCAAAATTTATAAATAGGGCCACCTAAATAAACAACCTAGTGCAGCCAGGAGGTCTCCGCACGTGTGAAGATCTCCTATTATTCTAAACATAATATTTACATTTAAATTGTATCACAACGTCTCGTGTTTCATAGTTATATCAAGCAAGTTCGAGTACCGACGGCGGGCCGGATGAAATGACGTCGCGGGCCGGATCCGGCCCGCGGGCCGTAGTTTGGTGACCCCTGATATAGATTATTAATATTATTTTGATGTGGGTTTTTGTTGTGTGAATATTCATTATGTGTATTTGAGGTATTACGTAACCATGGCGTCAGCTAGTAAAGACGTTGGACTAAAGAAGAGAAGAATCACAGAAGAATTAAGAAGTATTCAAGACAGGTGGACTATATACTATTTTTTTTTTCGTGGAAATTAAAACAAAGCTCATATGCTTGATATCCAACGAATCTGTTTCTGTGTTGAAAGAGAATAACATCAAACGGCACTACGAGATTAAACATGCACATACGTTTTATAAGTACAAAGGGCAATTTCGACAAGACCAAGTAAATGACTTTACAAAAAAACATTTCTGCACAACAAAGAATAATTACTAGAGCCGGTTCAGAGTCAACATGCTATGTAAAAGCTAGTTATGTGTTATTTAAAAAAAAAACGAAGCAATATTCAGATGGTGAAATGGTTAAGAGATGTTTGGAGAGCGTCGTTGAAACTCTGTGTCCAGAAAAGAAGAGGGATTTCTCAAAAACTAAGTCTGTCTCGTCAGGCTATTACTAGGCGTGTGGACGACATTGGAAAATATATTGAAGATAATTTTAAAAGTCGAGCATCCGAGTTTATATTTTATGCTCTAGCAGTGGATGAAAGCACAGATATGGCAGATACTGCACAACTGGCAATTTTTATCGTGGGTGTTGATCATCATCATCTTCTTCCACTTCTGCCATCAAACGTCGTGGGGAGGAATAATTTGCGTTCCAGAGCCCGGTGGGCGGCACTGGATAGTGCCATTCCGTGTGGCTGTACAATGTCTTTGATGTCGTCAATCCATTTGCTTCTTGGACTTCCTCTTGGTCTCGTCGCAGATGATCTTTGATGTAAGGCCAGTGATGGTAGCTGCTGGTGTTGCATTCTAACAACATGGCCAAACCACTTGATCTTCTGTCTTTCAATAAATGTGGCACAAGGTGTTGATCCCACAGTCTGTCTGATAATAGCATAATAGTTGACATCCATTTTAAAAAGACAGAATAATTAGCAGCGCTGTATCCACCTAAGGACACTACTAAGTTACGAGATTTCTTAGAAGTAGTTACATCGACATTGAATTGCCTTTTGTTACAACTTAACAACTTATCGGGCTTAACAACGGATGGTGCCCCATCAATGGTTGGGAAACCCGAAGGTTTAGTAAAATTGATTGAAAATTAGGCCTCCAAAGTAGGTAACACTTCAATGCTAAATTTTCATTGCATTAATCATCAGGAGAATTTGTTTTCGAAGCCCCTCAAAATGGACCATGTCGTGAAAGTAGTCGTCAAAATAGTGATCTTCATGAAGTCGAACGGGTTGAGTCACCGTCAGTTCCAAGAATTTCTATTCTTTGAACTCAGATTATCATGACGTTACATTTTATGCAGAAGTAAGATAGCTGACCCGTGCCAAATTGTTGAAAAGATTGTTTGATTTGCAACTCGAAATAAAATCATTCTTTGCAAGCAAGTCGAAAAGTATCCCAGAGTTTGAAGACAAAGAGTGGGTTTGCGACTTTGCATTTCTGATCGATATAACTAGCCACCTAAATGACGTTAATAATAATACTCATCTACAAGGGAAAGGTAAATTAATTAACAAGATATATTTTTTTGGTTTACATTAAACCAGGCAAGCGTTTGAGCACGATCTCACCTACCGGGAAGCGACTATGTGGTCGAAGTTGTAGCACGCTTGCTTATTTACTTTAATTAATAACAACAATAAAAACAAAAAAAATAGGCGCGTGGCCCGGCAGGAAATATTATTTCCGAAATTTGGCCCGCCTGCTGAAAAGGTTGGCCACCCCTGGCTTAGAGAATATTTCAAATATCATAATAACATGACAGTAATGCCTTGATTGATCACTACACTTATGATCAAGCATTCTGCGGAATTTTTTTTTTTTCGCATATCCTATTTACATCGCTGTCAACAACAGCATTTTACCGCTGTTGTTGATGTCTTTGCAAGATTACGCACAGTATTTTGCATTGCTTACTGAGCGACAATCTCAGATACCCCTGTAAGTAACCAACGCGACCCGATTCCCTACCGAATCTCGCGCAGCTGTTTCCCCACACGTGGGTATACGGGATTACGGAGAAAATCGTTAACACCTTCGCCAGGGAGACGGGCTCCGCGGAATTGCTAGATATCTAAAAGAAAAACACCCCGACAAACAAAATTGATGGTCCTTCATTATTATTCTGATGATCATATTGTTCTTGTCTTGTATCATCATAAAGGTCTTTCACATAATCTGACCACGCATGTAAAATCTGATCTTTTTCTATTATGATTTTGCCATCTTTGGTTTTTAGGCAACCTGTTGATGTGTCTGTTCTTTTGTTAGTGATGTCATTAATTCTTGTGTGCATTAATTTGGTATTCTGGGTGTTGTGTTGGTTTTAAATTTCCTTGCAATTTTCCTCAAGCCATGTTTCTTTTGCCTCTTTGCATAGCAGTAGCTTCCTAATTTTCCTGTGAATCTCTTCGTATATTTCCTTGTTATTTTTGTTATTTCTTCTTATTTCCATGAGTTTTAAGATGTCTTCCATCATCCATTTCTTGCGCCCTATTATCTTTATTTTTGGGATTATTATTGTTGTTAGTGCAGCTTCTTGACTGATTTCTTTTATATTTTCAATTGGTCAATGACGTCTTGAAATAATATTGCATTGCCATATCGGACAATGCATCGAATCTGTTCTTTACCTCTACGTTGAATTTACTTTTATCTCCTCACTCTTCAGTGCCTGTAGATAAAATTTTGCGTTTCTATTTGTATATTTGACTTTCTTTAAATGTATATGTAAATTGCCTAAGATTAATC
Organism: Cepaea nemoralis; assembly: GCA_014155875.1. Taxonomy (NCBI): domain Eukaryota; kingdom Metazoa; phylum Mollusca; class Gastropoda; order Stylommatophora; family Helicidae; genus Cepaea; species Cepaea nemoralis. Next base: position 6,621 of record JACEFZ010019396.1, read on the forward strand.
TATGGTTGCAGTAGCAGTCTGAGCTTGGTAGGGGGACATAAAAATCTAATATTTTACAAGGGAGGATTACTAGAACTTGAAAAAGAAAATGGTATACCTAGGTACAATACCTCTAACTAACATTAAAATCTTTAATTTTTATTTTAGAAATAAAGCCGTTAATACTGCAGTCAAATTTTGCAATCGCAAGAAGAAAGCTTTTAAAGTCTTTATACAACATTTGATTAATCTTTTTCTACTTACATTTTATAATCAACTTTTTCAATTCTACGTTTACGTTTAATTCTTAATACTGTACTTTTAATGACACGTGATTAAGTATCCCTTATAGGGAAACAAATTTTTTTACTGGCCTCTTAAGGCCACCCACAATTTAAAGAAAATTTACTTACATTAACGGCGAAAGACCTTGGAAGTCTATGGGGTGTATGTTGATAAATACGTTTAGAGGAAATGTCATTTATGTTTGTAAATTTCATTCAATTTGAACAAATAGTTCTCTCTCTCTCTCTCTCTCTCTCTCTCTCTCTCTCTCTCTCTCTCTCTCTCTCTCTCTCTCTCTCTCTCTCTCTCTCTCTCTCTCTCTCTCTCTCTCTCTCTCTCTCTCTCTCTCTCTCTCCCCAAAATGCTGGTGCAATTATGTTTGCTTAGAGAATATTTAAAATATCATAATAACATGATAGTAATGCCTTGATGGGTGCCTCCTTCCCTCCGCTAGCCTATGGGACACCCTTGGGCAAGGTGGAGTACCCGTTTAGCCTCCCGATCAGGGTTACGTGAAGCCATGCGTGCAGGTGGTGGATGAAGTTGAAGAGCAGCCGACAGATAGTTGTAGGTTATGGTCTCCACAGCTTCACGACGGAAGGCAGATGATCTCTTTTTTTGGGAGACATTGACTACGGTCATCGACCAGTATGGTCACTGCTAGGAAGGAAAGCAATGGCAAACTACCTTCTTTACAGATGCCAAGAATATCATGTACTGAAGTCTTATCGATAATCAGAGAAACGGCGTAAATGGGTGCTCCATAGGAGCAGCCTCGCCCGGTAGGGGTAGTCATGTGCACCAGGTGACTCCAGACCGTCATCAGGAGACTGAGTGCAAAAGAATATCAACATTGAAAGTAGGAACTTGGAATGTAAGAACTATGAGTGGGGATGGGAAATTTGATAACATTAAGAATGAAATGAGAAGATTAAATATTAACCTGTTAGGTGTACGTGAGACCAGATGGACAGGAATGGGCATTATGACATCTGAGGAATATAGAATAATGTATTCTGATGGTGAGAAACAACAGCGATTAGTAGCAATTATAATGGATACAGAGAGAGAAAAAAAATCGATCAAAGGATATTGGACTGTATCAGACAGAGTGTTACTGGTGAAGTTGAGTGGAAGACCTTTTGATGTCAACGTCATACAAGTTTATGTACCTTTTGATGTCAACGTCATACAAGTTTATGCACCAACAGCAGACAGTAGTGATGACAGCATCGATGAATTTTATAATGATTTAGAGAAAGCCTTCAAGAAATGCAAGTATTCTGAAGTAACTATCATAATGGGTGACTTGAATGCCAAAGTTGGAAATCAACAGGACGTATGCATAGTGGGCAAGTATGGACTAGGGCAGGGGTCACCAAACTTTTTTCACGGCGGGCCGGATGACTGACAAAATGACGAGCGCGGGCCGGATAACTGACAAAATGACGAGCGCGGGCCGGATACTCATTCTGTACAATACTTGCGCCGGTCTCCGTGGCGAAGATCTTACGGACGCGGTTCGTAATCCCGTATACCCACGTTCGAAATACAGCTGCGAGCGATTTGGCAGCAGACAACGTTGCGCTGGTTTTTACGCTATGTTATGGGTGCCGGTCGTTCGAAAAGCAATGGTAAACTACTGAACGTAAACTTGCCAAGACATCAACAACAGCAAACAATGCTGGTGTTGACTGTAAACGTCCTGTAAAGGATATACAACTAACTTTAACAATAATTTCAAGCTAGAACGAAAGCTCTGGGAAAAAAGACGAAAAACTAAGTTAATCATGGAAAGAGCGTGCAATGCACATAAACAAACAAACAAACAAACAAATAAACAAACAAACAAAGACAACCAACATATTTATATTTATTTACTAAACAAAGTTATCAAAGAAGGCAACGTTAGCAAAAAGATAGTTACATCAGACATATTGTACACATATCCGAATCTCACAAACTAAGCAGCAAAAGAGGATAGTGAGTTTTGTGAAACTGACGTGTGGCTTTCAAAATACCATCAATGATTGGTTTGGAATTGCTGCATCCAATCAAGAGAATTGCTTTCAAATGTTCATCAGTCAATCTCATTCGATGCGGTGACTTCACAGACTTCTTTTTTGAAAATGTTAGCTCACAGACATATGTTGTTCCAAACAATGATGTCATACCAGCGGCAAATTTCTTAAGTTTCTGAAACTCAACATCAGGTAAGCTAGCGGTACTTCCTTCTCAATGAGCTCCAACTGTAATTCAACTGGCACATCATTAAGGTTACAATCAAACGGATTCTGGAACAGAAGGATGTCACTCTCAAATCTGTCAAGATCTGAAAATCTCTCCAAACTCTTTGAAACAAGTGAAATGAGAAAGGCTTTCTCCTTCCAGTTGTGCTTCCAAAAATGACAGCTTTCTTCGAAATCCTTTGATGGTTCTGTAGAGATCACAGACGAGGTAATTCTTTCCCTGAAGTTTCAAGTTCAGTTCATTCATATCGACCAAAATTGACAACTTTGACAGCCAGGTAGGATCTGACAGCTGTGAATCAGCTTTATCTTTTTATGTGAGGAAAACATCTATTTCGTTTCGGAGCTTGTAAAAACGAAGCAGGACTTTACCGCAGCTGAGCCACCTGACTGATATGTGATAAGGCAAGTCACAGAATTCAGAATCAATTTCTTCAAGAAAAGCCTAGAACTGACGGTGAATGAGTGCATGTTCCCGAATGAAGTTCACAGCAGAAACTACTGGTTTCAGTACACAAGAAATATCTAAATCTTTCCCACAGAGTACTTGCTGATGTACGATGCAGTGTATGAACAGAGCACCCGGAATTTGCAAATCTTCCAAATGAGTCCTGATCTGCCCCAACAGACCCTTCCTTACTCCAGTCATGTTTTTTTCCCCTCATCAACTGTAACACCTCGAAGCTGATTCCACCGAAGGTTATAGTCTTGGAAAATTGTTTGCACTTCCACGAAAATGACTTTCCCAGTTGTTGTTCCATGCATGCTGCAAACGGACGCCAACTCTTTCGTTATCTGAAAGTCCAAATTGACACCACAAATGAACACGAGAAGTTGTGACGTACTCGAGAGATCAATAGACTCATCCAGCGCCAGAGAATACTACAACAAGTTCCTAGCTTTGTCGCGTATCTGTAGCACTATGTTCTCTCCAAGTTCTTCTGTTCTCCGCACAACTGAACTTGCCGAAAGGCTGATAGTTCCAAACAAATCGGCTATCTCAGGACACAAGTCATTTGCTGCTTCGATCACACACACTCTTTAATGACGTTGCCATCAGTAAACGGTTTTCCTCGTTCTGCCATCTTATGCATTGTTTTGTAACTTGTACGAGTGACAGATTCATTTTCAGCAAATTTTCTCGTGAAGAGATTTCTTTGCGTTTCAAAACCACGTTTAATGGTCTCATATTTCCCAGAAAACTTTTAATATGTTGATGGATGTTTTGTTTCGGCAACACTTTCGCTGCATATTACGCAGCTGGTTTTCTGGTCCTTTGTTTCCACAAAGAAGTACTTTACTCCTCACTCGGCGTCCACTTTTCTTTTCCTACTAGCCATAATTAAGGGTGAAGTACACGGGATCTGAAAATGAAAAAGACATTACATTAGAAACATAATTAAAATCCTATTGAAACACAAGAAAAGCAGAGGACTAGGGGTCACTGGTGAAGCTACAGCTCATCAAAGGTACATATACAGTTTATAGGTACCTTTGTGTAACCGCACAGAGATGATAGAGATAATAGCACAACGCCGACTGTTCATGGGCCGTAGAAGAAGAGAGAAATAAGAAGACAAAGAGAATCTCATTCTATCTCTACGGCTAACAAGAAAAAACAACGATTTAGAGATATCAGAAGAAATTCAGGTCAGTGTACAGGGAATCAGAATAATGTAATTATAAAGATAAAATTCATGATTAGATGCAATGACAAAATAGGCATCCCCATGAATAAACATACACATGATCATCCTTCACAGTACCATTGATATTCCATCACAGCTTGGGTAGTCATCCAACACAGTACCAGTGATCTTCCATCACAGCATGGGTAGTCATCCAACACAGTACCAGTGATCCTCATCACAGCATGGATAATCATCCAACACTGTAACTGTAGTCTGATACACAACACCAGCAATTATCAGACAACAAGATGGAACAAAGGTCATTCATTCAGTAGCATGTCCTTTGCAGAACCTCGCTCCCATAACAACCTTCCGGAAAACCTCTCGATCATAAGCAAGATTTCCCGCTTCAGATACATCCATCTGGAGATCATCCGCCACATCCTGCACCCATCTTCTCTTTGGCTTTCCTCTTCCTCTCTTCCCAGGCATATATCCCTCCATTATTGTTCTCAGGCACAGACATAGCTATTATATTCCTTTATTCCTATTTAAACTATGAAGGTTCGTTCAAAACTCACCCCACAGCAGATAATCGTCAATCCACAATCAAGATCCTCTTGGATCCTTTAGGATCTTCACAGGGCCTGTCTACCCTCTCAACTGCGGTCTGGAGAAAACAGTGGCTACCCTCGGCCGTGCCTGGGGCATGTTCGCCCATCTACTTGGTAGTGTCTCAGGGGTTTAATTTCAAACCCTCTGCTGAAAATTAGACATCAGCATCTCTTCGGCCTAACTTGTTCCCAAGGCCAAAGAGGCGGGAACATGGCTTTACTGGGCTGTTATATGCACGCCAACACAACATCCCAGCATCCTATACATTTTTTTTTACCACGGTATCAAGAGATATGCTACTCCATACTCTTGTAGAGTCGCGGCAGGCGGCTTCATGTGGTAATAGAATATATCTCATAATAAGGTTCGCAAAATTTATAAATAGGGCCACCTAAATAAACAACCTAGTGCAGCCAGGAGGTCTCCGCACGTGTGAAGATCTCCTATTATTCTAAACATAATATTTACATTTAAATTGTATCACAACGTCTCGTGTTTCATAGTTATATATCAAGCAAGTTCGAGTACCGACGGCGGGCCGGGTGAAATGACTACGCGGGCCGTAGTTTGGTGACCCCTGCTCTAGTCAGACACGTGGGCAGGTTTCATTTTCCTAACAATTTTGCCAGTGAAAGTGATTTACGGCGGACCTCTGTGCGATTTCCAACTTCCGCTGGATTTTTAACGTGCACAGCTTGCACACGCTATCTCCTTCTTTGAACCCATTCGAGAATGTTCGGTATTCGATCTGATTACTCAATGGATCGGGGTGCATGTGATATCATTAGATACCAAATAATTCTCGGCAATTTATTTGTTGCCTTCGCCAGCTCGCTTTGAATTTAAGCTTAGTCCATACACGCTATTTCTAGTAGCGCTAGACTGAATTTTGCGTATGGATCAGCTTTCCTTATTACCGGTGTCCCTCGCCATAGGGAGAACCCACTCCTACTTCAGCGGTACTTGTAATTTACGCCCCAAATGTCAAAGATGATAAGTCAACATTTTAGTTCAACAGACCGGTGTAGAGGGTTGAACCCCATACCTCAGCATCAGCACACCGGATGTTCAAGAACGAGCGCTTTTATATTGTCATAATTCCTAACCCTATATTAGGATAGAACACGGTATCTTCTAAAGTGAATACCTTAACCTCTCATCCACGGCTGACCCTAGTGATATTTGCCAGTTTTAGATATAAATACAAGAAAATCGCATAGACAAAGTAGTTTTGTGTTTGTACCTAAAAAAGAAGAAATACACGTTTAATCATTGCACTAAGGCGGGCACCATAACCTCACAGCCACGGCTGGCCGCAGTGACATTTGCCAGTCTTTACTATACACAAGTCATCGTATGTGGCTGAGGGGTAACATACGCGCTTCACAATCTCGTGTATCGGGTTCGAAATCAGCTGCAGGCGATTTGAAAACAAACCCAGTGCACCCCTGACAGTCAATCCATGGGTGTCGCGGCTTACAGTTTTAAAACCGCTGTGGTATCCTACTTTCTTATACAAAATCTTTATTGTGGATGCCTGTTATTTGTCCCAGCGAAACTGTAACAACACATGAGAAGAATCTTGCTTGGAGGAGTGCTGCAGACAGAAGCCACTGACAAAATGAGTTAGGGGAAAACATACATTCCAGAATCGAGGTCATTAAATGTCAGTCGAGGAGTGTAAATGTCAAGAACGATATCTCGTTTTTAGTTTTCTGAGAGTGAAGTTTCCCCTTTAAGGCTGTCCTTACTAAGCTCCCCTGACTGCCAACAGTTACCTGCGCGAATAGGCAAAGAGCACGCGCTGAGCCATCACGCCTCGCGAGAACTACAATGACCAGTGACCGCGAGATTAACCGATACCAGTCAAGCAGAACGCCTACGGGATTGTCAATTAACGGCACCGGACTTCAATGCTTATTGTATATAGCGATCAGAAGACAAGCGGGACTGTGAAGGGAATATTTGCGCCGAAATAAAAATATAGCTATACGAAGCTATTACACACAAAGTTTGAAATATTTAAATAGATATGTATGTATTTATGAATGTATCTATCTATTTATTTATAATTGTATGTATTTCTATAGCTGCAGGTACGTTGTCCCAATGACGCAGTAGGTCAAAAACAGTGGTAATCGAAGAAATCAACTTACCATTAGAGATTTGGCATATGGTGTTCTGGTTACTGCTCACAGAGACAGGCACTTCTATTAGACGAATGCTGGCCGTCTTATACACGCTATTTGCTGACGTAGAATGAGTCAGCCGAATATTATGCACTGTCTGGTCATGTGGCCGGGTGCGAGTCCATCTATGACCGGTTGAGTCATTAGGCACGTGTTTCGGTTGTATCCCATAAGACATGTGACCGGATACAGCGCCATCTTTGATCGGTTTTAGCCACGTGGTCTGGTTTCTCCTTACCACCTGTGATCGGATGCGAGGCCATCGTTGACCACTTGTAACCAGTGAGTATTTGGTCTGGTAGTAGTCATTACACAGGCGACCGGAAACAGCGCCATATTTCAGCGGCTGTGACCATTACCCATGGGTGATCGGATGCAGTGCCATCTTTGAATGGTTGGTGTTCTTCTATTTGACGAATGCTGGTCGTCTTATACATGGTATTTGCTGACGTAGAATGACTCAGCAGTATATTGTCTGGTCATGTGACCGGATGCGTCGCCATCTTTTACCATTAGTCACGTGTTTAGGATGTATCCCATAAGACACAAGACCGGCTACAGCGCCATCTTTAATCGGTTTTAGTCACGTGTTTCGATTGTATACCTTAGACATATGACCGGAAGCATCGTCATATTTGATCGGCTGTATCGTTATGCTATCAGTACGCTCTGAGTCATCCTCCAGTTTTCCCCCATAGACATGTCTGAACACGTTCACGTACGTTCACTCCGCCGACATAGCTATGTGGTGAGTCACCCGATCGGTAACCTTCAGCTGATGACGAAGCTGATGCTGATGATGATGATGATGATGATGATAATAATAATGATTTTGTTTGTGGTGGTGGGGGATGATGATGATTTTTTTTTCGCGTTTCCATCCTGTTTCAGGATATTGCGGTCAACACCAGCATCTTTCAGCTGTATGTTGATTCCTAGGCTAGATTACGCTCATCAGCACGCCACGACTTTCTGAGCGACCGGCTCCATACTCTCATAAGTCACGTTTGCAATTCGAACCACTGCTAATTCTCGTCGCGTCACGTGACGAGAGTATTCGTGGTTAGCGGAGAAAGCTGCTAACCCCTCGGCCATGGAGCCGGATGCTGATGATGGTAATCCTAATTACAGACACTACAGACGATCATGGGTGCCGGTTGTTCAGTAAGACACCGCAAAGCTTGCCCAGGAAGTACGAAAGTTGAGGTTGACTGCACTGGCATGTAATTGATAGACATCTAGCTGGTGCTACACCCTCTTCACACGCAAATGACATGGTTGTCGTTCACTCAAAATGAGAATCGCAAAACTTGCCCAGCACACATGAAATCTCCATAGAATGTTGAGGTTGACTGCGATGTCCTGTAATTGATAGCACACACACACACACATGGATGAACACACACGGATGTGATGATGGCCCACGAGCACCAATCAATGTTGGGGCTGTCTGCAACGTCGTGTAAATGCATGGTATAAACAATGTTGGGACCGACTGCGACGTCCTGTAATAGATAGACATCTAGCTGGTGATACACCCTCTTCACACGCACATGACCTGGCTGGTGTTAATTGAAAATGACAATTGCAAACTTGCCCAGCCCACAAGAAACTCCATAGAACGTTGAGGTTGACTAGGACGTCCTATGATTGATAGCACACACACGCGCGCGCGCACGCACACACAAACGGATGTGATGATGGCCCACGAGCACCAATCAATGTTGGGGCTGTCTGCAACGTCCTGTAAATGCATTGCATAAACAATGTTGGGACTGAGTGCGACGTCCTGTAATTGATAGCACACCTGCACGCGCGCACGCACACATATACACACACAGACGTGCGCACATATCCCGCGTGACCAAGTCATCAAGGCAAATACGTATATATATACACCCTTTGGGACAACCTACCTGCAGCTATAGAACTACATACATATATAAATGAATAGATAGATAAATTCATAAATACATACATATCTATTTAAATAGTTCAAACTATGTGTGTAATAGCTTCGTATAGCTATATTCTTATTTCGGCGCAAATATTCCCTTCACAGTCCCGCTTGTCTTCTGATCGCTATCTACAATAAGCATTGAAGTCCGGTGCCGTTAATTGACAAACCCATAGGCGTTCTGCTTGACTGGTATCAGTTAATCTCGCGGTCGCTGGTCATTGTAGTTCTCGCGGGGCGTGATGGCTCATCGCGTGCTCTTTGCCTATTCGCGCAGGTAACGTTGGCGATCAGGGGAGATTAGTAAGGACAGCCGTAAAGGGGAGACAAGAGACACGAATCGGCTCCCTTTGTTTAATTCTATTTATGTTTGTAAAAAAGGAACGTTATTTGTTTAATAATATTACATATGATAATGTATATCTTGGTAAGTTATGGCTTATTTTACATGAGAATTAGAGTTTTATATTGACGTAACTAGTTTACAGTATACATACAAGAAATTTTTGGTGTTTAATTAAGTGTTGGGGTTAATGTTTAATAAAATTCTTTGTCTGGTTAGTATATTCCTAAACCAGATTTTCACCATGCGCGTAATGTTGATTCATGGGCAAGGAAGCTTGTCGAATTAACTATCATACTGAGCCGTGCAAAAGTTTATTAATGCAATCCAAAAATGGATCCTCGGGTTAGCTCGAGAGATGGACTAAATCATTTTTCTGACATATTGACTTCGGTCTCCCTCATCGAAGGAGGGGATCTACATGAGTGGGGTTCGATCACACCACGTGACCGCACACACACACACATACACACACACACACACACACACTGGGACTCGAATCCATCGCCACCGCCCCCACCACCCCCGCCGCCACCACCCCTAGACCGGAAGTAGTCATCACGACGACCGGAAGTGGTCATCCAGACCCAAGAAATGACTCGCCAAAATTTGAAAAAATATGGGTCATTTGAGGTCCGTTTTCAGTCTGGTGCTATACCCAGCGTATAGTAAAAAATGACGTGATCGATGACGTTCTGCACCATAAATGCTAAGTAGTTAGGACCTGACATACTACTATGATATTCGAATTAATAATGAAGGACTGCCAAATTTGAAGATGGTGGTTCAGAATGTTCTTAAACATGCGAAAACTGGCCAGACCCCTGTGGCATACGAGGGAAATCTGGAAGGAATGGCTTCTAAGCTTCTTAGTCAGCCATCATAAGAGAACTAGAAATTAGGTCACGAACCCACAACTGTAGAATAAGACAGAAATGTCTAAATTGCAACACTAAATACATGAAGTTAAGTTCTCTCATAGAAGGCATAAAGAGCATGGAGGTTTACCACAGACAAAGAGGATAATCAAAATCAAAGAGCGGTGATTCAGTTTCTTTCATTTGAAGGATGTCGACCAGTGGACATTCATCGAAGAATGCAGGCAGCGTACGGTAACAAATGTGTGTAGAAGACAACGGTGACAGACTGGGCACGAATGTTTCGGAAAGGACATCAATTCACGACAGATTTTCAACGGCCGGGTCAAGCGCATATTGTTGCAACAGAAAAAAAACCATCGGCAAACTGTATGCAGCAGTACAGATGAACCGTTGTCGAAGCATGCGTTCGCTAGCGAAAGAATTTGATGAGTCAATTGGGACAATTCAAAAGGTCGTTCGTAAGAAACAGCAATATCGGAAGATGTGTTCACAGTGGGTACCACGGATGTTGACCGACCACCAAAAAGAGGAACGCATAGGATGGTGTTTGAACCACTTGCTGCGTTACAGAGTGGAGGGTGATGCATTTATCTTCCGCATAATTGCAGGCGCTGAATCATTGTGTCACCACTTTTAGCCGAGCAGCAAAAGACAGAGCATGCAATGGAAGCATGCTGGATCACCAAAAGCCAAAAAATTCAAGTTACAGGTTTCCGCTGGTAAGGTTATGCCGAGCGCATTTATTGACTATGAAGGTTTATTGTTGGCCGACTTTAAAGAACCTGGTGTCAACATCAACTCTACCCACTACTTGCAAACACTAGACAAGCGGCAAAAGACCATTAAGAATAAACGACCCGGCATGCTTTCTCGCGGTGTGATTTTGTTGCATGAAAATGCTCGTCCGCATGTTGCAAAGATTGTGCAGGAAGCATTAGCAAGGTAGAATTGGGAAATTCTGCAACATCCACCCTATAGTCCTGATTTGTCACCATGTGATTTTCATTTGTTCGGACCTCTAAAAATCAGCTCTCAACGGGCAACGATTTCACACAGATGCAGACGTAATGAACGTGGTAAACACTTGGTTCAGTGAACAACCACAATCTTTTTTTGCGGACGGCATTCGCCGCCTACCTAAGCAATGGGATGCTTGCCTAAATGCCTACGGCGACTTTTTCTGACCAACCCATGGTGAAAAATCCATTCAAAATGAATGCTTTGTTTAATTCTAACACACCTGTTAATGTTTCTTTCATGCTGTTGTAATAAAGCCATTGGAACTGGTTTCAAATGAACGACCCTTATACAACAGAAACAGCTTTATTCTCTAGGCTGTGGAATTACAACAGAAACAGCGGTATTCTCTAGGCTGGGGAATTAGAACAGAAACAGGTTTATTCTCTAGGCTTGGGAATTACAACAGAAACAGCTTTATTCTCTAGGCTGGGGAATTACAGAAACAGCTTTATTCTCAAGGCTGGAGAATTACAACAGAAACAGCTTTATTCTCTGTGCGTGTCCCAAACTCGTGGGTATGGGGAGGAGACACGTGTTACCTGTGATACAGACGTCAGATGTGTAGGTTGTTCTCCCCTACCGTGCTCAAAGAGGGTCAAGCGCCGTTGCTATAAAAATAAACTATAAGAACTATAAAAAGCAAGATCCGCAGCAGGAATCTGCAATGAGCATGTAAAGTGTTACCATCAATCACGTTTCTTAGGCCTCTGTGACGGTTGGTATAAACATTATATTTTAACCTTCCTTATCATAGTGTAAGGTCTATGGCTATTTACCATACCGAAGAAAATGAGCTATGTTTCAGTTAGTTCATTATAGATGATTCAGTTAGAGGAAAATAGAAAAGAATGCACATCAAACTTTTCGTAGGGTTTCTTTCACAAACCACGCACACAGTCAGCTTAGCCAGTTAGCTTAGCCAATTAGCCCAGTTAGTTAGCTCAGCAAGAACTTGCGGCAAGCGGTTCCCATAGAGACATTCTGTTTTGACCGATCAACCTATTCAAGTCGACAATTACTTTTAGACCGCTGTTTCTGAGACTAACTAATAGTTCTATAGTAATTTATTTCTAGGTGGACTTATTACTCCACTCTCAAACATAAATTCACAATTTGCTACAGCTGAGCTGAGCTAAGAACCGACATCACTGCACTCATGACATTCCCATACGCGTTTCGCCACCTCGTTCAACAACCAGCGAAGAGTCATATTTTTTTCTTCGCTGGCTGTTGTAAAAGGTATTTAGCACAAAGCAATCCGTTGTTGCGGCGATAATTATTTTTATTTTGCTGCAGTAAAAGGCTTCATCCTGGCGATTGTCACGCGTTCTGTTAATCTCTGGCTGTTCTCAGCTTTTGAACCATCGTAATCATTTAATGGAGTCTCAATACATATCCAGATGCTTTTCGCTCATGAATGCAACACGCACCCCTTAGCTCATGGTTACGTCTCTAGGAAGCCGAATCAACCCTTTGACCCATAATTTCAAGGCATCTATCATACATGAACGTACTGTTACCTCACGCCTAGCATATGTGAAACTGATAATGCTTGAAATTGAGGATATACAAATTATAGCACGTCCCATTCAGTATTTGTGGATATTCTAGCACGTTTGGCTTTGTTTATATGAAAATACCACACATTCAGGCATGGCATATGTGACATTAAACTTTACATTACAAACATGAAAGTTACCGCATTTCACACACACACACACACACACACACACACACACACACACACACACACACACACACACACACACATATATATATATATATATATATATATATATATATATATATATATATATATATTAAAAGGGTAGAACTTGGCATCATATGCCTTAAAGCGGTAACACTTATAACATTTTAATCAATACTTTTTTTATTATCAATCAGTTACTCTGTATTACTATAATCACTTTTAAACGTATAACTCCATTACTGTCAGTATCACGCCCCCTCCCCCTCCTCCTGTTACTGGACCCTCCTACTATCTTATCTCCTGCAATATTTTACACCATCGTCACTCTTACAGAAGACTGACATTATTCAATTTACTAATTCCGCTACCTTTTGTATGCCCATGTTTTCCGGCAACTTTGAGCTGACAGGATATTTAACGCATTCTTAGAAGTAACGAACAATGGCAATGGTCTGGCCAATAAGAACAGAAGATGATGCAATTAGTGGATGGGAAACATCGAGTGTTTCGTTTAGTAGCAAGATGGTAAATAGACAAGTAATTGCAGACAAGATGAATAACATACAATGGAAAATACAAATTCGAGAGATATTTTGGTTGGTGGATGGTTGGTTCGCTGTGAATTCTTTGGAAGACTGCGTTTCGTCATTTAGTGAGTTGCGTTGCTCTGTTTCGTCAAACTGGTGACTCAGTATATCCAACTTCGACAAGCATTTTCCGGGTTTGCTTTAACTGTCTCCAGTCTACCTTCATGGCAGCAGGGTTGTGTATCGCTTCATCTGGTGCCTCCCATTGACCTGTCAGACATGGGAGACAGTAGCAGTAGTAACGCTACCGCTGGCATGGCTCTTGGGGTCATTGGAAGTTTTAACTCTGAAGTCCGATGCATTGGCGTTCAGGTCATCTAGACCCACAACAGGCCTTTAATGCATCGGAGTGACGTTGGTGTAGATAAGGTGAACTGATTAATTGTCAAGGGATGATTAATCGTCTTAAGCGATTTCCCATATCTGCCGAGGGCTTATATATCGCCGAAAAGTTGTCATTGCCTAATATTACAACATGTCTGCTAACATAATATTAACTACTTTTAAGTCACAACTGTAACACATCTCTACTTCTTACTTTCCCGCTATCCATTTTTGCTTTGTCCAAACCTAAAATTTGTTTGGCACTGAATCTGTTAACCCCAATCGGTACCAAAGTACAGTCTCCAAGGGATTGTATTAAAGAGCTCCCCTTACCTTCCCCAAGCCCAGCACCTAGCTGGGTGTGCTCGACCGATACTGAACCTTCACGTCTGCGGACAGGGGTCTTAGGGTGTAGCTAGGTCACGAATTCAGGTCTTTCTTAGGTTCTAAAGATGTGGTTATGCCTCATGTAAATTCGCAGTTCAATTAATAGGTTGACAAATCGACGGATGGACGAACAGATAGACAGATAGATACATCAACAGACATACCGGTAGTTTAATAATAAGTTAGTTGCATATCCTTTACATGACGTCGCAGTCAAGCCCAGGATATTTAAAAGCTGTTTGAGATCGCTTGGCAAGTTTATTAGTTTGCCATTGATTTCTGAACGACCGGATCCCATACAATTTTTATAAAAGCCTTGGCAAGGCAGTCTGCTGACACAACGCCCACAGCTGTGTTTCTCGCAGTAAGCGGGATTACGTACTGCGTCCGTAATTCAGTCTTCACAGAGACGGCTAGAAAGATAGAGATATGATAAATAGCAGATTTATATATATAAATAAGGCACGCATGGTAGATACGTAGATAGACAGATATACATACGGAAACATGCATTCACTTCACACACTAAGACAACCCACAAACACACTAACCGCAAACAAACACTCTCACACACATCATCTCACATTGTCACACACACACATTCACCTCATGCACACCCAATCTCTCTTTACACACACACTCACCACACATACTCACTTCACACACTTACCCCCCCCCCCCCCCCCCCTCCGGTCTGTCTGTCTGTCTGTCTGTCTGTCTGTCTGTCTGTCTGTCTGTCTGTCTGTCTGTCTCACTCATTTTTCATACACGCACACTCACCTCAAACAGACATATTATGACGCACACACCTTACTTCCACACACACACACACACACACATACACACACACACACGCACACAAACACACACACACGCACACAAACACACACACACACACACACACACATATATATATATATATACAATAACCTCACTCATTACAATGTGATCAATTCAACACTGGCCGCCTTTAATTCTCATAATATATTCTAGTACTAATTTTAACCTGGGTCGACATTGGAACCCAGAGCAGTTTCAAATGTGTTATCCGCGTTGATGGGCATTCGAACACATGATCACCAGGACGGCAGGCAAGAGTCCTAGCTACCTGGGCTCCCGCCACAAACATGGGTGAGGCTGCATTGGCAACTCTTCGTTATTAAAAGAAACAGATTTAACTACAATCAAAGTTATCCACCTCATCGAACAAGCATAAAGGCTTTCAAGAAGGGTTACGTAAATTACCGTTTGCTGACCTCATTTACATCAAACTAAACGGCATACTTTGTCTGTTGGTATCGGCCTTTGTGGTGGAGGAGTCTGTGTGATTCAATGACCCTCAAGCGCTATCTAAGACTATGGTAGCGTAGCTTTTGGTAGGGTCACCCATGTCGGACAGGTCATGGGATAGGTGCTGGGTGAAGTGAGACACAAACCTATTACTTTCTGGATAGAATGTGTTTGGTAACATATGATGACGGCTCGAACGGCACTGGATAGACAATATTGTCAATAGAATCTCCCAGAAAATTTGGCAATCCGAGTTTTATAAGGTTAATATGTCCAAGCGGTATATAAACAGATGCTGCCTTATTATCACCGGGCCGGCGGCGAAATCACTAGTCACCGTGTCACTACGGCTACAGTAATCATCATAATTATACAATTTCGGACTGACATTTATAATGTGGCATGGAGGAATATCAACAGCGGGGATGATCCAGAAAACCAAAGACCGAGATCTGTGGAGAGTCATGAACGCATACACCAGCCGGCATGGCACTTGAAGATGATGATTTATTTATGTTGAAGCTTCTTGTTATAATAATAAGAATTTATAAAATTCTGGTAAAGGTATTGAATTAATAATACAATAACGTAGTTTTACCCAGAGGAAAGGCCAAGCGGACACATAATCAGACTGCTACTTAATTTTGGGACGCTTCGCTGGCTGTTGAAGATGAAGACGTAGCACGTATGAAAAGTCCCGAGTGCTACGATGTTGGTTCTGCACTAAGCTCAACTCAACTTAACGTAGTTTGAAAGAGTGTGTATAGTGTTTTGTTATCATCATCATCAAGAGCCATGCCGAAAGGCGTGGGCGGTCATGGTCATCCCACACGGTCACAAGAGTCTCGAATCAGGTCTGTGTTCTTGTCTCGACTACGCCATGCTGCCAGACCATCAAGGTATTTATCCCTTTGTCTTTCCCTTGCTCTTTTCCCATCAAGACTGCCAGTTGTCATTAAATTGCCATGTCCATTGCGCCGCATAACATGTCTAAAAATCTCGACAACGTCTAATTTCTCAAATCAATCTCCGTTTTTCATGTGCCTCTTGAAGGGCTGTCTTATTTTATTTTCTGCTCGTCCAAGGTATTCTTTGCATTTGTCTAAGAAACAAAAACTACATTTCTGCCGCCATTAGATGTTTCTCAGCTTAGCTGTTAATTATCCATGATTCACACGCATACAACAATATGGGTTCTATATATAACTTTAACACTCTTTTTCTCACTGCAATTGACAACAATTTTGGTAAGCATGTTTTCCATTTTGCAGAAGGCTACCTTTGCCATGGCAATTCTTTGTCTAATCTCTACAAGGCATCTTCCATCAGATGTTAAGACCGTTCCAAGATAGTTATACCGTTCACCTGTTTAAGAATATTTCCATTCACTTGGATGCTACAATGTAGTATTTCTTTCCACTTGGATACGACCATGATCGCTGTTGAATTTTTTTTACAATTTAGTTCCAAACCTAGTTTCTGACTGTATGTAATAACCGTATCCACCACATTTTACAGATCTTACTCTTTGTCAGCAATAAATATTGTATCGTTCGCATATCTTATACTATTGATGTTTTGTCCTCTGAATGCAATTCTATTCATATCCTCTAAATTTCGCTTACACTCAAGAAATAAATGACCGCAGACCCCGAGGTAGACCAAGGAGGCGGTGGAGAGATAATACATATACAAACCTACAAGCACTTGGAATCAACGACTGGCAAGAGAAGGTCCACCAGAGAGACGAATGGAGACGGATTGTATCTGCAGCAAAGAACCTCAAAGGCTCGGAACGCTGAAGAAGAAGAAGAAGAAGATTTTCACTATGTTTGAATGAGTAAAAGTAAAGTCGTAAAATTCACAGTTCGCTGGTACCCACAAAATAGCTGTCTTGTAACTCAGCCGTGTTCAAACTTTTGGAGTCCAACTGACCAACATCTCTCAACTACTCCTCTTTCGGCTAATTGGCACAAACTAGCATTTTTTCACCACATTGTCACAATTTTGCACGAACTCTAATGAAAACGTTAGTTGCAGATCATTTACAGGACGTCGAAGTCAACCCCGGCAATTTCTGACTGTTTGTGATTTTTTGGCAAGTTTACGCTGAGTAATTTGCCATTGCTTTCTGAAAGACCGGCACTCATACCATTCTATGAAAACCAACTCAAGGAGGTCTGCTTTCAAATCGCCCGTAGCTGTGTTTCGAAAGCGGGATGGGGGATTGCTTTGCATTCGTTACCCCTTCTCCACAGTGCCAGCTACATTTTGGAACAGCTTTTGTAATTATTTGATCTACTGCAGTGTTTCCCAACCTTTTTTGTGCTATGCCCCACCTAAGCCTTTCTAAAATTCTTATGCCCCCCCCACCCCCCACCCCCCAACCCTAACATATACATTATTTTTAACATTAAAAAATTGAAATGTTCACTAAAGAAACTTGAATGATAGGTTTTAGGAAGAAATCACTAGGACATTATTGAGCAAACACAGTAAGGAAATTTTCAAAACATATAATGGAGAACTGAAATTCAAGTACAAAATAATTTTAATGAAAGATTTTTCTATATTATTTTAATTATTAGTAATTATTTATTATTTAAATTTAGTGAGATCCTTGCACTTGATGCTTGCTGCAAAGAGATTTTATGTCAGGTTCCAATTTAGTTAACTTCAGTCTCAAGTCTGTTATTATATCCAGCCGATTTATTCCATTTTCAATTTGCCCCCCTTAACAATCGAATTGCCCCCCTGTGGGGCGTGGGCCCCACGTTGGGAAACACTGATCTACTGGATCATATCTCTTTTTATTTTATACACCAAATAGAACAGTCTGTGAAACAATTAAATATACACCCAAAGGCCAGTGTGTCCGACTTCAACAGGCATTTGGGAAGAGTTACTACCTCTAGTCCATGGGTCACCAAACTGTTTTCAAGGCGGGCCAGATAACTGACAAAGTGACGAGCGCGGGCCGGATAACTGACAAAATGACGCGCGCGGGCCGGATACTCATTCTTTACAATACTTGCGCACGTCTCCGTGGCTAAGATCTTACGGACGCGGTTCGTAATCCCGTATACCCACGTTCGAAATACAGCTGCGAGCGATTTGGCAGCAGACAACGTTGCGCTGGTTTTTACGCTATGTTATGAGTGCCGGTCGTTCGAAAAGCAATGGTAAACTACTGAACGTAAACTTGCCAAGACATCAACAACAGCAAACAATGCTGGTGTTGACTGAAAACGTCCTGTAAAGGATATACAACTAACTTTAACAATAATTTCAAGCTAGAACGAAAGCTCCGGGAAAAAAGACGAAAAACTAAGTTAATCATGGAAAGGGCGTGCAACGCACACAAGCAAACAAACAAATAAAGACAACCAACTTATTTATATTTATTTACTAAACAAAGTCATCAAAGAAGGCGACGTTAGAAAAAAGATAGTTACATCAGACATATTGTGCACATATCCGAATCTCACAAACTAAGCAGCAAAAGAGGATAGTGAGTTTTGTGAAACTGACGTGTGGCTTTCAAAATACCATCAATGTTTGGTTTGGACTTGCTGTATCCAATCAAGAGAATTGTTTTCAAATGTTCATCAGTCAATCTCATTCGTTGTGGTGACTCATTCGATGTGGTGACTTCACCAATGCAGCAGTCTTTGCCCATGATGTCTATGAAGGTTTCCACGCAGGCACTGAAACCGTTGCTGCAGCGATTGATCTTGAGGACGCATACAACAGAGTACCACTGGATTTTTTAATGTTTCAGCTTCTTGAACTAAACGTAAGTCCATTCCTCCTTAGTTGGATCGCTGCAGCCCTCTTCCAACGGAAAGTAGTTTTTAGATGTGGCAGTTGGCCTTCGGAACCAACAACAATATATCCTGGCCTACCACAGGGATCACCATTATCTCCGGTACTGTTCAACGCCTACACTGTGAGAATCACCAGTGAGCAGATCACTGGACCTGGCAGGTCATTGTCGTATGCCGATGATGTTTTAGTGTATCGTCAGGGTAAGGGTAGAGAGGAGGTTGCTGTGGAACTACAAACCGAACTTAATCGCATAAGTACTTGGTGTGATGAAGCTGGGGCAATGGTCAACCCAACAAAGGCAACAGTGACTTGGTTCTCGTTGAATAATCATATTGTCAACAATCCAACACCAACTGTAATGCTGTGTTCATAGACGGTGGAAAGAACGCAGGCAATGAATTACCTGGGGATACGGTTTGATCGAAGCCTTGCTTATAATGTGCACATAGACCAGGTGATAACAAAGGCCAAGCGGGGTTTGGCAGCGATGCGGGTGATGGCGGCAGCAAACTGTGAGCAGCGCCATCTATGTCTTCTGTACGAGGGGCTGATCATGTCTGTTTTGGCGTATGCAATGGCAATCCTGACTCTCAGCCATAAGCAGATAGAAAGGATGGAAAGGATACAGAATGAAGCTATGCGCATTATTCTTGGATGTACAAGAGATACAGCATGCAGGGCGATGCGCTACCTTCTTGATTTTCCAACCATTGAAGAGAGAATACAAGTTTGCAGGGCACGCGCCTACCTCAGAACTAACGCAAACACACATCCACTGCATAGTGAAATTAGGAAGGTGAAGGGCAGCAGGTTAAAAAGAGGACGGTCGTGGATGGGTCAAGCCGAAGACATTCTTCAACAGGTGTGTTCACTTGAGGACTTAGAACCTGGCGAGGAGTGGGTGCAAGTGCCAACAGACTTCTGCACATCCTTTTCAGTTTGCATCCAACTAGATAGAAAATGCAGACAAGAAAATCCGGCTGCTGTTGAGGCTGAAGTACAAGCGTTGATTTTCGAGAATTCACTAGACGGTGACGCGGTCATCTACACAGATGGGTCGGTCGTCCGACATGTGAGAAGCTCATGGGCCTTTACGGCTCGGGCCGGAGGGAGAATTGTGAAGGAGGACTCTGGTGCTTTCACTGAAACCACAAGTAGCCTGACCATGGAAGTCATGGCAGTAAGTACAGCAATAACATGGCTCGAGACACAGACATTCACTAGGGCTTGTTTCCTTAGCGACTCAATGAACATGATCAAGAGGATAGAGGAGGGGTCGATCCGAAGAGAATGGTTGCTGCCTCTGAAGCGGTCTCAGCTGGCAAAGATTAGTTTCATCTTCGTGCCAGGGCATGCGGGAGTACAAGGAAATGAGGGGGCTGACAAGCTCGCAGGTGAGGCTACTGTGGAGGGCGGACGCGCCATGGACCAGGCTGACATTCTGAATGCTCTACGAGAAGTGAGACTTTTGCGAGAACCAAGTGATGACTGTGAATCTCCAACAATGGCCAGACTGCGGGAGCAGCAAATTAAAAGAGGGGTGGCCAAACAAGAACACTACGCAGGAAGCCAAAGAAGATTGATAAACCAACACAGAACTGGCGTCGTTAGCCGCTACACGCTGCGGGATTTGCTGAGGAGGGGATCCGAGCACTTATGGACTGAATGGTTCGATGTGCAACGAGGATGATCTGTCGACTAACTAACTAACTAACTAACTTTTTTTTTGTAAATGTTAGCTCACAGACATATGTTATTCCAAACAATGATGTCATACCAGCGGCAAATTTCTTAAGTTTCTGAAACTCAACATCAGGTAAGCAGCGGTACTTCCTTCTCAATGAGCTCCAACTGTAATTCAACTGGTACACCATTAAGGTTACAATCAAACGGATTCTGAAACAGAAGGATGTGACTCTCAAATCTGTCAAGATCTGAAAATCTCTCCAAACTTTTTGAAACTTGTGCTTCCAATAATGACAGCTTTCTTCGAAATCCTTTGATGGTTCTGTAGAGATCACAGACGAGGTAATTCTTTCCCTGAAGTTTCAAGTTCAGTTCAATCATATCGACCAAAATTGACAACTTTGACAGCCAGGTAGGATCTGACAGCTGTGAATCAGCTTTATCTTTTTTAAGTGAGGAAAACATCTAATTCGTTTCGGAGCTTGCATAAACGAAGCAGGACTTTACCGCAGCTGAGCCACCTGACTGATATGTGATAAGGCAAGTCACAGAATTCAGAATCAATTTCTTCAAGAAAAGCGTAGAACTGACGGTGAATGAGTGCATGTTCCCGAATGAAGTTCACAGCAGAAACTACTGGTTTCAGTACATAAGAAATATCTAAATCTTTCCCACAGAGTACATGCTGATGTACGATGCAGTGTATGAACAGAGCACCCGGAATTTGCAAATTTTCCAAATGAGTCCTGATCTGCCCCAACAGACCCTTTCTTACTCCAGTCATGTTTTTTTCCCTCATCAACTGTAACACCTCGAAGCTGATTCCACCGAAGGTTATAGTCTTGGAAAATTGTTTGCACTTCCACGAAAATGACTTTCCCAGTTTTTGTTCCATGCATGGTGCAAACGGACGCCAACTCTTTCGTTATCTGAAAGTCCAAATTGACACCACAAATGAACACGAGAAGTTGTGACGTACTCGAGAGATCAATAGACTCATCCAGCGCCAGAGAATACTACAACAAGTTCCTAGTTTTGTCGCGTATCTGTAGCACTATGTTCTCTCCAAGTTCTTCTGTTCGCCGCACAACTGAACTTGCCGAAAGGCTGATAGTTCCAAACAAATCGGCTATGTGGAGGAATAATTTGCGTTCCAGAGCCCGGTGGGCGGCACTGGATAGTGTCATTCCGTGTGGCTGTACAATGTCTTTGATGTCGTCAATCCATTTTCTTCTTGGACGTCCTCTTGGTCTCGTCGCAGATGATCTTTGATGTAAGGCCAGTGATGGTAGTTGCTGGTGTTGCATTCTAACAACATGGCCAAACCACTTGATCTTCTGTCTTTCAATAAATGTGGCACAAGGTGTTGATCCCACAGTCTGTCTGATAATAGCATAATAGTTGACATCGATTTTAAAAAGAC
Source organism: Cepaea nemoralis (assembly GCA_014155875.1). Classification (NCBI taxonomy): domain Eukaryota; kingdom Metazoa; phylum Mollusca; class Gastropoda; order Stylommatophora; family Helicidae; genus Cepaea; species Cepaea nemoralis. The sequence goes on from JACEFZ010019396.1 coordinate 29,006, forward strand.
AGAATAATTAGCAGCGCTGTATCCACCTAAGGACACTACTAAGTTACGAGATTTGTTAGAAGTAGTTACATCGACATTGAATTGCCTTTTGTTACAACTTAACAACTTATCGGGCTTAACAACGGATGGTGCCCCATCAATTGTTGGGAAACCCGAAGGTTTAGTAAAATTGATTGAAAATTAGGGCCTCCAAAGTAGGTAACACTTCAATGCTAAATTTTCATTGCATTAATCATCAGGAGAATTTGTTTTCGAAGCCCCTAAAAATGTCGTGAAAGTAGTCGTCAAAATAGTGATCTTCATGAAGTCCAACATTTTGAGTCACCGTAAGTTCCAAGAATTTCTATTCTTTGAATTCAGATTATCATGACGTTACATTTTATGCAGAAGAAAGATGGCTGACCCGTGCCAAATTGTTGAAAAGATTGTTTGATTTGCAACTCGAAATACAATCATTCTTTGCAAGCAAGTCGAAAAGTATTCCAGAGTTTGAAGACAAAGAGTTGGTTTGCGACTTTGCATTTCTGGTCGATATAACTAGCCACCTAAATGACGTTAATAATAATACCTCTCTACCAGGGAAAGGTAAATTAATTAACAAGATATATTTTTTTGGTTTAAATTAAACCAGGCAAGCGTTTGAGCACGATCTCACCTACCGGGAAGCGACTATGTGGTCGAAGTTGTAGCACGCTTGCTTATTTACTTTAATTAATAACAACAATTTAAAAAAAAAATAGGTGCGTGGCCCGGCAGGAAATATTATTTCCGAAATTTGGCCCGCCTGCTGAAAAGGTTGGCCACCCCTGGCTTAGAGAATATTTCAAATATCATAATAAATGACAGTAATGCCTTGATTGATCACTACACTTATGATCAAGCATTCTGCGGCATTTTTTCCCCCCGCATATCCTATTTACATCGCTGTCAACAACAGCATTTTACCGCTGTTGTTGATGTATTTGCAAGATTACGCACAGTATTTTGCTTACTGAGCGACAATCTCAGATACCCCTGTAAGTAACCAAAGCGACCCGATTCCCTACCGAATCTCGCGCAGCTGTTTCCCCACGCGTGTGTATACGGGATTACGGAGAAAATCGTTAACACCTTTGCCAGGGAGACGGGATCCGCGGAATTGCTAGATATATAAAAGAAAAACACCCCGACAAACAAAATTGATGGTCCTTCATTATTATTCTGATGATGATATTGTTCTTGTCTTGTGTCATCATAAAGGTCTTTCACATAATCTGACCACGCATGTAAAATCTGATCTTTTTCTATTATGATTTTGCCATCTTTGGTTTTTAGGCAACCTGTTGATGTGTCTGTTCTTTTGTTAGTGATGTCATTAATTCTTGTGTGCATTAATTTGGTATTCTTGGTGTTGTGTTGGTTTCAAATTTCCTTGCAATTTTCCTCAAGCCATGTTTCTTTTGCCTCTTTGCATAGCAGTAGCTTCCTAATTTTCCTGTGGATCTCTTCGTATATTTCCTTATTATTTTTGTTATTTCTTCTTATTTCCATGAGTTTTAAGATGTCTTCCATCATCCATTTCTTGCGCCCTATTATCTTTATTTTTGTGATTATTATTGTTGTTAGTGCAGCTTCTTGACTGATTTCTTTTTTATTTTCAATTGGTCAATGACGTCTTGAAATAATATTGCATTGCCATATCGGACAATGCATCGAATCTGTTCTTTACCTCTACGTTGAATTTACTTTTATCTCCTCACTCTTCAGTGCTTGTAGATAAAATTTTGCGTTTCTATTTGTATATTTGACTTTCTTTAAGTTTATATGTAAATTGCCTCTATGGTTGCAGTAGCAGTCTGCGCTTGGTAGGGGGACATAAACATCTAATATTTTTACAAGGGAGTTTACTGGAACTTGAAAAAGAAAATGGTATACCTAGGTAAAATACCTCTAACTAACATTAAAATCTTTTATTTTTATTTGAGAAATAAAGAAGTTAATACCGCAGTCAAGTTTTGCAATCGTAAGAAGAAAGCTATTAAAATGTTTAAACAACATTTGATTAATCTTTTTCTACTTACATTTTATAATCAACTTTTTCAATTCTACGTTTACGTTTAATTATTAAAACTGTACTTTTAATGATAAGAACCCGTACTTCCTTTTTAAGAACTCAACATTTTTTTACTGGCCTCTTAAGGCCACCCACAATTTAAAGAAAATTTACTTATATTAACGGCGAAAGACCTTGGAAGTCTATGGGGTGTATGTTGATAAATACGTTTAGAGGAAATGTCATTTATGTTTGTAAATTTAATTCAATTTGAACAAATAGTTCTCTCTCTCTCTCTCTCTCTCTCTCTCTCTCTCTCTCTCTCTCTCTCTCTCTCTCTCTCTCTCTCTCTCTCTCTCTCTCTCTCTCTCTCTCCCAAAATGCTGGTGCAATTATGTTTGCTTAGAGAATATTTAAAATATCATAATAACATGATAGTAATGCCTTGATGGGTGCCTCCTTCCCTCCGCTAGCCTATGGGACACCCTTGGGCAAGATGGAGTACCCGTTTAGCCTCCCGATCAGAGTTACGTGAAGCCATGGGTGCAGGTGGTGGATGAAGTTGAAGAGCAGCCGACAGATAGTTGTAGGTTATGGTCTCCACAGCTTCACGACGGAAGGCAGATGATCTCTTTTTTGGGGAGACATTGACTACGCTCATCGACCAGTATGGTCACTGCTAGGAAGGAAAGCAATGGCAAACTACCTTCTTTACAGATGCCAAGAATATCATGTACTGAAGTCTTATCGATAATCAGAGAAACGGCGTAAATTGGTGCTCCATAGGAGCAGCCTCGCCCGGTAGGGGTAGTCATGTGCACCAGGTGACTCCAGACCGTCATCAGGAGACTGAGTGCAAAAGAATATCCACATTGAAAGTAGGAACTTGGAATGTAAGAACTATGAGTGGGGATGGGAAATTTGATAACATTAAGAATGAAATGAGAAGGTTAAATATTAACCTGTTAGGTGTACGTGAGACCAGATGGACAGGAATGGGCATTATGACATCTGAGGAATATAGAATAATGTATTCTGATGGTGAGAAACAACAGCGATTAGTAGAAATTATAATGGATACAGAGAGAGAAAAAAATCGATCAAAGGATATTGGACTGTATCAGACAGAGTGTTACTGGTGAAGTTGAGTGGAAGACCTTTTGATGTCAATGTCATACAAGTTTATGTACCTTTTGATGTCAACGTCATACAAGTTTATGCACCAACAGCAGACAGTAGTGATGACAGCATCGATGAATTTTAAAATGATTTAGAGAATCAAGAAATGCAAGTATTCTAAAGTAACTATCATAATGGGTGACTTGAATGCCAAAGTTGGAAATCAACAGGACGGATGCATAGTGGGCAAATATGGACTAGGGCAGGGGTCACCAAAATTTTTTTCACGGCTGGCCGGATGACTGACAAAATAACGAGCGCGGGCCGGATAACTGACAAAATGACGAGCGCGGGCGGGATACTCATTCTGTACAATACTTGCGCCGTTCTCCGTGGCGAAGATCCTACGGACGCGGTTTGTAATCCTGTATACCCACGTTCGAAATACAGCTGCGAGCGATTTGGCAGCAGACAACGTTGCGCTGGTTTTTACGCTATGTTATGGGTGCCGGTCGTTCGAAAAGCAATGGTAAACTACTGAACGTAAACTTGCCAAGACATCAACAACAGCAAACAATGCTGGTGTTGACTGTAAACGTCCTGTAAAGGATATACAACTAACTTTAACAATAATCTCAAGCTAGAACGAAAGCTCTGGGAAAAAAGACGAAAAAACTAAGTTAATCATGGAAAGAGCGTGCAATGCACATAAACAAACAAACAAACAAACAAATAAACAAACAAACAAACAAACAATCAAAGACACCCACCATATTTATATTTATTTACTAAACAAAGTTATCAAAGAAGGCGACGTTAGCAAAAAGATAGTTACATCAGACATATTGTGCACATATCCGAATCTCACAAACTAAGCAGCAAAAGAGGATAGTGAGGTTTGTGAAACTGACGTGTGGCTTTCAAAATACCATCAATGATTGGTTTGGAATTGCTGCATCCAATCAAGAGAATTGCTTTCAAATGTTCATCAGTCAATCTCATTCGTTGTGGTGACTTCACAGACTTCCTTTTTGAAAATGTTAGCTCACAGACAAATGTTGTTCCAAACAATGAGTCATACCAGCATCAAATTTCTTAAGTTTCTGAAACTCAACATCAGGTAAGCAGCGGTTCTTCCTTCTCAATGAGCTCCAACTGTAATTCAACTGGCACACCATTAAGGTTACAATCAAACGGATTCTGGAACAGAAGGATGTCACTCTCAAATCTGTCAAGATCTGAAAATCTCTCCAAACTCTTTGAAACTGTAAAAATAAGAAAGACTTTCTCCTTCCAGTTGTGCTTCCAATAATGACAGCTTTCTTCGAAATCCTTTGATGGTTCTGTAGAGATCACAGACGAGGTAATTCTTTCCCTGAAGTTTCAAGTTCAGTTCATTCATATCGACCCAAATTTACAACTTTGACAGCCAGGTAGGATCTGACAGCTGTGAATCAGCTTTATCTTTTTATGTGAGGAAAACATCTATTTCGTTTCGGAGCTTGTAAAAACGAAGCAGGACTTTACCGCAGCTGAGCCACCTGACTGATATTTGATAAGGCAAGCCACAGAATTCAGAATCAATTTCTTCAAGAAAAGCCTAGAACTGACGGTTAATGAGTGCATGTTCCCGAATGAAGTTCACAGCAGTAACTACTGGTTTCACTATACAAGAAATATCTAAATCTTTCCCACAGAGTACTTGCTGATGTACGATGCAGTGTATGAACAGAGCACCCGGAATTTGCAAATCTTCCAAATGAGTCCTGATCTGCCCCAACAGACCCTTCCTTACTCCAGTCATGTTTTTTTTACCTCATCAACTGTAACACCTCGAAGCTGATTCCACCGAAGGTTATAGTCTTGGAAAATTGTTTGCACTTCCACGAAAATGACTTTCCCAGTTGTTGTTCCATGCATGCTGCAAACGGACGCCAACTCTTTCGTTATCTGAAAGTCCTAATTGACACCACAAATGAACACGAGAAGTTGTGACGTACTCGAGAGATCAATAGACTCATCCAGCGCCAGAGAATACTACAACAAGTAGCACGCTTGCTTATTTACTTTAATTAATAACAACAATTAAAAATAAAAATAGGTACGTGGCCCGGCAGGAAATATTATTTCCGAAATTTGGCCCGCCTGCTGAAAAGGTTGGCCACCCCTGGCTTAGAGAATATTTCAAATATCATAATAACATGACAGTAATGCCTTGATTGATCACTACACTTATGATCAAGCATTCTGCGGCATTTTTTTTTTCTCCGCATATCCTATTTACATCGCTGTCAACAACAGCATTTTACCGCTGTTATTGATGTCTTTGCAAGATAACGCACAGTATTTTGCATTGCTTACTGAGCGACAACCTCAGATACCCCTGTAAGTAACCAACGTGACCCGATTCCCTACCGAATCTCTCGCAGCTGTTTCCCCACACGTGGGTATACGGAATTACGGAGAAAATCGTTAAATCCTTCGCCAGGGAGACGGTCTCCACGGAATTGCTAGATATCTAAAAGAAAAACACCCCGACAAACAAAATTGATGGTCCTTCATTATTATTCTGATGATCATTTTGTTCTTGTCTTGTATCATCATAAAGGTGTTTCACATAATCTGACCACGCATGTAAAATCTGATCTTTTTCTATTATGATTTTGCCATCTTTGGTTTTTAGGAAACCTGTTGATGTGTCTGTTCTTTTGTTAGTGATGTCATTAATTCTTGTGTGCATTAATTTTGTATTCTGGGTGTTGTGTTGGTTGTAAATTTCTTTGCAATTTTCCTCAAGCCATGTTTCTTTTGCCTCTTTGCATAGCAGTAGCTTCCTAATTTTCCTGTGAATCTCTTCGTATATTTCCGTGTTATTTTAGTTATTTCTTCTTATTTCATGAGTTTTAGGATGTCTTCCATCATCTATTTCTTGCGCCCTATTATCTTTATTTTTGGGATTATTATTGTTGTTAGTGCAGCTTCGTGACTGATTTCTTTTATATTTTCAATTGGTCAATGACGTCTTGAAATAATATTGCATTGCCATATCGGACAATGCATCGAATTTGTTCTTTACCTCTACGTTGAATTTACTTTTATCTCCTCACTCTTCAGTGCCTGTAGATAAAATTTTGCGTTTCTATTTGTATATTTGACTTTCTTTAAGTTTATATGTAAATTGCCTAAGATTAATCTATGGTTGCAGTAGCAGTCTGCGCTTGGTAGGGGGACATAAACATCTAATATTTTTACAAGGGAGGTTACTAGAAATTGAAAAAGAAAATGGTATACCTAGGTAAAATACCTCCAACTAACATTAAAATCTTTTATTTTAATTTGAGAAATAAAACATTTAATACCGCAGTCAATTTTTGCAATTGTAAGAAGAAAACTCTTAAAGTGTTTGTACAACTTTTGATTAATCTTTTCCTACTTACATTTTATAATCAACTTTTTCAATTTTACGTTTACGTTTAATTCTTAAAACTGTACTTTTAATGATAAGCTTTAGCAAATACTTGTTGAGGAAACAACATTTTTTTACTGGCCTCTTAAGGCCACCCACAATTTAAAGACAATTTACTTACATTAACGGCGAAAGACCTTGGAAGTCTATGGGGTGTATGTTGATAAATACGTTTAGAGGACATGTCATTTATGTTTGTAAATTTAATTCAATTTGAACAAATAGTTCTCTCTCTCTCTCTCTCTCTCTCTCTCTCTCTCTCTCTCTCTCTCTCTCTCTCTCTCTCGCTCTCTCTCTCTCTCTTTCTCTCTCTCTCTCTCTCTCTCTCTCTCTCTCTCTCTCTCTCTCTCCCCCCCCCCCCCCCCCAAATGCAGGTGCAATTATGTTTGCTTAGAGAATATTTAAAATATAATAACATGATAGTAATGCCGTGATGGGTGACTCCTTCCCTCCGCTAGCCTATGGGACACCCTTGGGCAAGGTGGAGTACCCGTTTAGCCTCCCGATCAGGGTTACGTGAAGCCGTGGGTACAGGTGGTGGATGAAGTTGAAGAGCAGCCGACAGATAGTTGTAGGTTATGGTCTCCACAGCTTCACGACGGAAGGCAGATGATCTCTTTTTTTGGGAGACATTGACTACGGTCATCGACCAGTGTGGTCACTGCTAGGAAGGAATGTAAACAGACTTCTACCGGAAACCATTTTTTCCGCGCTTGCGCAGAAGGGTTTCGTCGTGTCTACATCATTGACTATTAACATACACTTTGTATATCTCATTGGATATATTTAAATAACTCGTGCCAATAACGAATTACCATCTCCGCTTCCGGTAAAATGGCCAGTCTAATCATTGTGCATATAGCCCCGGTGGTTAGATTTGAAATTTCACTATTTGGCATACCATAAATAATTATAATAATTTTAGTACAAGGCATAGATATTCGTTAATTTTAGTTGCATTTTCGAATTGTGCATGCAAAGATACATAAATTTGGAAAGTTTCATTTAAATATATGGGGACCCTCTGGTAGATAAAAAATTAGTTTTGTTTGCGGACATGATAAATTCCTCTTTGTGATTGTAAATCTACATTGTCGGCACGCAATAAAAAATTTTGTTTAGTACAAGGCATAGATATTTGTTAATTTTAGTTGCATTTTTGAATTATGCATGCAAAGATACATAAATTTGGAAAGTTTCATTTAAATATATGGGGACCTTCTGGTAGAAACAAATTAATGAATTAATAATTATTTTTGCGGACGTGATTAAATTCTCTTTGCGATTGGAAAAATAAATAAATCCATTTAATAAAAATATATGTACTTTCTCATTATATAAAGATATCATCTCTTATTATTATATGATTGCATGTAATTATTAAATATTAATTTTACATAAATTTATTTAGAATTTGACTGACTATCATGGCAAGGACTGCTGATGATCTCAGATCTCATCTGTCTGTGTTCGAAGAAGGATATCCTATAAATAAAGGATACATTGCCCGGCTGCTGGTTGTGGACAGTTGTTCTGTACCTGATGTGTTAGGAAAAGTCCAAACCATTGTGGCGACAAATGATCCAGGGAAAGACATCAATGAGGCAATTCTACGTAGTAGCGTGCATAGATTAAAGAAAGTAGTTCTTGATAAAAAAACACTTAACCAAATAATGGCCATCACTTATTGCACTCTTTCAGCAGCCATTCTCTATCATTTTCAAGAGTCTTCCAGTCGCATCTACTTCCTCACTAGTTGGGCATACACCTTTAGAGCCAGCATCTTTTGCACCAGTAATTTTACCATCCATTTCAGAGTGCAGTAGCTTGCCATCACCAAAGAAACTTAAAAGAGACTGTGCAAGCTGTGTCAACAAGCAAAGAACTATTTTGAATCTGTCAGGTAAGATCAGACAGTTAAAGGAGCAGGTAAGACATCTTAAAACTGCTCCACCTAAACAGAGGTGCTGTGAAGGCTGAAGTGCCCTTGCCTGTCCACACTGTGGTCTGCTTCTGTTAGCAGCATAGGTAACTGTGACATGTTTGATTGAGTTGCCAGAGGACCTAGTTTGTAGTGTTCTCTGGAGATATATCTTGAATAATAAATAACAAGATAAAGAATATGATTTAGCACGTTTTGTCTAGAGGTCACTCAAATGAGCTAATCATTCCCGCAATAGCCTTTTTGGAGAACCATTTTTCTTTGGCTCAAACCCCCACTGTGAGACCACTATGTATCTACACAGAAATTTATATAAGAAGTAAAATAGTTCACCCAAGGCCAGAGAAGATCTGAACTATTAGCGCCTGTACAACTGAGGATCCCTCTCACTCAACATAATGTTGCCAGTGTGCTGTTCGTCCGTCACATAGATCTTCTCCTATATATTTTGTAATTTTGTGACCTATATCAGTTTGTCCCATTTCTTTGGGATTGTAGGACTCAATTATTGGTAGGCAAACTCAACAATAACTGTACATTACATCTGTTGGACAAGACATCTACATGACAGTTTCTTGACAAAAGTGGGACATACATTCACAAGGAATTGTGTACACCAGCCATTGTACAAGACTTACATCATAAGAGATACTTGACAACATCTATACAAGACTTTTCACAATATGTATAACCAACCACAGCACTTAAGACAGTCACAAATACAATACTTGACAGCAACTGTACAAGAAATTCACTGGGGACATGTACTTAAAACACTGGTTCATTGAATACACAATTTATTGAGTTGATGGTGAGTCGAGTGATGACCATTGTCTCATCTCCTGTCATGTCAACACTTCAATTATTGCATAGAAAATGACATTTGATTGAATCAAAGATCACTGTCCAGTTCACCACATTTGTAGTGCTTCAGATTGTGCCATGCTCCCATTTATGCATTCAGCTGTTGAGCTGAGAGAAAACTCTTCTTGATATTCCCACATTTTGATAGGGAGTCACATCTGGATCTAGGACTTCTGTTTAGTTGTCCCAGATGATATATGGATGCCTCTCCTCCATCCTCCTGTTCTCTGTTGTCTAGAGAACAATATATTATTGAATCTTTAAGGGCATTGTTGGGTCATCACATCACACTAGCGACCGCTCCCGGTGAAATCCCCGCTCAACTAATTAGATTTTGAAATATGGCCCAGGAATAGCGTGAGCTCATTACTTATTAACCAATCAAAAGACAAGCGCATATACCGCTGCCCTCCCCCAACTCGTTCTAGAACATACTAGTTCCAAGAATCGTCCTTCTATTTGGAAACGCCACTTAAATCGGAAGTATTCTTATGAATGTGTCGGGCTGGGAATGGGGAGTTCTGTTTCATCATGCTACAGTAACATATATCAAATTGACACCTTTCTACGGTGAGTTGAGTTTGTATAGGTTTATGGTTTTAAGATATATTGTTGATGATACTGTTTTAAACATACATGTTAACTTAAATTTCTATTTCATTATTCAGAGATGTAAATTACTAATGTACTACTTATTCATGTTAATATACAGCATTTTATTATGGGAGAGTTTATTCGCAACCAAGGTGCAAATAAACAAAGTCTCTATTCGCAACCAAGAGTAGATAGAAACAACCTGTGGTAAATCCTTAACCAAAATGGAGTGAGTACACATCTAACAAACGTATGTAGAAGCTTATACAATTAAGCAGCCATGTGCGGGGAAAGCCCAAGTCTGCCCCTGCCTGAAGTGTGAGTGGTTAATCTGATGGTGAGGGACAATGATACTAATAATAGGAAAAATAATCCATATCAGTCCAATGCACTCTCCAGTAGTGGCAGCATATTATATAAATAAATTTTGCTGGCGGGGAATCGAACCACGGTAAACACGGTTATAAGCGGAGATACTCACCGCAATGCAACTGGGACCACGATGACATCTTAACACAAATGTATCATAGAGTCAAACACATGTCCCGATGACGTCACGTATGTCACATGACTAGCCTTTGGTTGCGAGTCAAGACTTCGTTTATTCGCAACTTGGTTGCGAATAGACACTTCGTGTTGTTATTTTTTTTTTTTCTTTTCAGGTTTTGGTCATAAACAATGTCTTAGAACTGATTGCAAATGATTGTAATCATAGCTATCCTTCAGATACTATCTGATGCGATCGTTAACAAACATATGTGTGTTAATTTATGTATTTAACTAGCAAGTTAGAAATAATAATTTATCAAATAGTTAGTTCAATTATGCAGCAGTTGCTAACTTATGCTTATATTTCAGGAATTTCAATTTGCTGAATAGAGCTGGTACAAAAGAGTACGCGGTACACAGTGAGTACAAGAGGTGCAGCAAGAAACTGTGAGTACAACTGTGGTCGATCATGCTGTCTTTCTGTATTTCTTTCTGCAAATTTTTTTCATATCATGGCCAATCTTCTTCTCTTCTTCTTCTTCTGCGTTCCGAGTCATTGAGGTTCTATGCTGCAGATACAATTTGTCTCTTGGTTGACCTTCTCTTGCCAGTCGTTGATTCCAAGTGCTTGTATATCTCTCCACCGCCTTCTTGGTCAACCTAGGTGTCTACGGCCAATCTGCAAAAAAAAAAAAATTTATTTGTTAAAAATCTAGCATGAACCATGAGATTTTAAATTTGAGTATTTACTAATGGAACCACCACCAAAAGATGGGCCTTGAGAAACCGAATCTAATGGTACCAAGATGATGCATGTATGTCAATTAGAAGCGAAGATATGCAACTTTGAGTGTCGTGATCGTAAACACAGAAATTAATTAATATAATAACTAATTGGCGGCCATTTTTATATGCTAATTAGATAACGTTATATCATATGTAAACATTTAACCCATTATGTGCGTAGCATCCATCCGCATAATATAAGATATTACTTGCCAGGGTTTAAAGCTAATATAAAGAATGCACTATATAATTTATATAATAACTAATTAGCGGCCATTTTTATATGCTAATTAGATAACATTACATCATATGTAAACAGGATTTAACCCATTATGTGCGTAGCATCCATCCGCATAATACAAGATATTACTTACCAGGGTTTAAAGCTAATATAAAGAATGCTCGTGGTAATTAATTAATATAACTACTAATTAGCGGCCATTTTTATATGCTAATTAGGTAACATTGCATACTATCTAAACAGGATATAACACATATCGTGCGTTGCACAATTCCGCAGAATACAAGATACAACTTGCCAGGGTTTAAAGCTAATATAAAGAATGCTCGTGGTAATTAATTAATATAACTACTAATTAGCGGCCATTTTGATATGCTAATTAGATAACGTTGCATTATATGTAAAAATAGATGACATGAGCAATTAGGCTTCGCTACACCGATCGCAATGATGTATGGTTGCTGGGATGTTCGTGTATGGTTGCTAGGATGTTCGTTTAAAAATAAACAAGCTACTAGTAAGAACATAAATTTTGATAACTTAGCTATGACCTTGGTTTGGACACGAAATAAAGATGTGCAGTGGAGATCTTTTGTGTCAATTTCTGCGTTAATGATCTCGACACTCAAAGTTGCTTATCTTCGCTTCTAATTGACATACATGCATCATCTTTTTACCATTAGATTCGGTTTCTCAAGGCCTATCTTTTGGTGGTGGTCCCATTAGAAAATACTCAAATTTAAAAATCTGATGGAGATGCCAAGAATATCATGTACTGAAGTCTTATCGATAATCAGAGAAACGGCGTAAATGGGTGCTCCATGGGAGCAGCCTCGCCCGGTAGGGGTAGTCATGTGCACCAGGTGACTCCAGAGTAGTACTAGGGGGTCTCTATCCCTCGGAATGAGACATAAAATACCTCATATTGAGACATGCGGTATGAGCCATGTCTCATTCTCGTCTCATGTCTCGTCTATGCCTCATGTCTCGTGGTGGGTGGGTTGTGGCCTGCCTCATGCCTTCCAGCTCCTGCTCGTTTTTTAAGTGTCAGGTGTGGTTTTTAATCAGAGCATCGGGGTTAACAAGATCAATTGAACTCTGGCGCCAGGTTTGCTAATTGATTCAGAAGATGTCAGCCGGTGTAATGCATTAATTACTTCCCGTTTTGTATAGACGCTTGTATAATCGATTGGTGTGCTCAGGCTGATACGGGTTGATGTATTTGTATCTTTGGTAAGATCGGCGAACATCTGTGAGCAAAAAGTCGATATTGTCCGTCCCAGAAATAATGTGGTTTGTAAATTACACCTGTCGGCGTTAGGTGGCGTTTTTAATCAGCTCATCGGTATATGTAAACAATGATAAATGAATTGAGACACGGGGCTAGTTGGTACCACAGTCGCATTGCAGATGGTGCGATAACCAATTCGGTAGAGTGTGTCGGGGTATCGCCAGTGTGTAAGTGGGGTGTCTAATGGGTTAAGTTGGTACCATAGACCCCCTCATTTGGCGGCGTCGAGTTCGAATCTCAATGCTTTTTCGTTGGTAAGGTTACTACTTAGCCACGTATGGGTGTACCTAGTTGTCACAGGGGGTGTGTAGTTGGTCATAGTGGGATATCACCAATGTGTAACTGGGGTTTCTAGTGGGTCCCCTACCAGCGGCAGGGTCGATCCTACTGTGTGGTGGGGTAGTGTGACAGTGGTCGAGTGTGTAACGGAGCTAAATGGTATCATTCAATCAATCAATCATGTGCCATGCCGGAAAGCGTGGGCGGGCATGTCTCGCCATTTCACTCGATCACCAGTGTCGTGGATCAGCTCAGTGTTCCTGTCTCGTCCATGCCATGTGGCCAAGCCATCCAGGTATTTTCCTCTCGGTCTTCTTCTTGGTCTGTTCCCTTCGATCTTGCCAGTTGTCACTAAGTTCTCCAATCCATTTCTTCTCATAACATGTCAAAAAAAAATAAAAAAATTTTGACTGTCTACGTCTAATTTCTCTAATCAGTTTACGTTGTTCATTTGTCTCCTGTAGTACTTGGTCATTAGTTTTTCTGTCTGTCCATGGTATTCTTTGCATTCTCCTCAGAAACCACATTTCTGCAGCCATTAGCTGCTTTTCAGCTTGACTGTTCATTGTCCAAGTTTCACATCCATACACAAGAACAGGCTCTATGTATCCCCTCAACACTCTTTTTCTCGTTTCAATTGACATCTTTTTATTGGTCAGAATGTTTTTCATCTTGCTAAAGGCTTCTTTCGCCATGGCGATTCTTGTTCTAATCTCCTCAAGGCATCTCCCATCAGTTGTTATGAATGTTCCGAGATACTTGTATCTATCTACTCACTTGTTTCAGAATATTCCCATTTACATGTATATTACATCGTGGTATTTCGTTCTTCATAGTGACAATCATAACCCGTGTCGTTTTATAATTTAATTCTAACCCTAGTTGTTCACCGGGTGCAACAACCGCCTCTACTAAATATTGCAGATCCTGCGCAGTGTCTGTTGATTACATAAATTATATGAAGGCAGTTCACAAGTTAAATTAGAGGAAGACATTTTATTACAGAAATTAAATGAAGACATTTGACTAGAAATATTTAATAAAACGACGAAAAAACGGAGATCTACCGGCTGTGAGAAAAGCTTATAAGTATGTTAATGTCAGTTCCTGTGAACATATTTAGCAGAAGCATTCTGCATAGTATATGCATATTTAGCTTTAAGGTGAAATCAATACTGCTGTACCGATCGGAAACAAGAAAAACGAATAAAACAACTACTAATAAACAACAAACATTCATTAACGGGTGCCCACGTAGTTCATCCTTCGCGTTCATGTCTCATGCAACAATTAGTATAATGTCTGAAGTCAAATTTGCGGCTTCAAAATAGGTGTTCATAGCATATTTATATATGAAGATATATATTCAAGGTGATTTTAAAGGACAAATTTCCTCATGTCACACGCTGCAAAAGACATATTTCGCTCAAACTTAAACATTAAGAGTGGAAAAGAGTATGTTGTAGATACTGTTTTTTCCTTTGTTTCTAGTGGGACTTGGTAATTTGTTGTTCTATCTGGGCATGGTATGTATATTTTCACCACATCTTCACTGATGTTTTTTCATCTTGTCTGCTCATTGCCCACGCTTCACAGTCATACAAAAGTACAGATTCTATGAAAGACAGAGACAAGTTGCAGCTATTATTAAACAAAATGACAAATCGGAGGTCAGCTAATATGTACGTATTTGTAAATAAGGATACACAGCGATGTCTATTATATAACGATAACAGAGGTATTTAGTTGTAGAAAACTACCGTGCCTCCCAGGCAAACGGCGGTAGGCTAGTGACTATGTTTAGATTAGCTGTGATGGCACCAGCTGGAGATATTAATCAGCTACCTGGTACCCAGTGAAGATGACACGATAAACGAGGCGGTATAGGCCGCGTGGCCCTGAACAAAACCAACAATGAAACAAAAATGGTAATGAAACGTTGCGTCGCCGCGAAGCATTATTTTAGAAACCAAAGATTACAATCGATTTGAGAGGGTAATAATAGACAGTCTAATCCTACCAGAAAGAGGTGTCTAATACACTGGGTACCAACGACAGACAGCTGGTCAAGAAGAAGCAATACACAGTATATAAAGTTAGGACTAAATAAACCGTAGTTTAAAGAATTCAAGTACATTATTACAAGTTAAATTACATAATAAAATAAATACAGTGATATGTATAAAATTATAAAAAACAAAAAAGAAGAAAACACCAGTGTTACATTAGCAAATAAGTGAAAAACACAACGGTATGAATACGTTGGTGTATTAGATACATACAAATGGTACACACAACATGCCATTATGTCAGCGTGACCGCTATCTGTTATATATTGCGACCAAAATACACCGATCGCCTCTCACGTCAGCGTAACAGACTAACACTTAAACCAAGCGCCCGATATCTGTTCTATATTGTTGCCAACAATTATGTGCATGCCGCCATCTTTCGACGTGAGTTTGATTGATGAAGCCTGTCAGGAAACAACCATAGATACATAGTAAAAGTGTCGTGAGAATACAAATCCAAGCGTATTGACTCTCGGTGTTTCGTTATTCACGTAACGTTTCCTGTTTCCTGCTCCAGTCTATTGTTGTAAAATCTTACCAAAGCGGACACTGTGGACCAAATCTACACGAATGAAGTAGGATAGATGCGGTTGTCATATGTGTCTTATAGGGCTTGGTCATTGGTTTTTTAAAACTTATCGATGGAAGAGAAGGACCCTTACACTACAAACAGAATAAACATTTACATTAATAATACCCATAACAAACACATGACCATCTACACTGGCTGTGACAAAAGCGACAGTCTGCTTAGAGAAAACAGCGAATTTTCAACGAAAACATAGTCTGTGTGTTATCTCCTTGGAAACGTAAATCTGGTTATATTTAAATCACCCTATGCATGCATGTCCCCCATGAAAACTAATGTAATGTCTGAAGAAGTCAAATTTTGAGGCTTCAAAATATGTTTTCGTAGTATATGTATATATGAATATATATATACATGTGTTTTCTAACAACAAATGTCCGCATGTCGCGCTTTACATCCATACACAAGTATAGGTTCTATGAACGACACAACACCTACAAGTTACTAAGATTGGCACTGGGTTACCAACAACATTTGCGTCTAGAGTCAATACAACAGGACAAGACAATGCTTTTTTCGGCCTCTGATTGAGAACAACAGATATAAACGTAATTATGCACTTACCTCTTTACCACAGTACCGAGAAAGTTAAAAATATCATTTTAAATACGCTGACGACCATAGTAACACAACCACTTAATTCTGCTTGCTCACTTTGTGTATTACCCACACCTACTATAGATTGCAGAAAATACTCATTGTCTACAACCAAGCTGAAAAATATCGGTAAAAATTATAAATGCCTCGTCCGATTTCATAAAAAGAAGGAAATAATGTTAGCCAAATGTGAAAATATCGGTCAAACTTCTAAATGGCTCATCAAAACTTATAAAAAATAGGAAAATTTGTTAACCTAATGAGAAAAATATTGACCCTGTAAAGAAATATTTACAACAAAATTATAAAAATTAGGAACATTTGTTAACCTAATGAGAAAAAATATCGACCAAAGAGAGCAATATTTCATCTAATCTTATAAAAAGTAGGAACATTTGTCAGCCGAAATGGGGAAAAGGTCGGTCAAATACATAAATATCTCAACAAATTATAAAACGTAGGAAAAAATAGTGGTCAAAGACAGAAATATCTCATCCGAACTTATAACAAGTAAGAAAATATACTAGTAAAATCAAGAAACATGTCGACCGAAGTAATACAATAGGCAGAACGAGGGACAAACTTATAAATATTTCATTCAAACTTATAAAGACTATGATAAAATGTTATACAAATCAAATAACAATCTGACCAAACTTAATTAGCTCATCCAACCTTATAAATAGTAGGACAATTTGTTAGCCAAATAGGCAAAATATTGGTCAGATACACAAATATCTCAATCAATTTTATAAAAAGTAGGAGAAAAGGCTAGTCAAACTAATAAAAATGGTGGCCAAATACATAAATATCTCAACGAAAATTATAAAAAGTAGGAAAATTGTAAGTCAAATGTAAAAAATATGGGACAAATAGGAAATCATATTAACCAAATGGGAAAAATATCGCTCAAACTTATAAATAGCGCGTCCAAACTTATAAAAAGTAGGAAAATGTGTTAGCCGAATGGTGAAAATATTGCTCAAATTAAGAAACATGTCGACCGAAGTAGGAAAATACGTGATTCAATGTATAAAAACGTTGGGTAAATACAGAAATATGTCGACCAAACTGATAAAAATCTCCGCCAAACTTATGAAATGTAGGAACATTTGTTAACCAAAAAGGGAAAATGTCGGCCAAATACAGAAATAGCTCCACCAAACTTATGAAAAGTAGGACATTTGTTAACCAAATGGAAAAAATAAAAAAAATATTGGCCATGTAAAGAAATAGCGCATCCAAATTGACAAAATAGTAGGAAACTTTATTAGCCAAAGGTGAAAATCTATTGACCAAGTAAATAAATTGCTCGTCCAACCCCATAAAAGGTAGGAAAATTTCTTACCCAAATGTGAAAAAGATCCGCCAAACTTATAAATGTCTCATCCAAGCTTATAAAAAGTAGGAAAACAATATTAGCCAAATCAACTAAAATGCTGACCAAACTTATAAATATATCATCCAAACTGACCAAAGTAATAAAAATATTGGGTAAATATAGAAATATGTCGACCAAACTTTTACAAATCTCCGATAAATTTATGAAAAATAGGAAACTTTGTTAACTAAATGTGAAAAAATATCGACCAAACTTATAAAAAGCTCTGCCAAACTTATGAAAAGTAGGAAACTTTGTTAACCCACACGAAGACAATTATTAATCAAAGATAGAAAAATATCGACCTAAATAGGAAAATTTGTTAGCCAAATGGGAAAAATATTGGACAAGTAAACACATATTTTAACCAAACTTATAAATATGTCATCCAAATTTACAACAACAACAAAAAAAAATAGGAAAATTTGTCGACCAAGTAAGAAAATATATTACCAAAACTGGAAAAGATACTAATCAAAGTGAGAAAAATACCAACCAAACTAAGAAATATGTATGGTAAAGTAAGAAAAAAGTTGGTCAAAGTAATAAATACGCTAGCCAAATGAAGAAATATTAATCAAAAGGAGAAAAAATTATAGCAAACTAAGAAATTTGCTTTCACAACTTGTCGAATTGCCCTACCAACTACCCCATTTGCTTTCACAACTTATCAAATTGACCAATTAACCGCACAAATATCCCACTGACTCTTACAATTTTACCACTTGCCATTACAACGTGTTGACTCCCTCTCACAATTTACCTAAAGGGGTTTACTATAGGTATTATATATCCACAATCAAGCGCTCTCACACTCACAAGAATAACGAAATACTGGGATTTAAGCCTGTTTTTAATCAATTTCTTTGTTTGCAGTCAAAGCATAGAAATTCCGCCAACCACCTTGTTGTTGAAGTATCCAAGGACTTAGTTTATCAGCCATATATTCGCCTACAGATTTAGCGAAGTCCTCTTCCAGGTCTTGGACATTCACATCGGCGTTGTAAGAATTATCAACCAGATGCTTACCCAGACGCATGCCAAAGGTAAACAGCATAATTATTCTCCCATAGTTGATGACGTTATCACCAAAGAATTCATCACTGACTAAAACAAAGACTTGGAAAACATGTTCGGGCTTGATACTGTCTTCTAGTCTCGTGAACAATACAGATTGTTGTTTGGCTATTTGACCGACTAAAGCAGACAACGTCGAGTTATTTGCCTTTTTGGAATTGTAGGAACTAATAATAGTCAGCGCCATATTCACCATCTCGCTATGAACTTGTTTCAAGTCAATCGTTGCTTGTGTCATTATTATACTGATAGCTAATGTTCATCAAAAGATGTCTAGCAGTCAAACTGCTGATCCACTATTGTGAAACGGCGCAAAGTGGTCAAAATGGATAATAACATAATACTTGTATAAAGAGATGGACTCGTCTCTTCTGGTTGGTCAAATTACCCAACCTACTGGAGATAAAACGGTTGTCACCGAAACCACTAGACGCGTGTTTTAGACAAGGGATGTGATTATCGATCAGTATGGTCACTGGTAATTAAAATTTAAAAAGTAAAGTTCGACAAGAACATTCAACTTGTCTAAAACACGCGTCTAGTGGTTTCGGTGACAACCGTTTTATCTCCAGTAGGTTGGGTAATTTGACCAACCAGAAGAGACGAGTCCATAAATTTATCGGAGATTTTTAAAAGTTTGGTCGACATATTTCTATATTTACCCAATATTTTTATTACTTTGTGCAGTTTGGATGATATATTTATAAGTTTGGTCAGCATTTTAGTTGATTTGGCTAATATTGTTTTCCTACTTTTTATAAGCTTGGATGAGACATTTATAAGTTTGGCGGATCTTTTTCACATTTGGGTAAGAAATTTTCCTACCTTTTATGGGGTTGGACGAGCAATTTATTTACTTGGTCAATAGTTTTCACCTTTGGCTAATAAAGTTTCCTACTTTTTGTCATTTTGGATGCGCTATTTCTTTACATGGCCAATATTTTTTTTATTTTTTCCATTTGGTTAACAAATGTTCCTACTTTTCATAAGTTTGGTGGAGCTATTTCTGTATTTGGCCGACATTTTCCCTTTTGGTTAACAAATGTTCCTACATTTCATAAGTTTGGCGGAGATTTTTATCAGTTTGGTCGACATATTTCTGTATTTACCCAACGTTTTTATACATTGAATCACGTATTTTCCTACTTCGGTCGACATGTTTCTTAATTTGAGCAATATTTTCGCCATTCGGCTAACACATTTTCCTACTTTTTATAAGTTTGGACGCGCTATTTATAAGTTTGAGCGATATTTTTCCCATTTGGTTAATATGATTTCCTATTTGTCCCATATTTTTTACATTTGACTTACAATTTTCCTACTTTTTATAATTTTCGTTGAGGTATTTATGTATTTGGCCACCATTTTTATTAGTTTGACTAGCCTTTTCTCCTACTTTTTATAAAATTGATTGAGATATTTGTGTATCTGACCAATATTTTGCCTATTTGGCTAACAAATTGTCCTACTATTTATAAGGTTGGATGAGCTAATTAAGTTTGGTCAGATTGTTATTTGATTTGTATAACATTTTATCAAAGTCTTTATAAGTTTGAATGAAATATTTATAAGTTTGTCCCTCGTTCTGCCTATTGTATTACTTCGGTCGACATGTTTCTTGATTTTACTAGTATATTTTCTTACTTGTTATAAGTTCGGATGAGATATTTCTGTCTTTGACCACTATTTTTTCCTACGTTTTATAATTTGTTGAGATATTTATGTATTTGACCGACCTTTTCCCCATTTCGGCTGACAAATGTTCCTACTTTTTATAAGATTAGATGAAATATTGCTCTCTTTGGTCGATATTTTTTCTCATTAGGTTAACAAATGTTCCTAATGTTTATAATTTTGTTGTAAATATTTCTTTACAGGGTCAATATTTTTCTCATTAGGTTAACAAATTTTCCTATTTTTTATAAGTTTTGACGAGCCATTTAGAAGTTTGACCGATATTTTCACATTTGGCTAACATTATTTCCTTCTTTTTATGAAATCGGACGAGGCATTTATAATTTTTACCGATATTTTTCAGCTTGGTTGTAGACAATGAGTATTTTCTGCAATCTATAGTAGGTGTGGGTAATACACAAAGTGAGCAAGCAGAATTAAGTGGTTGTGTTACTATGGTCGTCAGCGTATTTAAAATGATATTTTTAACTTTCTCGGTACTCTGGTAAAGAGGTAAGTGCATAATTACGTTTATATCTGTTGTTCTCAATCAGAGGCCGAAAAAAGCATTGTCTTGTCCTGTTGTATTGACTCTAGACGCAAATGTTGTTGGTAACCCAGTGCCAATCTTAGTAACTTGTAGGTGTTGTGTCGTTCATAGAACCTATACTTGTGTATGGATGTAAAGCGCGACATGCGGACATTTGTTGTTAGAAAACACATGTATATATATATATTCATATATACATATACTACGAAAACATATTTTGAAGCCTCAAAATTTGACTTCTTCAGACATTACATTAGTTTTCATGGGGGACATGCATGCATAGGGTGATTTAAATATAACCAGATTTACGTTTCCAAGGAGATAACACACAGACTATGTTTTCGTTGAAAATTCGCTGTTTTATCTAAGCAGACTGTCGCTTTTGTCACAGCCAGTGTAGATGGTCATGTGTATGTTATGGGTATTATTAATGTAAATGTTTATTCTGTTTGTAGTGTAAGGGTCCTTCTCTTCCATCGATAAGTTTTAAAAAACCAATGACCAAGCCCTATAAGACACATATGACAACCGCATCTATCCTACTTCATTCGTGTAGATTTGGTCCACAGTGTCCGCTTTGGTAAGATTTTACAACAATAGACTGGAGCAGGAAACAGGAAACGTTACGTGAATAACGAAACACCGAGAGTCAATATGCTTGGATTTGTATTCTCACGACACTTTTACTATGTATCTATGGTTGTTTCCTGACAGGCTTCATCAATGAAACTCACGTCGAAAGATGGCGGCATGCACATAATTGTTGGCAACAATATAGAACAGATATCGGGCGCTTGGTTTAAGTGTTAGTCTGTTACGCTGACGTGAGAGGCGATCGGTGTATTTTGGTCGCAATATATAACAGATAGCGGTCACGCTGACATAATGGCATGTTGTGTGTACCATTTGTATGTATCTAATACACCAACGTATTCATACCGTTGTGTTTTTCACTTATTTGCTAATGTAACACTGGTGTTTTCTTCTTTTTTGTTTTTTATAATTTTATACATATCACTGTATTTATTTTATTATGTAATTTAACTTGTAATAATGTACTTGAATTCTTTAAACTACGGTTTATTTAGTCCTAACTTTATATACTGTGTATTGCTTCTTCTTGACCAGCTGTCTGTCGTTGGTACCCAGTGTATTAGACACCTCTTTCTGGTAGGATTAGACTGTCTATTATTACCCTCTCAAATCGATTGTAATCTTTGGTTTCTAAAATAATGCTTCGCGGCGACGCAACGTTTCATTACCATTTTTGTTTCATTGTTGGTTTTGTTCAGGGCCACGCGGCCTATACCGCCTCGTTTATAGTGTCATCTTCACTGGGTACCAGGTAGCTGATTAATATCTCCAGCTGGTGCCATCACAGCTAATCTAAACATAGTCACTAGCCTACCGCCGTTTGCCTGGGAGGCACGGTAGTTTTCTACAACTAAATACCTCTGTTATCGTTATATAATAGACATCGCTGTGTATCCTTATTTACAAATACGTACATATTAGCTGACCTCCGATTTGTCAATTTGGTTAATAATAGCTGCAACTTGTCTCTATCTTTCATAGAATCTGTACTTTTGTATGACTGTGAAGCGTGGGCAATGAGCAGACAAGATGAAAAAACATCAGTGAAGATGTGGTGAAAATATACATACCATGCCCAGATAGAACAACAAATTACCAAGTCCCACTAGAAACAAAGGAAAAAACAGTATCTACAACATACGCTTTTCCACTCTTAATGTTTAAGTTTGAGCGAAATATGTCTTTTGCAGCGTGTGACATGAGGAAATTTGTCCTTTAAAATCACCTTGAATATATATCTTCATATATAAATATGCTATGAACACCTATTTTGAAGCCGCAAATTTGACTTCAGACATTATACTAATTGTTGCATGAGACATGAACGCGAAGGATGAACTACGTGGGCACCCGTTAATGAATGTTTGTTGTTTATTAGTAGTTGTTTTATTCGTTTTTCTTGTTTCCGATCGGTACAGCAGTATTGATTTCACCTTAAAGCTAAATATGCATATACTATGCAGAATGCTTCTGCTAAATATGTTCACAGGAACTGACATTAACATACTTATAAGCTTTTCTCACACCGGTAGATCTCCGTTTTTTCGTCGTTTTATTAAATATTTCTAGTCAAATGTCTTCATTTAATTTCTGTAATAAAATGTCTTCCTCTAATTTAACTTGTGAACTGCCTTCATATAATTTATGTAATCAACAGACACTGCGCAGGATCTGCAATATTTAGTAGAGGCGGTTGTTGCACCCGGTGAACAACTAGGGTTAGAATTAAATTATAAAACGACACGGGTTATGATTGTCACTATGAAGAACGAAATACCACGATGTAATATACATGTAAATGGGAATATTCTGAAACAAGTGAGTAGATAGATACAAGTATCTCGGAACATTCATAACAACTGATGGGAGATGCCTTGAGGAGATTAGAACAAGAATCGCCATGGCGAAAGTAGCCTTTAGCAAGATGAAAAACATTCTGACCAATAAAAAGATGTCAATTGAAACGAGAAAAAGAGTGTTGAGGGGATACATAGAGCCTGTTCTTGTGTATGGATGTGAAACTTGGACAATGAACAGTCAAGCTGAAAAACAGCTAATGGCTGCAGAAATGTGGTTTCTGAGGAGAATGCAAAGAATACCATGGACAGACAGAAAAACTAATGACCAAGTACTACAGGAGACAAATGAACAACGTAAATTGATTAGAGAAATTAGACGTAGACAGTCAAAATTTTTTTTTTTTTTGACATGTTATGAGAAGAAATGGATTGGAGAACTTAGTGACAACTGGCAAGATCGAAGGGAACAGACCAAGAAGAAGACCGAGAGGAAAATACCTGGATGGCTTGGCCACATGGCATGGACGAGACAGGAACACTGAGCTGATCCACGACACTGGTGATCGAGTGAAATGGCGAGACATGCCCGCCCACGCTTTCCGGCATGGCACATGATTGATTGATTGAATGATACCATTTAGCTCCGTTACACACTCGACCACTGTCACACTACCCCACCACACAGTAGGATCGACCCTGCCGCATGGTAGGGAACCCACTAGACACCCCAGTTACACATTGGTGATATCCCACTATGACCAACTACACACCCCCTGTGACAACTAGGTACACCCATACGTGGCTAAGTAGTAACCTTACCAACGAAAAAGCATTGAGATTCGAACTCGACGCCGCCAAATGAGGGGGTCTATGGTACCAACTTAACCCATTAGACACCCCACTTACACACTGGCGATACCCCGACACACTCTACCGAATTGGTTATCGCACCATCTGCAATGCGACTGTGGTACCAACTAGCCCCGTGTCTCAATTCATTTATCATTGTTTACATATACCGATGAGCTGATTAAAAACGCCACCTAACGCCGACAGGTGTAATTTACAAACCACATTATTTCTGGGACGGACAATATCGACTTTTTGCTCACAGATGTTCGCCGATCTTACCAAAGATACAAATACATCAACCCGTATCAGCCTGAGCACACCAATCGATTATACAAGCGTCTATACAAAACGGGAAGTAATTAATGCATTACACCGGCTGACATCTTCTGAATCAATTAGCAAACCTGGCGCCAGAGTTCAATTGATCTTGTTAACCCCGATGCTCTGATTAAAAACCACACCTGACACTTAAAAAACGAGCAGGAGCTGGAAGGCATGAGGCAGGCCACAACCCACCCACCACGAGACATGAGGCATAGACGAGACATGAGACGAGAATGAGACATGGCTCATACCGCATGTCTCAATATGAGGTATTTTATGTCTCATTCCGAGGGATAGAGACCCCCTAGTACTACTCTCCAGACCGTCATCAGGAGACTGAGTGCAAAAGAATATCAACATTGAAAGTAGGAACTTGGAATGTAAGAACTATGAGTTGGGATGGGACATTTGATAACATTAAGAATGAAATGAGAAGATTAAATATTAACCTGTTAGGTGTACGTGAGACCAGATGGACAGGAATGGGCATTATGATATCTGAGGAATATAGAATAATGTATTCTGATGGTGAGAAACAACAGCGATTAGTAGCAATTATAATGGATACAGAGAGAGAAAAACAAATCGATCAAAGGATATTGGACTGTATCAGACAGAGTGTTACTGGTGAAGTTGAAAGAAGACCTTTTGATGTCAACGTCATACAAGTTTATGCACCTTTTGATGTCAACGTCATACAAGTTTATGCACCAACAGCAGACAGTAGTGATGACAGCATCGATGAATTTTATAGTGATTTAGAGAAAGCCTTCAAGAAATGCAAGTATTCTGAAGTAACTATCATAATGGGTGACTTGAATGCCAAAGTTGGAAGTCAACAGGATGGATGCATAGTGGGCAAGTATGGACTAGGGCAGAGGTCACCAAACTTTTTTCACGGCGGGCCGGATGACTGACAAAATGATGAGCGCGGGCCGGATAACTGACAAAATGACGAGCGCGGGCCGGATACTCATTCTGTACAATACTTGCGCCGGTCTCCGTGGCGAAGATCTTACGGACGCGGTTCGTAATCCCGTATACCCACGTTCGAAATACAGCTGCGAGCGATTTGGCAGCAGACAACGTTGCGCTGGTTTTTACGCTATGTTATGGGTGCCGGTCGTTCGAAAAGCAATGGTAAACTACTGAACGTAAACTTGCCAAGACATCAACAATAGCAATCAATGCTGGTGTTGACTGTAAACGTCCTGTAAAGGATGTACAACTAACTTTAACAATAATTTCAAGCTAGAACGAAAGCTCCGGGAACAAGACGAAAAACTAAGTTAATCATGGAAAGAGCGTGCAATGCACATAAACAAACAAACAAATAAACAAACAAACAAAGACAACCAACATATTTATATTTATTTACTAAACAAAGTTATCAAAGAAGGCGACGTTAGCAAAACGATAGTTACATCAGACATATTGTGCACATATCCGAATCTCACAAACTAAGCAGCAAAAGAGGATAGTGAGTTTTGTGAAGCTGACGTGTGGCTTTCAAAATACCATCAATGATTGGTTTGGAATTGCTGCATCCAATCAAGAGAATTGCTTTCAAATGTTTATCAGTCAATCTCATTCGTTGTGGTGACTTCACAGACTTCCTTTTTGAAAATGTTAGCTCACAGACAAATGTTGTTCCAAACAATGAGTCATACCAGCGGCAAATTTCTTAAGTTTCTGAAACTCAACATCAGGTAAGCTGCGGTAGTTCCTTCTCAATGAGCTCCAACTGTATTTCAACTGGCACACCATTAAGGTTAAAATCAAACGGATTCTGGAACAGAAGGATGTCACTCTCAAATCTTTCAAGATCTGAAAATCTCTCCAAACTCTTTGAAACAATGAAAATGAGAAAGGCTTTCTCCTTCCAGTTGTGCTTCCAAAAATGACAGCTTGCTTCGAAATCCTTTGATGGTTCTGTAGAGATCACAGACGATGTAATTCTTTCCCTGAAGTTTCAAGTTCAGTTCATTCATATCGAGCAAAATTGACAACTTTGACAGCCAGGTAGGATCTGACAGCTGTGAATCAGCTTCATCTTTTTATGTGAGGAAAACATCTATTTCGTTTCGAAGCTTGTAAAAACGAAGCAGAACTTTACCGCAGCTGAACCACCTGACTGATATGTGATAAGGCAAGTGACAGAATTCAGAATCAATTTCTTCAAGAAAAGCCTAGAACTGACGGTGAATGAGTGCATGTTCCCGAATGAAGTTCACAGCAGAAACTACTGGTTTCAGTACACAAGAAATATCTAAATCTTTTCCACAGAGTACATGCTGATGTACGATGCAGTGTCAAGAGGTAACGTTGGTCTCTCTCCAAGATACGAGTTCAGGCTCTATAATGCAACAACGTTCACCTCGAGATCCTAGTGGCTCTGGGGTATTATGGTACAGGACAACATAAATTGAGGCATGATGGTATAGGACAGCATAACTATCTGAACTCCAAGAAACGACTCAACGAATATGCTGGTGGAGTGAACTGCGATGTATTTTACCACAGCTGATATCGGATGACGGCTATGAGTGTGGTGTTGATTCAGACTTGAGTCATTCTCGCTCACCATTCACTCCCGCTCTTCAATCAGGCATCATCTCCCTAGACCAGTGAGAGTGTTGGGAACACAGCCAGCCGCCTAGTATCCTGGTAATGCTAATCAACTACGCTTGCCTACCTTCAACTGGAGCTCACCATAATCGAGCTCCAACGTCCAATGTCGTCAGGCTGCCCGTAACTGGAACCATGCTTAACCTTTGGTGACTTACGAATTAGTAACGGCTTGAATCCCGTGACTGGTAGTGAAACACATCCTATAACTTCGTAAGCTGGAACACAACTAATGCTTGAACCGTTACGGCGTTAGGTGACGTCGTACCATGACGTCTAAATTGCGTTCAATGTTTGTGTCACTATGTTCAACATTTGTGACACTGTATCTTCTTCTTTGATGCGCTAGCTCATCACTTGAATGTTGCACCACTGTCATTTGCCATATGACAGCTTTGCGCCCTCCACAATGAAAATGCTTGTTTCAGCATTTTCCATGTTATCTTGACATGCAAGCAAATGATGTCTGCGACGTAAATTACATCCTATTGTGATAGACAAGAATTCACCGTCCTTGGAACTCAGTTTGTCAACGTGAACCAATCTAGATCGTGGGATATTGAACACCGGACTAACATACAAGTCCCGAACACCGCCACCTCTACATTCTATAAATGATCCTTGAGATGTTATCGCGTTTACATGCCCGGCTACTTGCAACTAAACTAAGGCTCAAACACCACCAGTTCATATACTAAAACCTGTTATCGCGTATATATGTTGACACCTTAAAACTACTAACGGTCTCTATAACCCCGAGTGCCGTCAGTTAAATAAAAACCATCCAATGTTGCATACCAAACGATCACATGATCCGTAGTCGACAACTGATTGTCCCTGACGTGAATACATATTTGAATAACGAAGACACAAACAATAGATTGCACGATTTATTGCCTGGCATATTTCGCTGCATCTCGTCAGGTACATACTGCAGAAATCACACAACTTACGTGAATTAATTAGATAAATCCTTCAAACTGAAATATACACATGTTCGCACAGTAATGTCGATTGTCTACCACGGTAATTTTAAACTGACTAACATGTCTTTCTGCTTACACAAGGACGGCTTACGAAGGTTGATTAGAATAGCTTCAGCAAACTTTAACAATCGACTACTTTGTGTGTTGAACAACACACGGAAGGCACTGTCTCTTTCAACCACGTGCCCACTCTCGAACACGTGTCTCCCGACCGATGAAGCCAGACTTTTCCGGTGTGTCGGCCTGCCTAGGCTACCATCTTCTGTGTGTAGTATCTTGTCCAACCAATTCGGGATATGTTCCGAAACCCTGCAATGTAACTGTCGCTCAGTTCTGCCTATGTAGATGGCCTCGCATCTGCATGTAAATTGGTAAATACAATTTGATTTGGCGTACAAAGCTACAGGTTCTTTTACTGCTGGGACTGGGATTGGTGTGTTTCTGTACCTGATGACTAGAGCTGCAGCACAGAATGTTCGCTCGACTGCTGTGGTGAGCCGGTCCCGCAGACGTTGCATTACGTCATCTCCTCGGAAGGTTAGCTGGATGAATACTTTGAGTTTAGGGACTGTAGTTACTTCTGATTTCGGTTTGGGCTGTTGGCAATGGTGCTTTATAAATCCTGTGGAGTACCCATTCAGGTTTAAGGCATTCTTCAGAGTTTTAAATTCCTCTGTCAGTGTGTCCTGAGTGCATATCTTCCTAGCACGGTCAAACAGGGTCCGTACTAAGCCCCGTTTGTACTGGACAGGTGCGAAGCTCTGAAAATTTAAGTATTGGCCAGTCCATGTTTCTTTGCGGTACACCGATCTTTGAATTGTGCCATCTGCTCTACGTCTCATTAGGATATCTAGAAAGGGCAACGCTTCGTTGTGTTCGTGTTCCATAGATAAAGAGATGTTTATATGTGTCTCGTTCATTGTGGCCTGGAACGACGTTGCTTGTAGCTCGTCTGTGGTGATAATTAGTATATCGTCCACGTAACGACGGTAAAAGGCCAAGTTATTGATTTCTGAGGATCTCTTTTCTTCTAAGTGTGCCATGAAGATGTCCGCTAGAATAGGTCCAAGTGGGCTCGCATGGCCACTCCGTCAATTTGGTGATATGACTTGTTTAGAAAGTTGAATTGTATGTTGGCAGTACATAATTTTAATAGCCTCTCTAGAATAGCTGATGGTATGCCTAGTTGTAGTTGTTTGTCTCTAATGCGTTCGCTTATTGTATTCACGGTCTCATCTAATGGAACGTTGGTGAATAAAGAGGCAATATCCATGCATGCCATGTGTTTGTTGTTTATGTCCATAGTATCTAATAATTCCACCAGTTCGAATGTACCCCTGAGTGTTCTTGGATCGAAGGACTGTCGTACTGGCTTTAAAATTTCAGCTAGCCATCTCGCCATTCGGTGTTGTGCCGAGTTAACCATGGAAAAGATCGGTCTTAGTGGGATGCCGGGCTTGTGAAGCTTGGGTAGACCGTACATCTGAGGTGTTTGGGAGCCACGCGGTGTGAGCGTTTTTGCAGTGGCCTCACTGATGAGTCCTGCATTCACAAGTGACTGGATTTCTTTCCTCATTTTTGCATCCAGGTCCTCCGACTTGTTGACTGTTTGCTCTACTCTGAATTTAGATGCGTCTGATAATATATCATCCATTTTTCTCTGGTAGTCTGATATGTCCGTCAGTACTGCACCACTCCCTTTGTCAGGTTTCAATATTACAAGGGTTTTGTTAGCCTTTAACGCTTTTAAGGCAGTAAGGTGTTCGTTGGTCAGCGGACATGTCTGTTTAGAGGGGGTTGTGCGATACTGGTGTTCTAAATCTACCAGTTTGGCCTTCAGCCACCCGACTGACTCAGCAGAAGTAGGTGATAACTTGGAGACTTGATCAAACAACATTTCAAATTGTGCTTGCGACTCAACACGGTTAATGTGTTTGGGCTTTATGCAGAATTTTAATCCGTATGCAAGGGCCTCCGTTTCAATGTTGTTGAGTACGTACGACGATAAGTTCCTCACATATTTCTCTGGGTTGTCTAGTACTGACATAGTTATCTTTTCAGTGCTCAGTGATTTTTTGAGGCGAGCATTCTCTGCGATTTTCACCTTGTACACTGTTTCTGTACAGAATTTGGTGAATACATATATCCACACAACTCCAAGTCGACCTGGTACACCATCATTTCTTTTCGCTACATCATGTCGATAGGGAAAACTATTCTCAATATAACTGTGTTATATATCTGTAATGTGTTGTTCATTTGTTATATGTATCTATATATCCTATAATGTGTAGTGTTTACTATATGTTTGTGTCTATTAATTTTCTTTCATTCCTTTCTCTTCCTTCATCCATCGTGAAAATGATATGTATGATGATCAATAGTTAACACAGCACATACTACTGACATTACAAACTACAACACATCAATGTCCGGATAATTAAAATAACAACTATCAATCCTCATAATAATTATAAAAACAAAATATATAAACATAACATTAAAACAATAAACATTTGCACTTAAAACAACCAATATTATTTAAAATATAACTACTTAATTAACTATCATATATCTACCTATCACCTGAAATCCACAAACTCTACACCGTCATTAAAACTGTTAATGGATACTGTCATCAATTCCGTGTGTATTGAATCTGTTAATTATTTTCAAAGAATAAATTACCCAAATCAAATTAAAAGTATATCTATTAGGCAAACTACCAACAATACTACCACGCTGGCTTGTCAAAGAGTGAAGCCAACTTAATTGTTCATGCCGCCTCCACAGTACGTGAAACTTTTCACCTGTCTCTCTGCAATAATAATAACAACACTCCCCCGATGTGTCTCCACCTTGACGTGGTGGGGGAGCTTGCGTGTCCCATCGACCCCATTTGCTTGCCGATGGATGAAAAACTACATATCGGACAGCTTATGGGATAGGGACCAGACTAAGAGAGACACAACCTGCTGCTCTGCAGGTATAGACTGAGGATAACAGTCAAAAGTTTAAAAGGTGCACGAAGGCAGACGTTTTTGGTCCGGACAAAACTCTTAAGGCTCCCTGTCGAGGGCTGTGGCTGAACGCCTCTAAGCCACAAACCCTCGGATCTGAGAGCCAGGCCGATACCAGTCTACCGGAAACTCTTAAGGTTCACTGTCGAGGGCTGTGGCTGAACGCCTCTAAGCCACAAACCCTCGGATCTGAGAGCCAGGCCGATACCCGTCTACCGGAAAATAGAAACATGATACTGAGCAAGCTACATGCTCAGGTCTGATACATGTTCGAAGGCTCTCAGCTGGGGGATATGAGAGATTCCCGGATGAAGGGGCCTGGCCGTTTCCCGTTCACTGCTGCACGAAGGTAAGGTGCTGAGCCGGCAGCACATGTAGCCTACCTCGTGAGCGAGTACAAAAAAGTCAGAAAAGTGCCCCAGTCGAAGGGTTACGGAAACTGTCTGTATCTAACTCATAGAGAGTGTAGACAAAAGTGGAAGAATGTCTCATCAACGCGAAATGGAACGCACGGTGAGCGAACCTATTGCGTGGTCTGAAGTCACAAGCAAACGCTTACCGAGTGGATGTCACTCGCAGTCTGACCGCTCCTGGTGTGTGATTGAGCGATCAGTGGCAAGTGGGATGCCCAACACATAGAAGTGAGGAACTAAAGCAGCCATGAGCAGGACGTGGAAACTCCTTGGGTGAGCCCAGTCTCAGAGCAATATGTGCCGGCTCTGCAATTATGGAAGCCTCCTTGGATAGCGAGATAATGCCCATGGTCTGCCCCTGCCTTCCCTTGAGGGCAGACCACGATATCGTTGATCGTTCTATCTTGACCAGCTGAGATGTGGGTGACATTACAACAGTCTAACGTGTCTCGAAACCAGAGGAAGGCTAACCTCACTAAAAAATGCCCGCCGGAAGTCGGAAGTGTCGTCCTACGGGTGGCAAACTAAAAATTGACACTACGCATTTACGTCCGAGTGAAATGTCTCGTCCGAATGTCTCCCGTGCTAGGAACAGCTCTGACTACCTAGTTTCCGAATGCCGCTCTTGTTCGGAACAGCTCTGACTAGGTAGTTTTCCGAATGTCTGTCGTGCCTGGAACAGCTCTGACGGGCGCAACGACAAGCACATGTGCGAAAACTCGCTGAGTGAATACCTTCTGCAGACCTGTCTGGTTTGTGCGGGAACGGCCCGGGGCGAACGAAAAGTCCAATATATTGAAGTGAGGAATTAAAGCAGCCATGAGCATGACGTGACCATTCCCTCGGTGAGCCCAGTATCAGGGCGCTATGTGTCGGCCCTGCAACTATGGAAGCAACCTAGGATGGCGGAAAATGCTATGGACTGTGCCTTCCTTCTCTTGAGGGATGACCGAAGTCCTCGACTGTTCGAACTTGACCAGCTGGGATGTGGACGGTACCACAAAAGTGAGAGTCTCCCAGGATTGCTAACCTGGTCAAAAATGCACGCGAAAGCCGGATGTGTGACCTAAGGGTTTTCAACCCAAGGGTGCCTAACGCACACCGCAATCACATCTGAAAAAACACTCCGGATGAACGAAAAGAAGAAGA
This sequence comes from Cepaea nemoralis, assembly GCA_014155875.1. Classification (NCBI taxonomy): domain Eukaryota; kingdom Metazoa; phylum Mollusca; class Gastropoda; order Stylommatophora; family Helicidae; genus Cepaea; species Cepaea nemoralis. The sequence goes on from JACEFZ010019396.1 coordinate 61,814, forward strand.
AGATAATAACAACAAGTGACTAACTTACGTCTATACATTCTTTCAAAAAAAAATATATATATATATATATATATTTATAACTGTGGCAATTTAGACTTAGCCACAGTCATCCTACTGTAATGTTACACTTTAAAAAAAATCAGAAAACATAAATATATATATATATATATATATATATATATATATATATATATATATATATATATATATATATATATATATATATATATATATATATATATATATATATATATATATATATATACATAAAACTTTGATAATTTATTTATAGTCTACTAAATAGATCAGCTAAATTATTTTATGTTCCAGAAATGAAATTTCCTGAAATGCAATTTCAGTTTTACTTGGCTTTATCGTAAAACCAAACATTCGAGTGCGACAACAAAATTAAAAAAACCTGTCTAGGAATGTACGATGATGTACTGTTTCAGTTTTATGGATGCTATATTTGTGATGTCCTTAAATAGTAAATGTAGAATGATGAAGGAGAGTTCTGAAGACCAACAAGAAGGTATAAGAATTCATCTAAATATACACGCGCTACAGGCGCGGTCATGTATACAGAATCCTCCGCCATCAGTATCTGGAATCTGCTATTAGTTATTTGTTCTTGTCAGATATGATTTATAAAACTATATAAATTTCGCCATGCTCGCTATTACTAAGTCTATTTGAGCATAGATCTTAGATAAAGATAATCGCTCATACATACCCAAAAAAATATATGATTGTTAATATGAACAAGACCATGAACACAGTAGACGACATCACATCTTATAAAAATCTTCATGATGACAATACGACCACAACATCGTTATAAGTTTTACGCAAGGTTAGCAAAATTCATTCAGCAGAAAATATAAACAAAATTCATTGAAATCATGCTTCACCGTATCAATACTGTAGTCGTGTGTCACTACCCATACACACGCCAACAATAGAGCTCCACTGCTGCATGATCTCCATGCTGTTATCAGTTTTAAACTACTATTAATAACCACACATTTCTACAACAAAATCCTGTTATGTGTCAATACCCATACCCACAACAGCAATTAGTTGTCTTTTCTATCATATGTTCAACAATTCGCACAAACAGACCTCCACCATACAACAATTACCCATGTCACATGCCAGAGGGCTGCCAAACACGATAAGAGAACATATTATGGGCAGCGACTTCATCGCCACACGTTGTAATCCATACTTCATTTTGCGAACTTCACTTCGCCAGATGTTTACACCAGCTGTTAATTTTCTACTGGACAAATCCAGACCAATTCTAGTGCCAAACCTTTTTCACACTACACATGTTTATGTATCAAAATTATTATTTTTTCTGAGACTATTTCTTCTGATGTTGTCCAATTTGCATCTATATCACTCTGGATGAAGTGATGAACAGAAGACATGTTGACACCCTGTCCAACCTGTATTTAATAATACTTGTACCTAAGAAATGCAACTGAACTGTAGCAAAACTGTATCATGACCTACACCTATTAAAGTAGAAAGATAAGAGAAACTAAAGCATGAATCAACAATTAATTTCCTCGCAATGATTTGTCTACTGAGACATAAATAATGCAGACTCTGCAAAACAAAATATTTATAGAAAATAAAATATGCAATTTATTAAAGACAAAATAAAAAAAATAATCAGAAATGTTTTGTTTCGCCTACAAGGTATTTAACAACTTTCTGAATTCACCAATGATAGAGTAATTTTATACCGCTTGTGTGATTCATACACCTTTCTCCCAGAGTACAAGACAAGATATAGTAATTTCCTATACTCTTGTGGAAGAATGTATACGACAGACAGTAAACAGGTACCATCCACCACAACACAATTATTTGATCTGAGAATGATCCGAGAACTGATCATCGAATGTGATTCCTGCAAAGGGATTTCAGATTCGCCATGCCGTGCCGTCAGGCTGACTGTTCGAATACGCTGTACAGTATCATCATCTATACATATAATATGGCTCAGTTTCCGGCGTAAACCATATTGCAACATCTTATTCAAACTCACTGTAGCCTTAGCTATACATTTTATTACTTTGTTTGATACGCTAGATAGCATGCTACCTACCAAGAAAACCAACCAGAAGAAAGTATCGACCAAACCAAATGAAGTATCTGTTTTCATAAGCATATTCTTCGGTTCACAAGAAGGATCTGTCACTGATATAATATATGCCTGTGGTTGTCTATTTACCGGCGTGATGCCGTGTTGCAGCGTTATTTCTGCGGCTTGAACTGTCTTACTATCTTTTGGATGTGACATGTGTGTGTTTGAAACCAGACCATCATGAGGTAATTGATTCTCTTTATGTATTTGTGTGTTTGCTACAATATGCTTCCTTTCCCATTCTGTTATGTCTTCAGGCGAAACCTCACATAATTCAGGGATGTTCCCAATAAAGACATCAACACATGGGTCGGGCAGCACAGCCACCGTTATTTTTCCAGAAAAATATGGGCATTTTATATCAGCCCAAGCAACTGGAAACTTTTCTCTTCCACCTCCAAAAGTTCTACAGGTCGCATGTTCTCCAGTATAGCCGGTTTCATTAATCAGCTTTGTATGTACCCCAACTATACTCGACCCGGAATCACGGACCAAATTACAGTTCTGTCCATTCACAATGGCCTGATGTACAACTAATGATCCATTGTTAATATGGACTGCATTTGCCTCCTGCACGGAGACCTGGTGACCACACGTCAAGTTGCCCTCTTTATGAAACATCCGGCAGGTATCACAAGTTGGGTCGATGGGAGAATATTCTACCTCCACCGTATTTGCATGATTAGTGTCATCTGCGTCACTGTCACTACTAGATGTTAGCATCCCTATGTTTGCTTCTTTATACAGTTGTCTTAACGGACAAGCTAAAAACATATGTCCAAAACTTTTACATTTAAAGCATTGTGTTTGTCTTTGATAGGTGTTAAATCTGTCTCTATTTCTAAGTGCTAATTTCTTTATGTAACTGTCAAACTGCGGATGTTTGTCACACATTTGATTTGAGCCGTGGGTGGAACCACAGTATTTGCAAGTTGTCCACACACCCTTTTTCTCGTGTTTAACATAAGGTTGATACTTTGGTTGTTGTTGTTTTTCCCTCCTTTGATATTGTCCACCAAACTGTTGTTGTGTTTTGTATCCCTGCATCCTTGATTTATGAGGGAATCTATCACATGCATTTGTCTCTACCAATGGGGAAAAACTATTATTAAATATGTCTTTGTGGGCGTCGAAGAAAGACTCTCCTTTCTCATCCATCTGCTGTATACTAGAACATTTCTGTTCAATAAGAAAGGTAGACATAGACGGAGGAACCCCCGAGATCAGTTTGTCTCTAACAATCAAGTCACGTAGCTTCTTGTAGTCATCATTAACATTAGCTGATCGAGCCCATTTATCGAATGTCAATTGAGTTAAAGAGTAGGAGTCAAGGAACGTCTGTCCTGCTTTAGGAATAAGATTTTTGAATGTTGCACGAAGGCCAAATTCGTCCAAACAGAAATGAGATAGCAGTCTCTTTCGAATGTATGAGTAATCACTACGTAACGCATCTGGGATTAGTTCTACAACCTGTAAAGGTTCACCACTTAAGTGCCTATGTAGCAAAACTGCCCATTCGGTTTCTGCAACTCCATAGTGTCTCAAGATTAGCTCACAATTAGTTAGCCATGCAGAGACGGAATCAGAGTTGGAATATGTCTTTATCACCCCATTATATTTCTAAATGGCATCTGTGGAATGTGCCTACACTTTGTTCTTAGCGATCTGTTCATCCTCTGTCCTTCTCGTACTGTTTCATTTTGAAGTTATTCTCCAATTCTTTTTCCTTCAGAAGCTTTTCTGTATTCAATTTCTCAAGATTAAAAGCCATCTCTTTTTCCCTTAATTGTGCCTCTCTATCTAGTTTTTCCTTCTCTGCAGCAATTTGTAATGACATCCTTTCTTTATCAGCGACCAATTGAGCTGCAATTCTGTCATTTTCTGCGGCTATCCTCTCTTTATCTGCTGCAATTTGAGCTGCAATTCTATCATTTTCCATAGCCATCTTTTCCCTCTCAAATAATCTTTGTTTCTCCTGTTCATCTAGTCGATCCTTTTCCAACTGTCTTACCGCAAGCTCTTTCGTTCCTTTCGTGAGCTTGAAAATTTGCAAATTGTTTCTCCGACCACGCTATAAGATCTGCTCCTGTCAAACCTGCATCTTTCCCAATTGCAACAAAATCCTGCAACGATGTCATGTTGCTATGTTTTCACAATATTCAACAATACTCACAAGAGATAAATGAAGAAACTAATTCACCCCCAAAGAGACAGCGCTTATAAGTATCACAATCGACAGATAAAGTATAATAAAGTACAAAGAAATACTTGATAAATTCTAACTATATAAATTAATAATGAAAAATAACAAATACTTTTATAATAGATAAGACCTATAACTCAGCAGTTAAAGTATAGACAGAGTTAACGTTCTTTAGATTCAAGAATTTAGCAAAGAAATCCTATTATTATGTAAACAAATCAATAATGCACCGCGAATAAGAATTCACAGCACAAAACAGCCCAAACTTGTGTATCGCGCCTATGACGTCATCACAGTTGCGATAATAAAGACAAAATAAATGCGTGCAAAATTACAGTATTTTGACTATAACTAATCAATTGACAAACCACACACAAACATAATACTCAGCTCAAGAATCAGCAAACATTTTCCAATAGTTTGATAGTAGACCAATCCAATCGATTTGATAGATGATTATGTTCGTAATAATGGTGTAGAAATAATCTTCAATAGTTGTCCAATCCAATCGATTTGATAAATGATTATGTTCGTAATAATGGTGTAGAAATAATCTTAAATAGTTGTCCAATCCAATCGATTCGACAAATGATTATGTTCGTAATAAAGGTGTAGAAATAATCTTCAATAGTTGTCCAATCCAATCGATTTGATAAATGATTCTGTTCGATGTTACTCCGCGAGCACCAATCTGATGAGTTAATATGTAGAACGGTTTACTTGGGCGTTAATCCATCGTTTCCGTATAGGTTTAAAATGTTGAGCTGTCGTAGGTTAAACAAATTACGAGAATAACACCCTAGGCACGATGCCTGTGATCAGCCTTAGAAGGAGCCTGACTGATGTGAGTGTTATTTGCTACTCAATGTAGCTATCAGGTTGAGCAATATCTTGTAATGCTCTGTCGATATGCACCAGGATAACCACTGTGCGTTGATACAATTTCAGCGAGGCGTTGATTATCTCGCAAACCTGAACAGCACTGAAAAAAATTCGATTTCAGTAGAACATATGTCACTGTGAAGAAATGTTGTTGGTTTACATGTCACAATCATCCAGAGAAGGTGACATATTGAAGATCCGACAATCACTGACTTTGCAAATCTTGATATAAATCAGTTATCAATAATCTTCCGTATCAAGTGTGTCTCCTATGTATAGTGGCATCCATTTTGATCCAAAATGGTAATTGGTAGTTTTTTCAAATATAGTATAATTAGACTTTAAATTTCGCTCCTAGAATGAGTATAATACCATGTGAGCAACTGTTCTCCATCTGGGCCAACAATCAGAGCGATAATGTCAATATGCGGCCTCAGATAATCGAGTATAACACAGACGTCCTCTCCAGCATCAAGAAAACGGTCTCCAACTGACACTGACAGTACGGTTAATCATTTATAAGATGATAAGACAATTAAACAAACGAGGATGCGCCACTTGATCACCAACTATTGATCGGCATGATCCTCACATTTACAGATAAGTTGCGTGTTCGTGAATGTGTTTCTCTATCAGGCTGATAATATGACCGCAACAATGTCAAGAGGTGATGGTTCAAATCTCTTCGGACGACGCTCCCATGTCAAGAGGTAACGTTGGTCTCTCTCCAAGATACGAGTTCAGGCTCTATAATGCAGCAACGTTCACCTCGAGATCCTAGTGGCTCTGGGGTATTATGGTACAGGACAGCATAAATTGAGGCATGATGGTATAGGACAGCATAACTATCTGAACTCCAAAAAACGACTCAACGAATATGCTGGTGGAGTGAACTGCGATGTATTTTACCACAGCTGATATCGGATGACGGCTATGAGTGTGGGGTTGATTCAGACTTGAGTCATTCTCGCTCACCATTCACTCCCGCTCTTCAATCAGGCATCATCTCCCTAGACCAGTGAGAGTGTTGGGAACAGAGCCAGCCGCCTAGTATCCTAGTAATGCTAATCAACTACGCTTGCCTACCTTCAACTGGAACTCACCATAATCGAGCTCCAACGGCCAATGTCGTCAGGCTGCCCGTAACTGGAACCATGCTTAACCTTTGGTGACTTACGAATTAGTAACGGCTTGAATCCCGTGACTGGTAGTGAAACACATCCTATAACTTCGTAAGCTGGAACACAACTAATGCTTGAGCCGTTACGGCGTTAGGTGACGTCGTACCATGACGTCTAAATTGCGTTCAATGTTGGTGTCACTATGTTCAACCTCTGTGACACTGTATCTTCTTCTTTGATGCGCTAGCTCATCACTTGAATGTTGCACCACTGTCATTTGCCATATGACATGCAGTGTATGAACAGAGCACCCGGAATTTGCAAATCTTCCAAATGAGTCCTGATCTGCCCCAACAGACCTTTCCTTACTCCAGTCATGTTTTTTCCCTCATCAACTGTAACACCTCGAAGCTGATTCCACCGAAGGTTATAGTCTTGGAACATTGTTTGCACTTCCACGAAAATGACTTTCCCAGTTGTTGTTCCATGCATGGTGCAAACGGACGCCAACTCTTTCGTTATCTGAAAGTCCAAATTGACACAACAAATGAACACGAGAAGTTGTGGCGTACTCGAGAGATCAATAGACTCATCCAGCGCCAGAGAATACTTCAAGTTCCTAGCTTTGTCGCGTATCTGTAGCACTATGTTCTCTCCAAGTTCTTCTGTTCTCCGCACAACTGAACTTGCCGAAAGGCTGATAGTTCCAAACAAATCGGCTATCTCAGGACACAAGTCATTTGCTGCTTCGATCACACACACTCTTTAATGACGTTGCCATCAGTAAACGGGTTTCCTCGTTCTGCCATCTTATGCATTGTTTTGTAACTTTTACGAGTGACAGATTCATTTTCAGCAAATTTTCTCGTGAGGATATTTCTTTGCGTTTCAAAACCACGTTTAATGGTCTCATATTTCCCAGAAAACTTGTAATATGTTGATGGATGTTTTGTTTCGGCAACACATTTCGCTGCATATTACGCAGCTGGTTTTCTGGTCCTTTGTTTCCACAAAGAAGTACTTTACTCCTCACTCGGCGTCCACTTTTCTTTTCCTACTAGCCATAATTAAGGGTGATGTACACGGGATCTGAAAATGAAAAAGACATTACATTAGAAACATAATTAAAATCCTATTGAAACACAAGAAAAGCAGAGGACTAGGGGTCACTGGTGAAGCTACAGCTCATCAAAGGTACATATACAGTTTATAGGTACCTTTGTGTAACCGCACAGAGATGATAGAGATAATACCACAGCGCCGACTGTTCATGGGCCGCAGAAGAAGAGAGAAATAAGAAGACAAAGAGAATCTCATTCTATCTCTACGGCTAACAAGAAAAAACAACGATTTAGAGATATCAGAAGAAATTCAGGTCAATGTACAGGGAATCAGAATAATGTAATTATAAAGATAAAATTCATGATTAGATGCAATGACAAAATAGGCATCCTCATGAATAAACATACACATGATCATCCTTCACAGTACCATTGATATTCCATCACAGCTTGGGTAGTCATCCAACACAGTACCAGTGATCTTCCATCACAGCATGGGTAGTCATCCAGCACAGTACCAGTAATCCTCATCACAGCATGGATAATCATCCAACACTGTAACTGTAGTCTGATATACAACACCAGCAATTATCAGACAACAAGATGGAACAAAGGTCATTCATTTAGTAGCATGTCCTTTGCAGAACCTCGCTCCCATAACAACCTTCCGGAAAACCTCTCGATCATAAGCAAGATTTCCCGCTTCAGATACATCCATCTGGAGATCATCCGCCACATCCTGCACCCGTCTTCTCTTTGGCTTTCCTCTTCCTCTCTTCCCAGGCATATATCCCTCCATTATTGTTCTCAGGCACAGACATAGCTATTATATTCCTTTATTCCTATTTAAACTATGAAGGTTCGTTCAAAACTCACCCCACAGCAGATAATCGTCAATCCACAATCAAGATCCTCTTGGATCTTTTGGATCTTCACAGGGCCTGTCTACCCTCTCAACTGCGGTCTGGAAAAACAGTGGCTACCCTCGGCCGTGCCTGGGGCATGTTCGCCCATCTACTTGGTAGTGGCTCAGGGGTTTAAGTTCAAACCCTCTGCTGAAAATTAGACATCAGCATCTCTTCGGCCTAACTTGTTCCCAAGGCCAAATAGGCGGGAACATGGCTTTACTGGGCTGTTATATGCACGCCAAAACAACATACCAGCATCCTATACATTGTTTACCAGGGTATCAAGGGATATGCTACTCCATACTCTTGTAGAGTCGCGACAGGCGGCTTCATGTGGTAATAGAATATATCTCATAATAAGGTTCGCAAAATTTATAAATAGGGCCACCTAAATAAACAACCTAGTGCAGCCAGGAGGTCCCGCACGTGTGAAGATCTCCTATTATTATAAACATAATATTTACATTTAAATTGTTTCACAACGTCTCGTGTTTCATAGTTATATCAAGCAAGTTCGAGTACCGACGGCGGGCCGGATGAAATGACGTCGCGGGCGGATTCGGCCCGCGGGCCGTAGTTTGGTGACCCCTGATATAGATTATTAATATTATTTTGATGTGGGTTTTTGTTGTGTGAATATTCATTATGTGTATTTGAGGTATTACGTAACCATGGCGTCAGCTAGTAAAGACGTTGGACCTAAAGAAGAGAAGAATCACAGAAGAATTAAGAAGTATTCAAGACAGGTGGACTATATACTATTTTTTTCGTGGAAATTAAAACAAAGCTCATATGCTTGATATCCAACGAATCTGTTTCTGTGTTGAAAGAGAATAACATCAAACGGCACTACGAGATTAAACATGCACATACGTTTTATAAGTACAAAGGGAAATTTCGACAAGACCAAGTAAATGACTTTACAAAAAAAATTTCTGCACAACAAAGAATAATTACTAGAGCCGGTTCAGAGTCAACATGCTATGTAAAAGCTAGTTATGTGTTATTAAAAAAAAAACGAAGCAATATTCAGCTGGTGAAATGGTTAAGAGATGTTTGGAGAGCGTCGTTGAAACTCTGTGTCCAGAAAAGAAGAAGGATTTCTCAAAAAATAAGTCTGTCTCGTCAGGCTATTACTAGGCGTGTGGACGACATTGGAAAATATATTGAAGATAATTTTAAAAGTCGAGCATCCGAGTTTATATTTTATGCTCCAGCAGTGGATGAAAGCACAGATATGGCAGATACTGCACAACTGGCAATTTTTATCGTGGGTGTTGATCATCATCATCTTCTTCCACTTCTGCCATCAAACGTCGTGGGGAGGAATAATTTGCGTTCCAGAGCCCGGTGGGCGGCACTGGATAGTGCCATTCCGTGTGGCTGTACAATGTCTTTGATGTCGTCAATCCATTTTCTTCTTGGACTTCCTCTTGGTCTCGTCGCAGATGATCTTAGATGTAAGGCCAGATGATGGTAGCTGCTGGTGTTGCATTCTAACAACATGGCCAAACCACTTGATCTTCTGTCTTTCAATAAATGTGGCACAAGGTGTTGATCCCACAGTCTGTCTGAAAATAGCATAATAGTTGACATCCATTTTAAAAAGACAGAATAATTAGCAGCGCTGTATCCACCTAAGGACACTACTAAGTTACGAGATTTCTTAGAAGTAGTTACATCGACATTGAATTGCCTTTTGTTACAACTTAACAACTTATCGGGCTTAACAACGGATGGTGCCCCATCAATGGTTGGGAAACCCGAAGGTTTAGTAAAATATATGAAAATTAGGCCTCCAAAGTAGGTAACACTTCAATGCTAAATTGTCATTGCATTAATCATCAGGAGAATTTGTTTTCGAAGCCCCTCAAAATGGACCATGTCGTGAAAGTAGTCGTCAAAATAGTGATCTTCATGAAGTCGAACGGGTTGAGTCACCGTCAGTTCCAAGAATTTCTATTCTTTGAACTCAGATTATCATGACGTTACATTTTATGCAGAAGTAAGATAGCTGACCCGTGCCAAATTGTTGAAAAGATTGTTTGATTTGTAACTCGAAATACAATCATTCTTTGCAAGCAAGTCGAAAAGTATCCCAGAGTTTGAAGACAAAGAGTGGGTTTGCGACTTTGCATTTCTGATCGATATAACTAGCCACCTAAATGACGTTAATAATAATACTCATCTACAAGGGAAAGGTAAATTAATTAACAAGATATATTTTGTTTGGTTTACATTAAACTAGGCAAGCGTTTGAGCACGATCTCACCTACCGGGAAGCGACTATGTGGTCGAAGTTGTAGCACGCTTGCTTATTTACTTTAATTAATAACAACAATAAAAACAAAAAAAATAGGCGTGGCCCGGCAGGAAATATTATTTCCGAAATTTGGCCCGCCTGCTGAAAAGGTTGGCCACCCCTGGCTTAGAGAATATTTCAAATATCATAATAACATGACAGTAATGCCTTGATTGATCACTACACTTATGATCAAGCATTCTGCGGAATTTTTTTTTTTTTCGCATATCCTATTTACATCGCTGTCAACAACAGCATTTTACCGCTGTTGTTGATGTCTTTGCAAGATTACGCAGAGTATTTTGCATTGCTTACTGAGCGACAATCTCAGATACCCCTGTAAGTAACCAACGCGACCCGATTCCCTACCGAATCTCGCGCAGCTGTTTCCCCACACGTGGGTATACGGGATTACGGAGAAAATCGTTAACACCTTCGCCAGGGAGACGGGCTCCGCGGAATTGCTAGATATCTAAAAGAAAAATACCCCGACAAACAAAATTGATGGTCCTTCATTATTATTCTGATGATCATATTGTTCTTTGTCTTGTATCATCATAAAGGTCTTTCACATAATCTGACCACGCATGTAAAATCTGATCTTTTCCTATTATGATTTTGCCATCTTTGGTTTTTAGGCAACCTGTTGATGTGTCTGTTCTTTTGTTAGTGATGTCATTAATTCTTGTGTGCATTAATTTGGTATTCTGGGTGTTGTGTTGGTTTTAAATTTCCTTGAAATTTTCCTCAAGCCATGTTTCTTTTGTCCCTTTGCATAGCAGTAGCTTCCTAATTTTCCTGTGAATCTCTTCGTATATTTCCTTGTTATTTTTGTTATTTCTTCTTATTTCCATGAGTTTTAAGATGTCTTCCATCATCCATTTCTTGCGCTCTATTATCTTTATTTTTGGGATTATTATTGTTGTTAGTGCAGCTTCTTGACTGATTTCTTTTATATTTTCAATTGGTCAATGACGTCTTGAAATAATATTGCATTGCCATATCGGACAATGCATCGAATCTGTTCTTTACCTCTACGTTGAATTTACTTTTATCTCCTCACTCTTCAGTGCCTGTAGATAAAATTTTGCGTTTCTATTTGTATATTTGACTTTCTTTAAATGTATATGTAAATTGCCTAAGATTAATCTATGGTTGCAGTAGCAGTCTGAGTTTGGTAGGGGGACATAAAAATCTAATATTTTTACAAGGGAGATTACTAGAAATTGAAAAAGAAAATGGTATACCTAGGTACAATACCTCGAACTAACATTAAAATCTTTAATTTTTATTTTAGAAATAAAGCCGTTAATACTGCAGTCAAATTTTGCAATCGCAAGAAGAAAGCTTTTAAAGTCTTTAGACAACATTTGATTAATCTTTATCTACTTACATTTTATAACCAACTTTTTCAATTCTACGTTTACGTTTAATTCTTAATACTGTACTTTAATGACACGTGATTGAAAGTTCCGAAGGGAAAACAACATTTTTTTACTGGCCTCTTAAGGCCACCCACAATTTAAAGAAAATTTACTTACATTAACGGCGAAAGACCTTGGAAGTCTATTGGGTGTATGTTGATAAATACGTTTAGAGGAAATGTCATTTATGTTTGTAAATTTCATTCAATTTGAACAAATATTTCTCTCTCTCTCTCTCTCTCTCTCTCTCTCTCTCTCTCTCTCTCTCTCTCTCTCTCTCTCTCTCTCTCTCTCTCTCTCTCTCTCTCTCTCTCTCTCTCTCTCTATCTCTCTCTCTCTCTCCCCAAAATGCTGGTGCAATTATGTTTGCTTAGAGAATATTTAAAATATCATAATAACATGATAGTAATGCCTTGATGGGTGCCTCCTTCCCTCCGCTAGCCTATGGGACACTCTTGGGCAAGATGGAGTACCCGTTTGGCCTCCCGATCAGGGTTACGTGAAGCCATGGGTGCAGGTGGTGGATGAAGTTGAAGAGCAGCCGACAGATAGTTGTAGGTTATGGTCTCCACAGCTTCACGACGGAAGGCAGATGATCTCTTTTTCTTTGGGAGACATTGACTACGGTCATCGACCAGTATGATCACTGCTAGGAAGGAAAGCAATGGCAAACTACCTTCTTTACAGATGCCAAGAATATCATGTACTGAAGTCTTATCGATAATCAAAGAAACGGCGTAAATGGGTGCACCATAGGAGCAGCATCGCCCGGTAGGGGTAGTCATGTGCACCAGGTGACTCCAGACCGTCATCAGGAGACTGCGTGCAAAAGAATATCAACATTGAAAGTAGGAACTTGGAATGTAAGAACTATGAGTGGGGATGGGAAATTTGATAACATTAAGAATGAAATGAGAAGATTAAATATTAACCTGTTAGGTGTACGTGAGACCAGATGGACAGGAATGGGCATTATGACATCTGAGGAATATAGAATAATGTATTCTGATGGTGAGAAACAACAGCGATTAGTAGCAATTATAATGGATACAGAGAGAGAAAAAAATCGATCAAAGGATATTGGACTGTATCAGACAGAGTGTTACTGGTGAAGTTGAGTGGAAGACCTTTTGATGTCAATGTCATACAAGTTTATGCACCTTTTGATGTCAACGTCATACAAGTTTATGCACCAACAGCAGACAGTAGTGATGACAGCATCGATGAATTTTATAATGATTTAGAGAAAGCCTTCAAGAAATGCAAGTATTCTGAAGTAACTATCATAATGGGTGACTTGAATGCCAAAGTTGGAAATCAACAGGACGTATGCATAGTGGGCAAGTATGGACTAGGGCAGGGGTCACCAAACTTTTTTCACGGCGGGCCGGATGACTGACAAAATGACGAGCGCGGGCCGGATAACTGACAAAATGACGAGCGCGGGCCGGATACTCATTCTGTACAATACTTGCGCCGGTCTCCGTGGCGAAGATCTTACGGACGCGGTTCGTAATCCCGTATACCCACGCTCGAAATACAGCTGCGAGCGATTTGGCAGCAGACAACGTTGCGCTGGTTTTTACGCTATGTTATGGGTGCCGGTCGTTCGAAAAGCAATGGTAAACTACTGAATGTAAACTTGCCAAGACATCAACAACAGCAAACAATGCTGGTGTTGACTGTAAAAGTCCTGTAAAAGATATACAACTAACTTTAACAATAATTTCAAGCTATAACGAAAGCTCCGGGAAAAAAGACGAAAAACTAAGTTAATCATGGAAAGAGCGTGCAATGCACATAAACAAACAAACAAACAAACAAATAAACAAACAAACAAAGACAACCATCATATTTATATTTATTTACTAAACAAAGTTATCAAAGAAGGCGACGTTAGCAAAAAGATAGTTACATCAGACATATTGTGCACATATCCGAATCTCACAAACTAAGCAGCAAAAGAGGATAGTGAGTTTTGTGAAACTGACGTGTGGCTTTCAAAATACCATCAATGATTGGTTTGGAATTGCTGCATCCAATCAAGAGAATTGCTTTCAAATGTTCATCAGTCAATCTCATTCGTTGTGGTGACTTCACAGACTTCCTTTTTGAAAATGTTAGCTCACAGACATATGTTGTTCCAAACAATGATGTCATACCAGCGGCAAATTTCTTAAGTTTCTGAAACTCAACATCAGGTAAGCTGCGGTACTTCCTTCTCAATGAGCTCCAACTGTAATTCAACTGGCACACCATTAAGGTTACAATCAAACGGATTCTGGAACAGAAGGATGTCACTCTCAAATCTGTCAAGATCTGAAAATCTCTCCAAACTCTTTGAAACAATGAAATGAGAAAGGCTTTCTCCTTCCAGTTGTGCTTCCAAAAATGACAGCTTTCTTCGAAATCCTTTGATGGTTCTGTAGAGATCACAGACGAGGTAATTCTTTCCCTGAAGTTTCAAGTTCAGTTCATTCATATCGACCAAAATTGACAACTTTGACAGCCAGGTAGGATCTGACAGCTGTGAATCAGCTTTATCTTTTTCAGTGAGGAAAACATCTATTTCGTTTCGGAGCTTGTAAAAACGAAGCAGGACTTTACCGCAGCTGAGCCACCTGACTGATATGTGATAAGGCAAGTCACAGAATTCAGAATCAATTTCTTCAAGAAAAGCCTAGAACTGACGGTGAATGAGTGCATGTTCCCGAATGAAGTTCACAGCAGAAACTACTGGTTTCAGTACACAAGAAATATCTAAATCTTTCCCACAGAGTACTTGCTGATGTACGATGCAGTGTATGAACAGAGCGCCCGGAATTTGCAAATCTTCCAAATGAGTCCTGATCTGCCCCAACAGACCCTTCCTCACTCCAGTCATGTTTTTTTCCCCTCATCAACTGTAACACCTCGAAGCTGATTCCACCGAAGGTTATAGTCTTGGAAAATTGTTTGCACTTCCACGAAAATGACTTTCCCAGTTGTTGTTCCATGCATGCTGCAAACGGACGCCAACTCTTCCGTTATCTGAAAGTCCAAATTGACACCACAAATGAACACGAGAAGTTGTGACGTTACTCGAGAGATCAATAGACTCATCCAGCGCCAGAGAATACTACAACAAGTTCCTAGCTTTCTCGCGTATCTGTAGCACTATGTTCTCTCCAAGTTCTTCTGTTCTCCGCACAACTGAACTTGCCGAAAGGCTGATAGTTCCAAACAAATCGGCTTTCTCAGGACACAAGTCATTTGCTGCTTCGATCACACACACTCTTTAATGACGTTGCCATCAGTAAACGGTTTTCCTCGTTCTGCCATCTTATGCACTGTTTTGTAACTTGTACGAGTGACAGATTCATTTTCAGCAAATTTTCTCGTGAAGAGATTTCTTTGAGATTCAAAACCACGTTTAATGGTCTCATATTTCCCAGAGCGTAATTTTACAGAAAACTTTTAATATATTGATGGATGTTTTGTTTTGTAGTGATGCTGAAGATTGTACTCTTTCAAAACGGCAACACTTTCGCTGCATATTACGCAGCTGGTTTTCTGGTCCTTTGTTTCCACAAAGAAGTATTTTACTCCTCACTCGGTGTCCACTTTTCTTTTCCTAGTAGCCATAATTAAGGGTGAAGTACACGGGATCTGAAAATGAAAAAGACATTACATTAGAAATATAATTAAAATCCTATTGAAACACAAGAAAAGCAGAGGACTAGGGGTCCCTGGTGAAGCTACAGCTCATCAAAGGTAAATATACAGTTTATAGGTACCTTTGTGTTACCACACAGAGATGATAGAGATAATAGCACAACGCCGACTGTTCATGGGCCGTAGAAGAAGAGAGGAATAAGAAGACAAAGAGAATCTCATTCTATCTCTACGGCTAACAAGAAAAAACAACGATTTAGAGATATCTGAAGAAATTAAGGTCAGTGTACAGGGAATCAGAATAATGTAATTATAAAGGTACAACAACATCTGATTAATAATGTCAATGCCCTAATATATAAATTCATGATTAGATGCAATGGCAGAATAGGCATCCCCGTGAATAAACATACACATGATCATCCTTCACAGTACCATTGATATTCCATCACAGCTTGGGTAGTCATCCAACACAGTACCATTGATCCTCATCACAGCATGGATAATCATCCAACACTGTAACTGTAGTCTGATACACAACACCAGCAATTATCAGAAAACAAGATGGAACAAAGGTCATTCATTCAGTAGCTGTCCTTTGCAGAACATCGCTCCAATAACAACCTTCCGGAAAACCTCTCGATCATAAGCAAGGTTTCCCGCTTTAGATACATCCATCTTGATATAATCCGCCACATCCTGCACCCATCTTCTCTTTGGCCTTCCTCTTGCTCTCTTCCCAGGCATATATCCCTCCATTATGGTTCTCAGGCACAGACATAGCTATTATATTCCTATATTCATATTTAAACTATGAAGGTTCGTTCAAAACTCACCCCACAGCAGATAATCGTCAATCCACAATCAAGATCCTCTTGGATCTTTTGGATCTTCACAGATATGTTGAACTAATAATCAACATAAGATCAGTGACAGTTAATTTTTATTGAATGGGCCTGTGTCTTCTGGCCTGTTATTCATTTTCCATGTTGGTTTATACAAGAGAATTTAGAAAAATGCATATAAGACCAATGTCACAGACCATCAACAAACAAGCATCAATACATTAGATGTCTATAAGAGTTTAAACATGGTATACATTTGAATGTTGTACATGTTAAGTGTGGTGATAGTGAAATCAACATTTATGTATCAGTTCCTGAAACTGAGTGTTGTGTGTTCCTAAAAGAAAGATACCCTTGTGATGGGAGATTTGGATAAGCCTGGGTCCATTGACTGATGGATCCACTCCAGTTCTGCCCATGACCAAGTCTTCTTCCTTCTCAAGTGTGGGTCATCTCTTTCTCTCTCTGGGATCTGGTTTGTTTGGTTGGCCAGTTGGTTGCCAGCTGGTTGGTTGTGGGTTGCCAACTGGGTTGCCACCAAGAATCTTCTTCTTCTTCTTCAGCGTTCCGAGCCATTGAGGTTCTTTGCTGCAAATACAATCCGTCTCCATTCGTCTCTCTGGTGGACCTTCTCTTGCCAGTCGTTGATTCCAAGTGCTTGTAGGTCTGTACATGTATTATCTCTCCACCGCCTTCTTGGTCTACCTCGGGGTCTACGGTCATTTATTTCCTGAGTGTAAGCGAGTTTTGTTTCCCTATTATCTTCCATTCTTTCTATATGCCCCAGCCATTGTAGTCTATTAGCCTTCATGATACCAGTGATTAGCGGGGACTTAAACAGATCATAAATGTCTTTGTTACTTCTTCTTTTCCACTCTCCACTTTGTGTATCCCTAATGGGTCCAAAGATGCGTCTTAAAATTTTGTTCTCAAAGGTTTGTAACAAGGCTTCGTCTCCTTTCGTTGTACTCCAGGTTTCAGAGCCATACAGCACAACTGGTCTGATCAGTGTTTTGTATATTGTGATTTTGGTGTTACGAGATAGCGCCTTTGATTTTAGTAGATGTTGTAGTGCATAGTATATCTTATTTCCAGAGTTGATTCTAGTTTGTATTTCTTCCCTTATGATGTTGGAGCAGTTGAAGATCGTACCCAGGTATTTGTATGTTTCCGTTCTTTTAATGGTCATATTATCTATTTGTATGTGGCCAGAGTTTCTAGCCATTCCGTCTCTTGAAATTACCATATATTCTGTCTTATCTTGGTTGATAACCAGCCCCATCTGTTGGGCTTTTTCCTTTAAGTGAGTCAATATTTCCAATGTCTTTTGTTCACTTTGCCCTATAATATCTATATCATCTGCATAACCAAGCAGCTTGGATGTTCCTCCAATATCACATTCCTCCTTTACCTTCCTTACAACTTTCTCTAGAGCCAGATTGAAGAGTAGCGGCGATAGTGCATCACCCTGTTTCAAGCCAGATGTTATTTGGAAGGGGTCTGATTTCCTGCCTTTATATGTTACTATATTATAAGTATCTTCCATGCATAGTCTGGTCATGTTGATTAACTTCCTTGGTATTCCAAATTCCTGCATAGCATTCCATAGACTATTCCTATGGACACTATCATAAGCCTTTTTAAAATCCACAAAAATGTTATGGAGATCTCTTTTATATTCCCAATGTTTCTCGGCTATTTGTCGTAAGATAAATATCTGATCTATTGTTGATCTGTTTTGTCTAAAACCCGCCTGGTAGTCACCTAATATGTCTTCTGAATATGGTTTTAGTCTATTTAGTAATACTGCGGATAGTATCTTATAGCTTGTGGACAGTAGTGATATTCCTCTATAATTTCCACATTGGAACTTGTCTCCTTTCTTAAAGATAGGTATCAATAATGACTCTTTCCAGTCATGGGGTAATTCTTCTGTCCTCCAGATTTTTATTATTAGTTCGTATAGCTTTAGATGTAATGCATGGCCACCTGCCTTTATAAATTCAGCAGCAATTCCATCAGTCCCAGTTGCCTTATTGTTTTTAAGTCGTGTGATTACATATAGGATTTCTTCAAATGTAGGTTCTTCAATTTGTGGTTCGCATGTTAGAACCTCTTCCTGTGAGAAAATGTTACTTGGAGCTTCACAATTTAGTAATTCAATAAAATATTCTTTCCATGTGTTGCACATTTCCTCATTGGTATTTATCATATTCCCATTTTTGTCTTTTAAACCATATGTGTTTTGTTGGTGCCCTCGTTTCATTGACTTCAGTTCTTTAAAAAATTTCTGGATTCATTTTTCTGGTGATTAGTTTCCATATCTTTGATTATATTACTCATATATTCTCGCTTCTGCTGTCTGACTATTTTTGTAGCCTCTTTACATTCATTTCTATAATGCTCTTCCTTTTGGATGTTATTGATGTCATTTAACCATACATGTCTGGCATTCTTCTTCCTAATGACTGCTTCTTCACATTTTTGATTGAACCATCTGTTCTTTCTATGCGTGGTTAACACACCGAGACATTCTTCTGCGGTAGACTGAATTGTATTCTTGATGTTCAACCAAGTTTGGTCAATGCTTTCCTCCAAAGGGTTTTGCAGAGTTTCAAGTTTACATTTTATTTCATCTGTAAATTTCTCTTTGACTGTAATGTCTTGCAGTTTTTCTCTGTTATATGTTGGGTGTAATCTTTGTAATTTAGTATAGAAAGCTCTCTTAAGTTTTATTTTAAATTTTGCTCCAACGAGGAAGTGGTCACTGTGGCACTCAGCTCCTCTATAACTTCTGACTTGCTGTATGTTTGATGCATTTCTGTTGTTAATTAAAATGTGATCTATTTGATTATAGGTTCTCTTGTCACATGATTTCCAAGTTTGTTTGTGTATATCCTTTCTTTGTAGTCTGGTACTGCTAACCTGCAGTCCTTTGGCTTCTGCCAGGTTGATGACTCTCCATCCATTATCATTTGAAGTTGTATGTAGGCTTTCCATACCGGCCACTTTTTTATTAGTTTGCTCTCTACCTATTTTTGCATTGAAGTCTCCCAGCACAATCAGGATGTCCTGTTTGGGGTTTCTTCTATGACATCTTCCAGATCATTATAAAAGTCTTCTTTAATATCATCTTCTTTCTCTTCAGTAGGTGCATGTACATTAATCATCGTTATATTTTTCCATTTACCTTTTATTCGTAATTTACTAATCCTGTCATTAAAAGCTTTAAAGTTTAAAACGTTCCCCCATAACTCTTTTTTGATGACAAATCCTGTTCCTAATTCATGTTTATTTTGGGTGTTTCCTCCATATATTATAATCATTCCATTTTGCTCTAAAGTACCCTCTCCTGGCCACTTATTTCTTGAATTGCTGTTATATCCATTTGATATTCAATCAGCTCCCGGGTTAGTTCTTCGGCCGCTCCAGCTCGATATAGTGTCCGTACATTCCATGTTCCAAATCTCAAAAGTCCTTTAACGTTCTCTGTGTAAAATTCACATAAACATATACAATCCCATCAATGCAATATTCTATAAGTAGGTCAGAAGAAACCTAAATTCCTGAAGTAGGAACTAGTTCCCCTCCCCTCCTTTTTTCTCTAATCTAGTGTTGGGTTAATTTGGGGTGGTCAGAGTTTATCACACTGTGTACGCCTTGTATCAACTGGTCCCTGCTGTATGTAAGTTCTCATTTGACCTGGGGTCAGTGAACGTGTACAGTAAGACAGTGACAAGATTGAGGAAGTGTCAAGATGCATGTAAATAAATGACATACATTTATAACATTTCTATCACCCAATTGTGTTTGTAGTGTGTATAAATAATTCTCTGTGTTTTCCCAATTAACCAACTTCTTCTTCTTCTTCTTAGTATAATAACTCCTTTCCCATTATCTGTTGTTGTTGTGGTGTTGAGTGTTGGGGGGTGTGGGGTTGTGTTTTTAAGTTGTGTTGAGTAATGAGTTAAGTTAACTTCTGGTGGTGGAGTTCCGCGAAGCACAACTTTTCTGATGTAATACAGTTCATAAGTGCCCTTATCTAATTAAATTGTGACATAAATATAAATATTTATTCCATTAAACCCTATTTATTCCATAGCTGAAGCAGAAAGGAAAGATTTGATTTCTCTTTCAGCTTTCTAGATTGTAAATAGGCATAGATAAGTCTGTTTTAGAACGAGGCACTTGTTCTAGTACACGAACTGTCATTTTAGCTGTAGATAGTGATAGCATTTTTAACAGTGTTTCTGCTGAAATGCACAAGATTGCTTTAGAATCATCACTTCGTACAGTTGTCTAGAATAGAATGTAGTATTATTATGCACTTCTTAAAGTTAATACTATCTTTAAGAATATCAGAGATTGCAGTATTCGAAAAGAGTATTAGATTGTCAGTTGCCCGGAAATCGGTCTATGCGTCGTCAGAATGGAACAGTCAAACATTTTCACTTCAGAGGTTTTAATTTATAATAATATATTTCAATTGAAATCACAAACATGTATACCATTCCTGCCTTTGATACATCTGGTCACCAGTTCAATCTAAGGACTAACAAGCTCACCTGGGATCCAGACATTCTGCCTTCCCTATTTGAAAATTGGGTCACACAATCTTTCACGTCCGTTCATCAGGCATGTTGTAGGAAGAGTGCGCTATTAACATAATCTATACAGGCGTTTCGCGCGGAAGCGGTGTCACATGTCTGTTTTGTCCAATGGTCTCCTGAGCTTGGGCTGATGAAATGTTTCCTAGAATTGACGTCATCTGTCACTTGTTCCAGTTCCAGTTTTGATGTTGCATTAGGTTTAAAAGGTTTGGTTTCAGTTTGCGTTAGCAAAGTCCATTGTTATATATTTTCTCCTTCTTTTGCGTGCAGTCTTGTAAACTGAATAAAGGTGGTTAGCGTTATGCCACACGGTTCCTAAATAAATCAATTAATCAATCAAATCTTTATGTTTACTCCAGGTCTCAAGTAAATTATTTGGAATTTTAGATGTGATAAATTTCTTGCAGCTGTTACTTACATCGCTCGGCCATGAGTTTAAAATGACCGTGATAGACAATTGACATTACTGTGAGAATATGTGTATATGTCAGCTTGAAGGATTTATCTAAACATTTTACTTTATGTTGTGTGAATTATGCGATATGTACATGATGAGATGCAGCGAAATATGATATCAATAAATCGTGCATTCTATTATTTGTGGCTTCGTTATTCAAGTTTCACAAATCTCATTAACATTTTTTGCTGCTTAGTTTGTGAGATTCGGATATGTACACAGTAGGTCTGATGTAATTATCTTTATTGCTAACGTTGCCTTCTTTGACAACTTTTCTAAAGTTTTAGATGTCTTTGTTTTTTATGCATTGCACGCCACTCATCCATGAATAACATGAAATGCTAAACTTAGGTCTTTCGTCTTTTTTTCCCCCCAGAGCTTTCGTTCTGGCTTGCAAGTAGTGTACAGAAAGATTATGCACACCGCGCTCGTCATTTTTTTCAGTTATCCGGTCCGCTGTGATAAAAAGTTTAGTGACCCCTTGTCTACGTCATACTGCAGAGTTATCTTATATATAAAAGGCAATCTCCATCTGTATGTCTGTATGTCCTTTATGCGTTCGCGAACGGTCCATCCGATTGAGATGAAATTTTCTACACGTCTTCCTTTCATTCCAGCGCAGCCAACTGTGATATTTTTTTAGTGTGAAATCGGCTGCTTACTTAATATTATTTAATTTTTCATTTTACATTATAATTTATATACAGCGAGGGGACTTAACTCTAGAAAAGTTATTTCAAGGGGCATAACTTTTAATAACATTTCTGTATAACTTATAGTCATATTGTTGCATCGTTTTCAAAGATTTATAAACTCTTTGTCTATAGTTATGTACCGGCATATGAGTTATAATAAATAATGATACAATCTTTAAGGCTTTTTCAAAGTTTTCATAAAAATAATGCATAATGCATAACATTGTAACTCATCTTTTTATGCTTACGAAGTTATCTACAGTCATGCAGGTGATTAGAAACGGTTTTCATTAGAAATAATGGATGGTGTGTGGAAGGACATTCTTTTAAGTTACTTTATTTTGTTGTATGAATTTAATGAGACGCTACACGCCAGGAGCTGGGCGAAGCCACGCCGGGTCAGATAGATAGACAGACCCACCTTTTCGCTGCAGTTATCTACAGGCATATGCGTTATAATCCTCCTCCTCCTATCCCCTCCTCCTCCTACCCCTCTTCCCCTCCCCCCTCTCCATCCTCCTCCTCCCTCTTTATCCTCCTCCTCCTACTCCTCCTCCCTCTTCCTCCTCCTTCCTCCTCCTCCTACCTCCTCCCTCCTAATCACTCCTCTTCCTTCCTCCTCCCTTCTCCTCCTCTCTCGTCCTACTCCCTCCTCCCTCTTCCTCCTACGTTCTCCCCCTCATCCCTCCTCCTCCCTCCTCCTCCTTCTTATCCCTTTTTCTCCCTCCTCCTCCTACCTCCGCCTCCCCTTACTCCTCCCTCTCCTCCTCCCTCCTACTCCCTCTCCTCCTCCCCTACTCATCCCTCCTCCTCCCTTTCTCCTCCCTCCCTCCTCATTCTCTCTCCTCCTCCCTCCTCCTCTTCCCTCTACCTCCTCCCTCCTCCTCCCCTCCTCCTCCCTCCACATCCCTCCCCTCCTCCCTCTTCCTCCTCCCTCCCTCCTCATCCTCCCTCCTCCTCCTCCCCCTCCTTCTCCTCCCCCTCCTCCTCCCTCTACCTCCTCCCCTCCTCCTCCTCCCTCCGCCTCCTCCCTCCTCCTCCTCTCCTCCTCCTCCTCCCTCCTCCTCCCTCCTCCTCCTCCATCTCCCTCCTTCTCCCTCTCCTCCTCCCTCCTTCCTCCTCCCCCTCCTCCTCTGCGTTCTTCTCCTCCCTCATCCTCCCTCCTCCTTCTCCTTCCCTCCTGCCTCTTCCTCCTCCCTCCTCCTGCCTCTTCCTCCTCCTCCCTACTCCTCCTCCCTACTCCTCCCTCCCCTCACTATTCTATACTTCTCATATACAGACACACTTTGACTACTGCTCTACGATCTGGACGGTTGTTCTAATTCAAACACCAAGCGACTTTACTCACTCCAGAAACGGGCCATGAGTCTAATTTATAGCAACATTTAACTGACAATCCTAGCCTGTATAAAACGCCTTCAGTTACTACCACTCCGTAAACGTCTGCTTTTCAATAAAGCTAAACTAATTCACAAAATCCTGCATCGGAATGCCCCAAAGTTCCTTTGGCCATTGTTTAAATATAATGCTAGACACAGTAAACGTTTAAATATATTACACATTCCGAAGCCTAGGATTGACTTATAAAAAACAAGCTTAACGTACTCTGCAGCTCAGCTGTGGAACAATCTTCCACAAGAAATCAAAGACATCACCAATCCCTTTTCATATAATCGCAAATTATTCGAACACTATCTCAATATGGATTACCTTCCCCCTTAATAATAGAGATAATAATAATAATAACAAAACCCTAGTATAACAGCCAGTCCCCTTTTTGTAGGCCAGTATATTCCACATGGCTAACAACAAGTGTCAGACCATTATCTAATATTACTGTGTCGTGTAGTTTTGATGTTCGCATTTTGCCTACGCCTTTATAATGCATATCCTTTATATTGTTGTTGTTCTCTGTTAGCCTTGAATGATGTGTGAATGAAATAATGTATGAAAGAGAGTGATAGAAGGGCAGAATGTTAGACGGGCCTGCGTGCCCAATTCTTAACCCTTTGAAAATAAAGTTTGTTCGTTCGTTCGTTCGTTCGTTCTCCTCCCTCCCCCTCCTCCTCCTCCTTCCTCCCTCCTCCCTCATCCGCATCCTCCCTCCTCTCCTACCTCCTCCCCTCCTCCTTGCTCTCCTCCTCCCCCTCCTCCTCCTCCTAAGTCACTCCTCCTCCTACTCCTCCCTTCTCTCCTCTTTCTTCCTTCTCCTCCCTCCTCCATCCTTCCCCCCTCATCCTCCCTCCTCCTCCTCCCGTCCTCCTCCTCCCTCCTCCTCCTCCCTCCTCCTCCTCCCTTCTCCCCCTCCCTCCTCCCTTATCCCCCTCCCTCCTCCTCCCTCCTCCTCCCTCTCTCCTCTTAATCCCTCCTCCTCCCTCCTATTCCTCCCTACTCATACTCCTCCCTCATCTTCCCCTCCTCCTCCTCTCTCCGCCTATCTCTTCCTCCCTCCTCCTTCCTCCCTCCTCCTCCCTCCTCCACCTCCCTCTTCCTCCTCCCAGCTCCTACTCCTCCTTTTTCTTCTTCTGCTGCTGCTGCTGCCGCCGCTCCATTTACCCAAGTTAATTGTTGGGGAAGATGTAAAGATCTTTCAAGTGCTCTTTCTAATGCTTTTTGTAAGTTGGTCTTCGTTTATCTAGGTTGCTCTAACTGCAACCAATAAATGATTAGACAGACAGGCAGACAGACAGACAGACAGACAGACAGACAGACAGACAGAGAGGGAGAGACAGACAGACAGACAGACAGACAGACAGACAGACAGACAGACAGACAGACGGGAACGGGAACTTATATGACTACTTATATGAATTAAATGAGATGCTCCCCATCAGGGGCTGGGCGAAGCCGGGCAGGGTCAGGCAGACAGATAGACAGACAGATAACAGACAGACAGACAGATAGACAGTCGGGAACGGGAACTTATATGACTACTTATATGAATTAAATGAGATGCTACACACCAGGAGCTGGGCGATGCCGGGCCGGATCAGACAGACAGACTAGACAGACAGACAGACAGACAGACAGGCAGACAGACAGACAGACAGACAGACCAGACAGACAGACAGACAGACAGACAGACAGGACAGACAGACAGATAGTCGGTAACGGGAACGAGAACTTATATTGACTACTTATATGAATTAAATGAGATGCTCCCCACCAGGAACTGGGCGAAGCCGGGCCGGGTCATCTAGTATACTATATAAATCGAGTAAATGAATAATACTCTGGCTGACAAAATTTGAACACATAGATCACAGGCATTGTTCGAATGTGGAGTATTTGTTATTCCGAATGTGTTTCACATTAAAAATTATCTCTTTCTGATTGCATAAAGCTGCCTGGAATCGCCTAATTGTTGAGGCCACACTATTTTCTCAATTGTGTACTGTTCGTCGAATACAGTAAATGAAACGATTTTTCTTTGTTAACTGTATGACCATTGTTTATGAGAGGTTGAGCAATCGACTAAGAGGGCATTTTATAGCACAGGGATTCCTGAAGACTAATTAACTTTGTTTCCCACCCACACTGGTATGTTATGCTACGCTATTTGTTAATTGTCTATTCGTTCTTCATGTGCAGGTTGCTTGATACTCACACTGGAATTTATAAATGAAGTTTGATTTGGTGTACGGAGACAGTGCTTTTATCACAGATGGAGGAGGCAACGAGGTGGTTTCTTGAGAAATACTTGAAGTTTGGGGTTTCTTCAACTGACCTTTCGAGGGGACGACAAATGAAACTAAAACGAAACGAAACTTAAACATAACTAAGTCAAATATTGTTTGCTCCTGAAACAATGATCATATACAAAATCACCACAGACAGACAGCCAGGCTAAATCACTCGCTGACTTACTGAATGGCTGACTGACTGATGGACTGACTGACTGACGGTCTGACTGATTGAATAACTGACTGATTGACTGACTGAAGGTATGTCACTCATTAACTGATTGACTGACGATCTGTAGGACTAACTGACAACCTGACTGACGGACTGACTGACGAAATGACATTTGGGCTGACTGGCGGACTGACTGACTGATGGAATGACGAGCTGACTGACTTACGGATAGATTGACTTATGACTGATAGACAGACTGACGGACTGATTGGTGAAAGGGGCTGACTGACTGACGGATCTGACGGAAGGGACGGGCTGACGGAAGGTATTATTGACTGACGGACTGACTGACTACGGAAAGAATGAAATGAATTAGGAAGATTGCAGGAAATAGGGAAGGAAGGGGACAGATGTCAGTGTGTGTAAATGCAAAGAAAACGACCCATTTAAGCTTGTTGATATCCCCAAAGAGTTTGTCGTAAAATGGAGCGGATGTAGGCCAACATACTTTTTACTGTTTCTGCATATGTTGGACACTCCTGCAAACAATGTTGGCTGTCATTTTGACCAGTTCCACAGATACATTCATCGGTATCTTCTATCTTTAGTTTATTAAATATGTAGAATTTCAGTCAGTTGTGACCTTTCCGAAATTTGAAGATTGTAACTTTTCGGTTGAGGTGGTAACCTGAATCATCCTTTCTCGTGCATGCTCTGATTTGAGCTTGGTTGTATAATTCATTTTTTTTAAAATTTCTAGGCCTTATCATGGGTTATGTCGATATCAGGCTGAGGTAGTCTTTCACCTTTCTTTTTTTTTAACTACGGTAGGCTTCTACAGGCATGTTTCATTGTGAAGGAATCCATTGTACTACAAAGCTTTTTTTGTTAAATTTCTGGTACAGTTCATGTTCCTCTGCTCGTTAGTTTACTTTAACTTTATCCTGTCTTAATATCTATATTGTTATGCTATGAATTCTAACAGAACTGGCAGAGTTACAGGCGGACGTTACAGCTCTAACCCATTCCATCCTATGAAAACCTCTCAACTGCCAATGAGGTTTGGTGATTAGTTCTTTTCATCACTGACGTTCTTTTTTTTTTTTTACTTTGTTGCGTATCCATTACGGGACGTTGCAGTCAACACCAGCATTTTTCAGCTGCTGTTGATGTACTATGCAAGTGTTACGTTCAGTAGTTTGCCATTGCTTTCTGAACGACCGGCTCCCATACCAGCACGTTATAACACAACGCGACACGGTCTGCTGCACAAATCGGTCGCTAGCTGAGCTTCGAACGCCTGGTACCCGGCTCACGAACCGCGTTCGCAAGCCTTTAGCCACGGAGACACGTTCTTTACCACCTCCTAGAACAGTAGATGGTATGCGTCTTAATGAGATAACGTGACCCCGCGACCCACTTACAATCCAAGGATAATCAACACGAAAGACATAAACCCCGTCTTTATTAAATTCTTAAAGATAAGCTTAAACTGGGATGGCAGTTAAAGTAGTACACTACCGCAGGGCCTACATTAAATAGAGCATGAATATGATGGCGGTGATGAGGTTATTGATCTGTAACAGTTGTAATCACTCATGTCGCACTGTACACGAAAATCAGATACATAATATATCTGTGTACTACTGGCTAGCGATTCGTGAATTACAATTGTTTGAGATATTTCTGTGTCATGTCTTGCCGTAGCAAGTATGACACGGAATGTATTGTGTATGGTCTAGGGGTCTTTGATGTTCTTTCATGTCTAGACAAAATATATCTTGATATATTGGGGTCAATTGTGGTTCTGGTGTTTTTAGGATACATACGGTATCGTTCAGCAGACGTCTCACAAGAGGGGCTAACATCGGCGTGGCTTGCTGAGTGAGATATTGTGTATACGTGTAAAATGTAAATATCGATGTAAGACAACTTAGTTCTGAACATAAAGAAGCAATTTTCTTTTAAAGATTATCTGGCTCCATTGGTTGGTTGACTAGTTGGTCGATTGCTTGGTTGGTTATGTGGTTGATTGGTCGACTGGTTGGTAGATTGGTTGATTGGTTGGTTGAATGTTTAGACCAGTGGTTCTCAACCGGAGGGGGGGGGGGCATTTTTAGGATTGCCGGGGGGAGGGAGAGGGGAATTAAGATTATTTCAAGATTGCATTAAAACAAGAACCGATTATGTGATATTGTTTTTCCCTAAATACTTTACGGTTTCGTACTTCTCATCCTTCTGAAATTCGTTTTATAACTTACTAGCTGACCCTGCCCGGCTTCGCCCAGACCCTGGTGGGGAGCATCTCATTTAATTCATATAAGTAGTCATATAAGTTCTCGTTCCCGTTACCGACTGTCTGTCTGTCTGTCTGTCTGACCCGGCCCGGCATCGCCCAGCTCCTGGTGTGAAGCATCTCATTTAATTTATATAAGTAGTCATATAAGTTCCTGTTCCCGACTGTCTATCTGTCTGTCTATCTGTCTGCCTGACCCTGTCCGGCTTCATTAAATTCATACAACAAAAAAAGTAACTTAAAAGAACGTTCTTCCACACACCATCCATTATTTTTAATGAAAACTCTTTCTAATCACCTGCATGACTACAGTAACTTCTTAAGCAAAAAAAGATGAGTTACAATGTTATGCATTGTGCATCATTTTTATGAAAACTTTGAAAATGCCTTACAGATTGTATCATTATTTATTATAACTCATATGCCGGTACATAACTATGGACAAAGAGTTTATAAATCTTTGAAAACGATGCCACAATATGACTATAAGTTATACAGAAAAGTTATGCCCCTTGAAATAACTTTTACAGAGTTAGGTCCCCTGAGATATATGAAATTATGATGAAAAATGAAAAATGAAATAATACTGAGTAAGCAGGCGATTTCACACTAACAAAATATCACAGTTGGCAGCTCTGGAATGAAAGGAAGGCGTGTAGAAAATTTCATCTCAATCGGATGGGCCGTTCGCGAACGTATAAAGGACATACAGTCATAAATACATACGGACATACATTTGGACGGAGATCCTTTTTATATATAAGAAGTAGACCCGCAATTCACGTTTTATGTAGACGTCTAGACTTGTTCTAGCATGCATTACTGAATTTCGCTTCAATTGTCACGTATACCGTGTAAGGAGGGGGGGGGTGGATTTATAGGGAGGAAATACGAAAGGGGGGGGGGAGTGACATTCTGAACATATGGTGAAGGGCTGTATGGGCCAAGAAGGTTGAGAACCACTGGTTTAGACGGTTGGTTGGTGGATTGGTTGAATGATTAGTTGATTGACTGAGTGAATGTTTAATCGGGGGATTGGTTGGTGGGCTGGCTGGCTGGTTGATTGATTGGCTATTTTCTCGGTTTGTAATAGGAAGATTGCACATATGGCTGGTTGCTTGGTTGGTTGGTCGATTGCTAGATTAGTTGGTATATCGATTACTTGGTTTGTTAGCTGGTTGCTTGGTTTGTCAATTGTTTGGATTAATGATTGTTTGAATGATTGATTGGTTGATCGGTCTGTTGAATGGATGATTGCATGTATTTAATTCTTCGTTTGTTGGTTGATTGGTTAGATGAATTGTTGGTTTTTGGTTTATTGGTTGGTTGGTTGATTAATGGGTCCCCGACACTGAACTATAACTTCAATGCTATGGCATTCATGTCATTTGTGTCTTCAAAAGGGTTTCATCTGTCGGAGATGGTTGGCATTCATAATTTCGTCCTGACCCAATACAAAAGCACCATTTTCTCGTGGTTGGTGTTGAGAAGCACTCCTTCACTTACCAAAACCAGAACACCCACGGGGTGTGAAAGACCCTGGCTGAAACTTCACCTCTACAGAGAAGGATATTAAGATTATCAGTTTCTTGATTCAACATGTCACTATGAGGTTAATAGAAGTTTGATCAAGTTTCCATGCGAGGTTTTATGTATTTAATTGCCAATACACTCCAGTCAATTGCCCAGAAGGATACCGGCTGTTGTAGTGTGTACTATCTATTTACTAGAGGACAGTGATGTTGCGTTGTGATATCGATTCTTGGGCCCGTGTGTATGCGATCAAATCTCCCTCGAAAGAGGATTCCCGTGTCACTATTTCGCTGAACTCTGGTACCGAATGTTTCCTGAAAAGAAAGACACTGGCCACATCATCCGTCGATTGAAATCTGGTCCAGAAAAGATGGGCTTAGCACCATATTTCCAAAACGACAAGATGGAAAGTAGGTCAATTAATGGGTATGTGATATATTGCATATCGGCATATAAATATAGAAATAGGAACCACTACAATACCAGACGTCTCAGAGTTCACATTTTCCAGGCAGCATTTTCATAGAGGTCAGAGGGCAGGACAGAGGACTGAAGACATGGCAGAGGACGGGATACAGACCGAGGACGGAAGATAGGACAGAGGGCGGAAGACAGGACAGAGGACTGAAGACATGGCAGAGGACGGTGATACAGACCGAGGACGGAAGATAGGACAGAGGGCGGAAGACAGGACAGAGGACTGAAGACATGGCAGAGGACGTTATACAGACCGAGGACGGAAGATAGGACAGAGGGCGGAAGACAGGACAGAGGACTGAAGACATGGCAGAGGACGGGATACAGACCGAGAACGGAAGATAGGACAGAGGGCGGAAGACAGGACAGAGGACTGAAGACATGGCAGAGGACGGGATACAGACCGAGGACGGAAGATAGGACAGAGGGCGGAAGACAGGTCAGAGGACGAAAGACATTACAAAAGACGGAAGACAGGGCAGAGAGAAATGACAAGTTCACAGTCACAAAAGCAAACAGTGATTTAATAGCTGACACCTGTACTAAAACATCCAAACATCACGATGACAGTTAAGCGACACTTGATAAACAGTAATGTGTCTTCCATTACCTGACTGCCAATGTCATACCTGGTCTCTATCAACTCCCCACCAGAGACAATCTCTTCACATATGAGAATGACAGAGGACAGGATGTAACACCACATCACCATGCATCGAATGCATCAAATCAAGTTTCTGAACACAATATCAGTACACTAGTGGATGTGAAGCGTGGACAATGAGCAGTCAAGCTGAAAAACATCTGATGGCTGTAGAGATGTGGTTTCTGAGGAAAATGCAAAGAATACCATGGACAGCCAGAAAGACCAATGAACAAGTCCTTCAAGAAACAAATGAAGATCGTAAATTGATTAGAGAAATTAGACGTAGACAGTCACAATTTTTTGGGCATGTTATGAGAAGAAATGGATTGGAGAATTTGGTGACAACTGGTAAGATCGAGGGGAACAGACCAAGGGGAAGACCTAGAAGCAAGTACCTGGATGGCTTGGCCTTGTGGCATGGTCGAGACAGAAACGCGGAGCTGATCCACGACTCTGGTGATCGAGTGAGATGGCAGAACATGACCGCCCACGCTTACCGGCATGGCACATGATGGATGGATGGAGTAAGAGACCTTTGTATGCGCTTATTTCATAGACCAATCGGCACTCGAGGAGTGACGTGTACATTATTTCACCGACCGCCTTGTCTTTTCCTAGACATTATCTGTTCATATTTTAAACTGCGTCGACCTGGGAGCAAATGACGATCTTGAGGATTTACACCGGTGACCACGGGATCAACAGTCAGTCATCTAGCCACAATTCTAACGCGGTCAGCTGTAGTAGTTAGCCTGAGACGACGAGACATTGAAGCAGAACATAAATGAGACACAAATATTGCAAACGCTATCTATCTGTATCTTTCCTTGTGTATTTGCGAAATCGTATAACTATCTTAGAACAGTCATCATATCTGATGGAAGGTGCCTTGAGGAGATTAGAAGAAGACACGCCATGTCGAAGGTAGCCTTTCGCAAGATGGAAAACATCTTAATCATCATCAAGTGTCAAGTGAAATGCCAGCTGGCGTAGGCGTTCATGTCTCTCCGAAGATCTCGGTCTTTGGTGTTCTGTATCAACTCTGCTGCTGATATTCCTCAATGCCACCGTGCAGCTTTTGCTTGCCCTATTCTGTTCTTAATCTCTGTTGTGCACCTTCCGTCTGGTGTTATAAATGGCCTGAGGTATTTAACATTATCTACTTAGTAAGAATGTCCCCTTCTATTTCCATTTCACATTTTCGTGTCAACTGATTTTGTTTGGCCCTGTTCCGTGGCGAAGGTTTCACGGACGCAATTCGTAATCCCGCATACCCACGTTCGAAACACAGCAGAGCGTGATTTGGCAGCTGACCGCGTTGCGTTACTTTATTTACGAAACGGTATGAGTACCGGTCGTTCAGAAAGCAATGGCGAACTACTGAACGTAAACTTGCCAAGAAATCACAACAGCAAACCATGCTGGTGTTGACTGCCGCGTCCTGTAAGGGATATGCAAGCAACTTTAACTTTTCCTTTGATATCGCCATTCTTACTAATTTCCTGATATTTACGGAGAGTCGTTTCTTTGCACTCTCTGTTACTACAATGTTCGACAATTGTTGTAGAGTTGTTGTATTATCCGTTACCAGTTGTGTGTCATCTGCATATCGTATATTGTTTATATTATATCCTCCGATTAATATTCCTGGCATCTCTTTGATCTCTCTCATTATTACTTCGCTATATAGGGAGAAGAGATCGGGTGACAAGACACACCCCTGTCGTACTCCTAGCTTTATTTTGTTCATATTTGCCCTCTTTATTTCTTATTTTAGTGGCTGATAATTGATCCCAGTAAATATATTCTTTTCATTATTATTATGAGATATTTCCCAGTGTGGTGATATCTTCGAACATTTTAATTAGTTCATCATGTTTTACTTTATAAAATGCCTTGGTATAATCTATGAATTACAAATGTACGTCTCGCCGTGTCTCTATTAATCTTTCTATGAGTATTCGTAATGTATCTATTGCATTGTTTGTACCCTTTCCTTTCATAAATATATAATGTTCTCCATTAATTTACATTGTTCTTTTCTTGTTTGTTCTTCTAATTATAATTCGAGTAGAAGCTTAGTGACATGGTTTATGAGGTTTCTTGTACGAAAATCTTCGCATTCACTGCTCCTCTTTGTCTAGCTGTAAATAGAGATTCCAGTATATAACTCAGTAAATATATGCAGCTGTAAATATCATTCAACTTTTGGAAAACATACTGATCAATAAAATTATGTCAATTACAAAAAGAAAAACAAAGAGTGTTGACGTGGTACATAGAACATGTTCTTTTGTATGGATGTGAAACCTGGACAATGAGCCGACAAGCTGAAAAACATTAAATCTCAGTGGAAATGTTGTTTCTGAGGAATATGTAAAGAATACCATTGGCAGACAGAAAACTCCTAAAAGAAGCAAATGAAAACCTTTAATTGATTAGTGAAATCAGACGGAGACCGTCAAATTATATTGCACAGCTTATACGAAGGAATAAATTCTAGAACTCAGTGACAGTTGGCAAGATTGAGGGGAAAGAACAAGGGGCAGGCAGAAAAGTAAATATATGAATGGTTTAGCCACGTGGCATGGCACATGATGATGATCATCATCATGAAAATCGGCTTACAATAACTTGCTGGTCCCGTATACCAAGTGTTAGGGCGATCAGTGTAGGTTTCCGATGACATTCCCTCGATGAAACAGGTGTCAGGATAAATACGGAAGGCAATAGTAACACATGCGCGAGCGTGTAGGTGTGTGATTGAGTGTGTGTGTGTGTGTGTGTGTGTGTGTGTGTGTGTGTGAGTGTGAGTATGTGTGCGTGTGCGAATGTGCGTCCTATGGGCTGCAGGTTCAACGACTGACTGTCTAGGCTGCAAGTGGACTGGATTTGGTAAGCTTGACTAGCGTGTTGTTTTTCTGAAGGTCCTTCAGTTTCACAGCCCGTCGTAGTCTGCATCAGTGTTTTCTTCTTGTTACTCTTGTGTTTGCTGTTGTTGTTGTTGTTGTTGTTGTTGTTGTTGTTTTTCTTCTTCTTCTTCTTCTTCTTCTTCTTCTTCTTCTTCTTCTTCTTCTTCTTCTTCTTCTTCTTCTTCTTCTTCTTCTTCTTCTTCTTCTTCTTCTTCTTCTCCTTCTTCTTCGTCTATTCTGTATGTGCGAGCCAGCAAAGATGGTGTATAACAGCACACACTATTTCAGTTTCCCTTACAC
Organism: Cepaea nemoralis; assembly: GCA_014155875.1. Taxonomy (NCBI): domain Eukaryota; kingdom Metazoa; phylum Mollusca; class Gastropoda; order Stylommatophora; family Helicidae; genus Cepaea; species Cepaea nemoralis. The sequence continues at coordinate 96,153 of JACEFZ010019396.1, forward strand.
CACCATATTCACGTCAGTCTACATGTAATTGTTCCCTATCCATGGACTTCCTTCTATTCTATATCTAGTTGTTTCTTCTGCTAGAAATTACTGTTATTCTATATCTAGTTGTTTCTTCTGCTAGAAATTACTGTTATTCTAGATCTAGTTGTTTCTTCTGCTAGAAATTACTGTTATTCTATATCTAGTTGTTTTCTTCTTGCTAGAAATTACTGTTATTCTATATCTAGTTGTTTCTTCTGCTAGAATTTACTGTTATTCTATATCTAGTTGTTTTCTTCTGCTAGAATTTACTGTTATTCTATATCTAGTTGTTTCTTCTGCTAGAATTACTCTTATTCTATATCTAGTTGTTTCTTCTGCTAGAATTACTGTTATCTATACTTTTGTTTCTCGCTAGATTACTGTTATTCTATATAGTTGTTTCTTCTGCTAGAAATTACTGTTATTCTATATCTAGTTGTTTCTTCTGCTAGAAATTACTGTTATTCTATATCTAGTTGTTTCTTCTGCTAGAAATTACTGTTATTCTATATCTAGTTGTTTCTTCTGCTAGAAATTACTGTTATTCTATATCTAGTTGTTTCTTCTGCTAGAAATTACTGTTATTCTATATCTAGTTGTTTCTTCTGCTAGAAATTACTGTTATTCTATATCTAGTTGTTTCTTCTGCTAGAATTACTGTATTCATATCTAGTTGTTTCTCTGCTAGAAATTACTGTTATTCTATATCTAGTTGTTTCGTCTGCTAGAAATTACTGTTATTCTATATCTAGTTGTTTCTTCTGCTAGAATTACTGTTATTCTATATCTAGTTGTTTCTTCTGCTAGAAATTACTGTTACTTATCTATATCTAGTTGTTTCTTCTGCTAGAAATTACTGTTATTCTATATCTAGTTGTTTCTTCTGCTAGAAATTACTGTTATTCTATATCTAGTTGTTTCTTCTGCTAGAAATTACTGTTATTCTATATCTAGTTGTTTCTTCTGCTAGAAATTACTGTTATTCTATATCTAGTTGTTTCTTCTGCTAGAAATTACTGTTATTCTATATCTAGTTGTTTCTTCTGCTAGAAATTACTGTTATTCTATATCTAGTTGTTTCTTCTGCTAGAATTTACTGTTATTCTATATCTAGTTGTTTCTTCTGCTAGAAATTACTGTTATTCTATATCTAGTTGTTTCTTCTGCTAGAAATTACTGTTATTCTATATCTAGTGTTTCTTCTGCTAGAAATTACTGTTATTCTATATCTAGTTGTTTCTTCTGCTAGAAATTACTGTTATTCTATATCTAGTTTGTTTCTTCTGCTAGAAATTACTGTTATTCTATATCTAGTTGTTTCTTCTGCTAGAATTACTGTTATTCTATATCTAGTTGTTTCTTCTGCTAGAATTACTGTTATTCTATATCTAGTTGTTTCTTCTGCTAGAAATTACTGTTATTCTATATCTAGTTGTTTCTTCTGCTAGAATTTACTCTTATTCTATATCTAGTTGTTTCTTCTGCTAGAATTTACTGTTATTCTATATCTAGTTGTTTCTTCTGCTAGAAATTACTGTTATTCTATATCTAGTTGTTTCTTCTGCTAGAAATTACTGTTATTCTATATCTAGTTGTTTCTTCTGCTAGAATTTACTGTTATTCTATATCTAGTTGTTTCTTCTGCTAGAAATTACTGTTATTCTATATCTAGTTGTTTTCTTCTGCTAGAATTACTGTTATTCTATATCTAGTTGTTTCTTCTGCTAGAAATTACTGTTATTCTATATCTAGTTGTTTCTTCTGCTAGAAATTACTGTTATTCTATATCTAGTTGTTTCTTCTGCTAGAATTTACTCTTATTCTATATCTAGTTGTTTCTTCTGCTAGAAATTACTGTTATTCTAGATCTAGTTGTTTCTTCTGCTAGAAATTACTGTTATTCTATATCTAGTTGTTTCTTCTGCTAGAATTTACTGTTATTCTAGATCTAGTTGTTTCTTCTGCTAGAATTTACTGTTATTCTATATCTAGTTGTTTCTTCTGCTAGAATTTACTGTTATTCTAGATCTAGTTGTTTCTTCTGCTAGAAATTACTCTTATTCTATATCTAGTTGTTTCTTCTGCTAGAATTTACTGTTATTCTATATCTAGTTGTTTCTTCTGCTAGAATTTACTGTTATTCTAGATCTAGTTGTTTCTTCTGCTAGAAATTACTCTTATTCTATATCTAGTTGTTCTTCTGCTAGAATTTACTGTATTCTATATCTAGTTGTTTCTTCTGCTAGAAATTACTGTTATTCTATATCTAGTTGTTCTTCTGCTAGAATTTACTGTTATTCTATATCTAGTTGCTTCTTCTGCTAGAATTTTACTCTTATTCTATATATAGTTGTTTCTTCTGCTAGAAATTACCATGTATTCTAGATCTAGTTGTTTCTTCTGCTAGAATTACTGTTATTCTATATCTAGTTGTTTCTTCTGCTAGAATTTACTGTTATTCTATATCTAGTTGTTTCTTCTGCTAGAATTTACTCTTATTCTATATCTAGTTCGTTTCTTCTGCTAGAAAATTACATGTATCTAGATCTAGTTTGTTTCTTCTGCTAGAAAGTTACATGTATTCTAGATCTAGTTGTTTCTTCTGCTAGAATTACATGTATTCTAGATCTAGTTGTTTCTTCTGCTAGAATTTACTGTTATTCTATATCTAGTTGTTTCTTCTGCTAGAATTTACTCTTATTCTATATCTAGTTGTTTCTTCTGCTAGAATTTACTCTTATTCTATATCTAGTTGTTTCTTCTGCTAGAAATTACATGTATTCTAGATCTAGTTGTTTCTTCTGCTAGAAATTACATGTATTCTAGATCTAGTTGTTTCTTCTGCTAGAAATTACATGTATTCTAGATCTAGTTGTTTCTTCTGCTAGAAATTACATGTATTCTAGATCTAGTTGTTTCTTCTGCTAGAATTTACTGTTATTCTATATCTAGTTGTTTCTTCTGCTAGAATTTACTCTTATTCTATATCTAGTTGTTTCTTCTGCTAGAAATTACATGTATTCTAGATCTAGTTGTTTCTTCTGCTAGAAATTACATGTATTCTAGATCTAGTTGTTTCTTCTGCTAGAATTTACTGTTATTCTATATCTAGTTGTTTCTTCTGCTAGAATTTACTCTTATTCTATATCTAGTTGTTTCTTCTGCTAGAAATTACTCTTATTCTATATCTAGTTGTTTCTTCTGCTAGAAGTTGTAAATATTTTACATCTAGTTGCTTCCTGTGATCGAAGTTCTAAATGTTATAAATCTAGTTATGTATTATACTAGTGTGATGAAAGCTTCTCTTGCATTTTATATGTTTTTTATTTTCTTTTGTTGGTATTACAGTCTGCTCTCCCCTCTTTGTTTAAATTAATTTACATACATCATTGGCACCTTTCCGTCTTGACAGACGATAGTTTGGTACATAGTGCTTCAAAAAGGCTTATTAACTACGATCCATGGCGGTGGCGAGTGTGGCTGGTAAGGCCAATTCTTGCTGCAAATGTTTGCCCACAGTAGGTGCATGTGAAAACATTGTCATTTCCACCATCATGCAACATTTTACGTCTCTCACGCTCTGTGTGTGCTTTATCTGCAATCATTTTCTCCTTTGTCTTTATTCCGTTTCTGATAGTTGCCCTCCATGCAACACGTTCAGCGGCGACGTGCTCCCAATGTGCATTATCAATGCCTGTATCAATCATGTCCCGCTTACACACATCTTTGTATCGTAGTAGAGGCCGACCCTGAGATCTCCTACCCGTCTGTAATTCACCAAAAAAGATGTCCTTTGGTATTCTACCATCATCCATCCTCCTAACGTGTCCTATCCATCTAAGTCTACGAAGACTGAGCATGGAATACACCGTCACACAACCTGATCTTTCCAATACTTCAGTATTTGTGATTTTGTCTTGCAACTTAATACCAAGTATTCTTCGCAGACACCGCATATGAAAGCTGTTTTAAACGTTTCTCTTGGCGTGAGTAAGTTGTCCAGGTTTCACTGCCATAAAGAAGAGTACTAAGGACACAGGCTTGGTAGACGAGGACTTTTGTTTTGGCAGTAAGCTTCCTGTTCTCCCAGACTCTTTTTGCTAACATGTTCATTGTTGTTGCTGCCTTGCCAATCCTGATGTTGATTTCCTGATCGAGGGATAATTTGCTATTTACCTCTGATCCTAGATATGTAAAATGGTCTACTATCTCCAGTTCGGCGTCGTCAATAAAGATTGATGGTTCACCATGTGCACCTTGTGACATAATCTGTGTCTTCTTTTTGTTAATTGTTAAATCAAATTCAGAACAAACATTGGAGAATGCAGATAGTAGATGTTGTAATTTTTCCTCAGAGTGGGTCGTAATCGCAGCATCATCCGCAAAAAGCAACTCTTCGATTAGTACCCTGCTAATTTTGGTCTTGGCCTTCAATCTCTGAGCATTATAGAGGCCACCATCTGAGCGTGAGTGAATGTATATACCATCATCCTGATCACGAAAGGCATATTTCAGTAGAAGTGAAAAGTATATCCCAAAGAGGGTGGGGGATAGCACATAGCCTTGCTTAACTCCACTCTTGATTTCAGACTCTTCTGAAGTTGAGCCATCAAACTTGATTATACCCTTCATGCCTGTGTGGAACGATTCCACAATGGAACAGAAGAGTTGGTGGGCAGCCAATCTTCTTTAGTGCTTTGAACAGACCCTCACGACTGACCAAATCGAATGCCTTTGTGAGGTCGATGAAGGCAATAAACAGTGGCTGATTTTGTTCCCGGCATCTTTCTTGCATCTGTCGCAATGAGAATATCATATCAATGGTAGACCGGTTCTGACGGAAGCCACACTGTGATTCGGGGTAGACTTGATCTCCCAGGACTTGAAGTCTGTGGAGGACAATTCTGGCAAATACTTTCCCAACAATACACAGAAGTGAGATACCTCTATAGTTGTTACAGTCGTTCCAATCGCCCTTGTTCTTGTACAGCGTTATGATGCTTGAATCTTTAAAATTCTGTGAGACTTGTCCTTCTCGCCAGCATAGCTCTATTAGCTGGTGGATCTGTAGAGCGAGTGTGTATTGCCCACTCCTGATCACCTCTATTGGAATCCCATCCTTACCTGGAGCCTTGCCAGATGCAAGCTCATTTATAGCACACTTAACTTCTGTTATAGTGGGAAGTGTGTCCTGGTGGTCAAGAGTTGGCAGGGCCTCTATGGCGTTGAGGGCATCATCCGCTAGCTTGGTCTCACTTGAGTAAAGCTCTAAATAGTGCTCAACCCATCTATCCATCTGCTGTTTCTTATCAGTGATGATTTCTCCAGTCAAGGTTTTCAGCGGTGCACTTCTTTTGATCATTGGACCACACGCTTTCTTTATCCCTTCATACATGCTTCTGATGTTTCCCTTATCACTTAGCGATTTGAATGGACTCACATAACTTGATCCAATTGTCATTCGCACACTGCCTGGCAGCCTTTTGTACATCCTTCCTTGCTTGCTTCAGCTCACTCAGAGTGTTACGCGTTGGTCTTTCCTTGTTTCTTAAGAGAGCTATCTTCTTTTATCAATCAAGGGCTGCAGTATCTGGCTGTTTGCCGCAAACCAGTCCTGCCTCTTATGATCCACAGTGCCGTAAACCCCTACCGCTGTTTTATAAATAGTTTCCTTAAGTTTACTCCATTTATCATTTACTATACAATTTTCTGATGTATCATTGAAAGCGTCTTCAAGTTGCTAGTTGAAATTCAAAGCACTTTCCAGGATCGTGAGTGTTAGTAATATTAATCCTGGGGCTAGACTTGTGTTTAGCTGTGTAGATTCTCTTTGGTCTCAGTCTAACCCTTGCAACAACCAAAGAATGATCTGTATCACAGTCAGCATTGTGGTACCTTCGAGTTAATGATGTATGGTTCAGATGTTGTCTCCGTGTGATAATGAAGTCCAGCTGATGCCAATGGCCGGATCTTGGATGTTTCCATGTGACCTTATGCATCTCTTTTGTTTTAAAAAAGGAGTTTGTAATACATAGGTCATTTCTAGTGCAATGCTCCAGCAGCCTTTGCCCATTATCATTCATGCGACCGATGTTGTATTTTCCAAGGCACACTGGCCATGAACTCGAGTCCTTGCCCACACGAGCATTGAAATCACCGAGCATATAAATGTAGTCGGATTTAGGAACTGCCTTGATCGCAGAGTCTAGCTGCTCATAGAACATATCCTTCACATCATCGGAGGAAGCAAGTGTCGGTGCATATGCAGTGAGAATGGTGGCAAATCCACAGGAGGTTGCCAAGCGCAGTGATAATAATCTTTCA
>JACEFZ010019396.1:107500-345574 GCA_014155875.1 Cepaea nemoralis
GAACATGGCTACCGTTAGCAGAGGGTGCATGAGTGGGAGAACTGGCCAAGATCAAGAGGTTTTCCCACGCCAGGGCGATGAGATCCACGTTCTGCAAATGGCCCGTTATATGATGATGATGATGATGCAGCCGGAGACAATGAACTCCTGACCTCTCGAGATGGAAACATTGGACCAGCTGAGACTTCATGTACTGGCGATGCGGCGACAAAGCTACGAAATGTAATTCGCAAATCCCGCATACCGCATTCGAATCACAGTTGCGGATGACTTGGAAGCAAACCGCCTGACGTTGGTTTCCATACATATGTATGAATGCCGGTAGTTTAGAAAACAATGGCAAATTACTCAACGTCAACTTGCCAAGACATGACAAACAGCCAAGAATTGCCGAGGTTCCCCGCGACGACCTTTAAAGAATATACAACTAACGTTTTTAAAAACAGATTCATTGACAAAATAAACATATGTTTGAACCAGGCTTGGTCCACAATCACAGAAATAAGTATTACAATGTAAATGTCCGTTCCCTGTGCGTTGACATTAAGGAAGATGCCACGAAACAAAACACACAGCACGATGACTTTAGTATGGCGATATATCGTCCTTCTGTCCAAATGGGATGTCACATTTGGCGATATATTATTCCTCCGCACATAATCAGTTAAAGCTTCATCAAAACCAGCCCAGTCTGTGCTGAATCCTGACCTGGTCGCATTAATAAGATGTCCCTCCACAAACAAATGTGATGTTCCAGAACTTCTCTGGTACCCCCCCCCCCCCCTCCCCCCCCCCCCCCCCCCCCCGATTGTTTATGGGCTTGCAGAGGGGAAAGACAGCTTTGCAAGTATGTCCTTTATAGATGTTTGCTTGCTTGTGTTCGCTGGCTGTTGACTCCAGCGTGAAGTTCTGTATGTCGGATGAAGACATCCTGTTGTCCAACATCAGTGTGATGTCATACAGGACCTGAGGTGTGCGTGAGTATCCGTTGTCCCATGTCTGGCTTATTGGTGTGCAGACTGGTGGTTCCCAGCCGTGCAGGCAAACACTCTCCGACTTCAGAAGAATCAGCGATCCTACTATGTTAGCCAGGACCCCGAAGGGACCTCTTGCCCAGGACGCACGGCTAGGACATGTTAGTAGGTCTTAGCCAGTATAGAACCTGGCCCTGGTGCCTTGGAAACACCTCTGTGTCCCCCCTTTAGAGATGATACTCTTGAAGTTAATCGGGAGAAGACTTTACACCAACATCACAGCGATAGATGCAGGACTTTCTCATAGCTCATCTGGGTGCCAATGTGCAGGCTTCGATTTAAAACTCAGTCTTACAAAGGATTCTAAAGCAGTAGCCAACTAGAGATTGTACTTGACTCAATTCATCTTAACTCAACTCAACTCAACTCAACTCAACGCAACTCATATCAGCTCAGCTCAACTCAACTCAACATTGTTAACATGAAATCCTCTACAGTATTACAGGTACTGGTACATCCTCGACAATGAAGACCTGTACTCTGCTGATAACGTTAAGTTTTCTGGGACACGTGACAAGCCAGGAACGAACGACAACCAGAACCGAGGCCGAGGAGTTCCTCACCTCCTTTAAACTCGGCTTCAGGGAAGCAGCTGAACACGTTGTCCCAGAAACAATGGAACCTGGACACTAATGTCACAGACTACAACGAGGGCAGCTGGTGAGTGGTTGCTGTCGGGTATGTGTAGTGTTTGCTGTCGAGTCTGTGTAGTGGATGTTGTCGGGTCTTTGTGAGAAAGACAGACAACAACACATGGCAGACATATGTGAAAGAAAGAAAGAAAGAAAGAAAGAAAGAAAGACAAACAAACAAACAAATAAACAAACAAACAAACAAGTAAACAAACAAACAAACACACAAGCAAACAAAGACTGCCGTGAGTGCCATCAAATGTCAGGTCCTGCTAATTTCGGCGGGACGCTACCTTATCTCATCACGTGCACCAGGGCACAGTTTTAGGATAACACTGACATCCATACACACAGAGACAAAGACACACACATACACACAGACACACATGCACACATACATAAACACGCACACACAACTCACTAACACACATGTATAGCATAGAAACTATCAGCCCATGTGGTAATGACATAGCGAAAATGTTGTATGAAACAGGGCCAATGTGGACATTAAGGAACTGTGTATACTGATAACGACATCACACAATTCGTGAATGAACCAGGAGACATGGCCAGATGACCATATAATCTTGCATCACCAGTTGCAACTTATGTCACTCTTAAAGTGCGTGTTGTTTTCGTGAATTATTCCTTTCTCTTTGATAGCGAACCCACCTGGTAATGTCATGAGCAGTGTCAGACGCCTAGGGGTCGTCGCTGATCTAATGAGGAAAAGACTAGCCGCCTCTTCCTCCTTGCCCTAGGCCTACAAAATGTGTTTTTAAAAATAAACTTTGTGCTTGCTCGCTTTCAACTCAAGTGTAATCTATAGACGCTACTTATTATAGCACTGGAAGGCAGTCGGCGTATGAATTTTGTTTTTTTTAAATATCCCTTATAGGACGTTGCAGTCATCACCAGCATCTTTCAGCTGCTGTCGATGTACTAGGCAAGATTACGCTCATTAATTTGCCATTGTTTTCTGAGCGATCGCTCACATTCCCCGTAAGTTACCGACGCGGCAAGAACCGCTACCAATTCTCACGCACATCACGTCACTCATGAGAGTGATTACGGAGAAAGACGCTCACACCTAGGGCAAGGAGAATGGCGGTAATGGATTGGCCTTCCCTATTACTAGTGTTCCTCGCCATCGGGCAAATCCACTCCCATTTCAGAAGTACTTGTAATTTACGTCCCAAAGTCAAGGATGAGAAATTGAAATTTTAGTTCAACTGGTTGGTTTAGGGGTGACCGGCTACCCCAGCATCAGTGCAGCGGATGTTTACAAACGAGCGCTCGTATCCATTCTCCCATGCCTACAAACTGTGATGGTCTATCACATGACCAACCCATAGCAAGAAATTGCTACGGGACAATGTGTTTGCATGATGACTTTCTGGTTGAATGCATTAGGTGTATATGCTGATAACATGTAGTTGGAAGATCTTGTTTTCATTTTCATCATTATTACCACCACGACAACCATCATCATCATCGACGTCAGGCAGCACGATTTTTGCCATCACAATCCGTTTGAAAGATATTCAATCCTTCTGTCCCATGAATGTTCGTGTCTATTGTATCTGTCATGTCTTGTTGTTCTCCTCCCTACGTCACACAATATTCTATGAAGCGACCAAGAGAGGGTTGACCAGCGTTTTGATACGCCAAAGAAGCATTGTAACTACCAAACTTCCAAGCCACGTATTACTAATAGAAAAACATACTGCAGTCAACCAGAACGTTACTTATTCAATAAGAGGATGGTCTCTAAGCTAAACACTTGATTTAACAGATCTCTAAATTCAGAACTAAATACACTATATCTCTAACCTCAGAACTGCATACACCAGTTCTCTAAATTCAGAACTGGATCCACCAAATCTCTAAATTCAGAACTGGATATACCAGATCTCTAAACTCAGAACTGGATACACCAGATCTCTAATCTTAGAACTGTAAATACAATATTTCTAAAATCAGAACTGGATGCAACAGAACTCTAAATTCAGAACTTATACATCAGATCTCTAAACTGAGAACTGTATACACCAGATCTCCAAATTCAGAACTGAATACACCAGATCTCTAAACTCAGAACTGGATGCACCAGATCTCTAAATACAGAACTGTATACACTAGATCTCTAAATTCAGAATTGTTATGTTAACAACATTTTGTCATATAATTTTAATACACAATTATACGGTATTGGCTATCCATGGAACCTCCAACAACGTATAATGTATTCTTTAGTTTTTTATATATGTTAGAAGTTGATGATAAAAGATTTAGCTTCTCCAGTGGCCACTGCTGCAGTGTATTCAATTGAAGACATATACACGATGTGACTTAATTCAATATTTGTTGAAACAGACGCAGCTAAGTAAAGAACAACAATGGCAGGGAAATGCGTTCCACCATTCTAAACAAGTGCCATTGACTAACGGTTTTAAACGCCTTTGTGTCAAATAGGTCAAGCAGCAGTCGATATCTGCGCAGTTTGACAAAGAGATGCGAGCAGCGGCGTTAAAGTTCAACACTTCAGCCATGTCGGAGGACGTGCAGCGCCAGCTGGGGAAGATAACCGACATCGGTACATCAGCTCAGCCTAACGTTACCAAGGTTGAAGAGGTAGATCAAAACCCCCGTTTATATATATTATTATCAGTCTTCTTCTTGTTTCCCTTGTTTTCCCTTGTTGTTGAAGTTGGTGGTGGTGGTGGTGTTGGTGGTGTTGATGATGTTGCTGTTGTTCCTCTTCCTCTTATTTTTATTTTTCTGCTTCTTCTTCTACTTCCTCCTCCTCTGCCCCCTCTCCCCCCCCCCTGCATCCACCTACTTCTTCTTCTTCTTCTTCTTCTTCTTCTTCTTCTTCTTCTTCTTCTTCTCTTCTTCTTCTTCTTCTTCTTCTTCTTCTTCTTCTTCTTCTTCTTCTTCTTCATCATCCTCCCCTTCCCTCTCTGTCATCTTCATTCTGCTTCTTCCTGCCGATCCTCTATCAACATGCATTTGTGTCAGATCTACTGCCTCCAAGTTATAGAGCTATGTACACCCAGCGCTGAACATCATCATCACCTGTGTTTTACAGGACCCCTGAAGTAAGCAAAGAAAAGTAGCTCTGTAACCTACCAAGCATGCCGTAAGAGTCAATTAAGTAGGGTTGCACAATCTAGGCATTTACGAACATGTCACGAATGGGTCTAAACTGATGTGGTTGGAGGACTTTGCTTCATTGGGAAATAAACGGCAGAGACAGGAGAATATCATCATAATCATCATGTACCATGCCAATGAACGTGGGCGGTCACGGTTTGTCATCTCACACGATCAACGAAGTCATAGCTCATGTCTATGTTTTTATCATGATTTTGTCATGTCCAGGCCATGCACGTGTTTATGTCGTGGTATTCCCCTTGCTCTTGCCCTATCAAGCTTACCCGTTGTTGCTAAGTCTCCTAATGTATTTTTCCTCATATTCATTCATTCAGTGGCATGTCCTTTGCAGAACCTCGCTCCCATAACAACCTTCCGTAAAACCTCTCGATCATAAGCAAGATGTCCCGCGTCCGATACAACCATCTGGAGATCATCCGCCACATCCTGCACCCATCTTCTCTTTGGCCTTCCTCTTCCTCTCTTCCCAGGCGTATACCCCTTATTATTGTTCTCTCCAAACATTCGTGACTTTTCAAGTGACCAAAATATTTCAATTTTCTTTGTTTTATCCTTTTTAATAGCCAACTTTCTTCAATATTCAGCTCTTGAAGTATGGATGCATTTGTTCTTTTCTTTACCCAAGATATTCTTAGAACTCGTCTATAACATTTATATTCAAAGGCATTTATGCGCTGCTCAGCTTGTTTAGTAAGTGTCCAGATCTCACAGGCGTATGTTGCAATGGAAAAGATGCATGCTCTTAAAAATCAAATTTATGTAGTTCTGTCTGTCCTATGCGCAGGACCTGCAACAATTAGTAGATGCGGTTGTTGTACACAGTGAGCAACTGGGGTTAGAATTAAATTGTAAAAAGACTCAGGTTATGGTCGTCAGTAGGAAGAAAGAAGTGCCACAATGTAATATACGAGTAAATGAAAATATTCTTCAACAAGTGAATCTGTACAATTATCTTGGAACAGTTATAACATCTGATGGGAGATGCCTTGAAGAGATTAGAACAAGAATCGCCATGGCGAAAGTAGCCTTTAGCAAGATGAAAAACATTCTGACCAATAAAAAGATGTCAATTGAAACGAGAAAAAGAGTGTTGAGGGGATACATAGAGCCTGTTCTTTTGTATGGATGTGAAACTTGGACAATGAGCAGTCAAGCTGAAAAGCATCTGATGGCTGCAGAAATGTGGTTTCTGAGGAAAATGCAAAGAATACCATGGACAGACAGAAAAACCAATGACCAAGTACTACAGGAGACAAATGAACATCGTAGACTGATTAGAGAAATTAGACGTAGACAGTCAAAATTTTTTGGACATGTTATGAGAAGAAATGGGTTGGAGAACTTAGTGACAACTGGCAAGATCGAGGGGAACAGACCAAGAGGAAAATACCTGGATGGCTTGGCCACATGGCATGGACGAGACAGGAACACTGAGCTGATCCACGACACTGGTGATCGAGTAAAATGGCGAGTCATGACCGCCCACGCTTTCCGGCATGGCACATGATTGATTGACTGTCCCATTCCATAATTTATTCAGTTGTTTTAGTATTTGAAGAGCAATTGATAGTCGTCGTTTAATTTCTTTCATTATGTAACCGTTGTTGGTAATCAATGACCCAAGATATTCAAAATTTTCCATCATCTCAAATTTTTCGTCATTAACAAATGTTTTTATCTGTATGCATTATCTTTGTTTTTGCAATGTTAAGATGTTTTTTTTTAAAGTTTCATGTCCTTCACAGGACGTAGCAGTCAACCCCAGAATTTTCGCTGTTCGTGATTTGATTCCTGGGCAAATTTTACGTTCACTAGTGTGCCATTGCTTTCTGAACGACCGGCCCCTATACCTTTTTCGAAAAAACAGCACCGCCGTGTTTCGAACCCGGGTATACGGGCTCACAAACCGCGTTCGCAAGCCCTTAGCCACATAGACCGGTTGTGATTTTCACTATTTAATTGGGTTGAGGCTATTAGGTTTTCTATACCAGTCTGTGTGCTCACAATTTTTGACTGTCTGCGTCTAATGTCTATAATCAATTTTCGAGTTTCATTTGTTTCTCGAAGGACTGCCATTCGAAATTCTGCTCGCCCACTGTATTATTTGTATCTTCTTAGGAAACCACATGTATGTTGCCATTAGATGTTTCTCATCTTGTCTAATTATTGTCCATGTTTAAAGTGCATACACCTACAGAGTTTTCTATGTAGTACTTTAAACTCAATTGTCCCGTGCACTTAAGTAGTATTAGTGAATATGCTGTTCATCTCACAAAAGGTGACTGTTTCTTTGGCTGGGTCTTGTTTTAACCACTTCAAGACACCTTCTGTTAAATGCTAAAGCAGGTCTAAGACTGTTGTACCTATTAACTTGTTTAATAATTAAACAAGGTATTACATCATGGTTTGCATTTCTTCTTGCAGACGACCATGCGTTCTAATTTCTTACAATTTGATTCTAACCCCAGTTGTTCAATGTTTTGAATGTCATCAACCACTAATTGCTGCAGATCTTGTTCATTATCTACAGTCAATACTGGTATTATGTGAACATTTTATTTTATTGATGTTATTTTTCTCATATAACCAGTCCTCTGATATCTTTTAAATTTCTCACAATAATGTCACTATACAGGAGAAAAGAACTAGAAACAATATACATCCCTGTCGTACACCTCTCTTGACTGGCATACTCTGTTATCATGTTTATGGCAGCTTGTTGTTTCCAATATATGTTCTTCACGGAACTAAAGTCTTTCCTGTCACCTTAGAGATATGCAAGCATCTTTATAATGTCGATGTATGTTACTCTATGGAAATATTGTGGGTAGTCAGTGAAGCAAAGATATTGTGCACAGAAGGATTTAAACAGTATTATGTAATCACCAGTATGGAATATGTGAAGAGCATTAATCCGATTCTTCGACTCAGGAAGATATGAAAAATTAACTGGTCCTGGGCATTACATATTTTGGGAGAAAAACAATAGCAAACCTAGAAAGTCCGCCTGTGGAAATCTACGTGTACTGATCAAGCTAACACAGCTCTATTTTACATCTAATGGGGCGTACTTGGTATGTTGTGCTAGTTTAAAGGCATATCCATCAGACAAAAGAAACATTCATTCATCCAATCATTCAGTAGCATGTTCCTTGCAGAACCTCGCTCCCGTAACAACCTCCTGGAAAACTTCTCGATCATAATGAAGATGTCCCTCGTCCGATACACGCCTTGAGATCATCTGTCACATCCTGCAACCATCTTCTCTTTGACCTTCCTCTTCCTCTCTTCCTGGCATATACCCTTCCATGACTTTTCTCTCCAAACTTTCACGACGTTTCAAGTGACCAAAATATATCAATTTTCTTTGTTTTATCTTCTTTAGTAACAAACCTTTTTCAACATTCAGCTCTTGTCGTATGGATGCAATTGTTCTTTTCTGTATCCAATATATTCTTAGAACCCGTCTATAACATTTATATTCAAATGTTCAAAAAGCACATCCGGAGAGAAAAAAGAAAAGAACTAGATAAGCAAGGGAGATAAACACTGGATAAATTGAAAGTGGCAACACGCAGCAGTAAACAATATACAATAACACAATATTGTCCATTAGCAGTTTCTTCCTATGGGTCTTGATGTGACAGCGTCGTCACATTGTGTAGGCGTAGAGCAAGGAGAAAGAGCCAGCCCGTTTTCCCCAACTGTGACAAGTGACGAGCCCAGGCTTAGAACTCCCGCCTGACCGTGTTAGAGATTAACTTAGGGCATTTGAGTGTCTGTCTACTCTTCATTGAGAGTTGACGTCCAGCCTACAGGTGAAAGAGAAATATCCTTATTATGCAATACGTCAATGAATGAATGCGTGCACACATAAGTCAATGAATGAAATAATTGTCTCGTACCCACCCTTCTTTTGTATCATTCGTTGACTGGAGGACATAGTGTTCTAAATATATCATCTTTACTCTATCGTATACACATATTTGCTAACTCCAGTGGGATGCCTATGGGCGTTTAACTAAATATTATTTCATGCATAGGATGACAGCGCGCATACAACTGGGGCAGACTGCTGTTTACCCGACTACAACAAACGTGCACAATCAATGCCCCACAAACCAACATTACGTGAAGCAGCTGTTGTCTAAACATGCACAGACGAACGAAAATATACATTATCAACAGAACAATAGTGTTGATGGGAATCATCCTCTTCAAACACAAAGTGACAAAACATCAAACTGTGCGTGCTGTTGATGTGGAGATAAATGTTAACAACACAGCAAACTGTGTGTACTGTTAATGCGGAGGTAACTCTTAACAAAACAGAAAACTGTGTGCTATTGATGTGGAGATAATTTTTTAACAAAACAGCAAACTCCATGTGCTGTTAATGCGGAGATAAATGTTAACAAAACAGCAAACTGTATGTGCTGTTAATGCGGAGATAACTGTTAACAAAACAGCAAACTGTGTGTGCTGTTATTGTGAAGATAAATGTTAACAAAACTATTTTACTTCCCAGAAAATGTTCCGGTTATCCATGTTAAGCTTTAACAATCGTGGACCCCCGCCATGCTTGATTTAATCCCCACCTTGACGGCTCTGTGGCCGCGGGGTTACAGATACAATTCATAATCCAGCTTCGGGAGATTTGGCAGCAGACCGCCTTGCATTGTCTCCAATACAAAGGTATGAGTGCCGGCCGTTCAGAAAGCAATGGCAAACTACTGAACATAAACTTGTGAAGAAATCACAAACAGCCAAATAAAACAATAACGCCAGGGTTGACTGCCACATCATGTAAAGGATATGCAACTAACTCTCTTGATGGAGGTTCGAACACCGGACAGGCAAACCTCCTAGTGACTACGCTGTCTCGGCTTCCACAATAGAGTCATGTGACGTATGCTGGTCTTGATAATGTTGGGCATATGCGTATGTATGTCTTCATTAATGTGTCTTGTCTTTACTTTGAGATTGCAACACAAATGTTACAAACAACGCGCTGTAATCATTATACTGGTCATGTATGACTTGCTAGCGGGTACGTTAATATATAGATGATCTAGCACAGTGGTTCTCAAGCTTTTTTGGTCCGTGTCCGCCTTCACCATATTTTCAGAACGTGATTCTCCCACCCCCCCTCTTCGTATTATCCTCCCTATAAATTCCCCTTCCCCCCCACCCCCCCGCCGCCCCTACACAGTATATGTAAAAAATGGAAGCTAAATTTAATAACTCATACCAGAACAAGTCTAGACGTCTACATAAAACGGTATTTTTGGGTCTACTTACGTTATACAATGAATTTCAGAAGGGCGAGAAGTACAGAACTGTAAAGTATGGAGGGAAAAACAATATCAAGTAATCTGTTCTTGTATTAACACGATCTTGAAATGATCTTAATTCTCCCCCCCCCTCCCCTCCTGAAAACCCTTAAATTCCCCCTTGGATGCGAGGGGGGGGGGATTTCCCCACCGGTTGAGAACCACTGATCTAGCAGGAGAGATAGAGGAAGCAGCGACGAGAGAAAAACCTAGAGATCTTTATAGTACCACAGGGGAGGGGGGGAGGGGGTAGCAGGAACACCTAATCAACTGTATGGACTGGTCAAAAATAGGAATTGTAAAGTTCCCACTAACATATCCCGGTTAGGTTGAGTCAAGAACAGACATCTCAGCACAATCCCATACGTGCTCCTCCGTCCTCATTTTCAACAGCCAGCGAAAAGTCCCAATACTAATGGTACCAATAGCAGTCTGATTATGTGTCCGTCTGACCTGTCCTCAGAGAAGTGAGTGTCGGACAGATGCTCTAGTCACTCACTGTGTCACCATTCTCTCAAGGTCGTTATGCTCTATCTGTTCTTCTGCAATACAGAGACGATCCCAAAGGGCCTCGACCACGTCTGCCTGGTCATGCAACAATACCCCAACCAGCGGCGCTGACCAAGCCAAACTGTCCCCCTGCTTGTTTCCCACAACTCCACCATGTCCTGGGGGAATATCCAACAGCTCTCTCTCTCTCTCTCTCTCTCCTCTCTCTCTCTCTCTCTCTCTCTCTCTCTCTGTCTCTCTCTGTCTCTCTCTGTCTCTGTCTCTGTCTCTCTCTGTCTCTCTCTTTGTCTCTCTCTGTCTCTCTCTGTCTCTCTCTGTCTCTGTCTCTCTCTGTCTCTCTCTGTCTCTGTCTCTGTCTCTCTCTGTCTCTCTCTGTCTCTCTCTGTCTCTCTCTCTGTCTCTCTCTGTCTCTCTCTGTCTCTCTCTGTCTCTCTCTGTCTCTCTCTGTCTCTCTCTGTCTCTCTCTGTCTCTCTCTGTCTCTCTCTCTCTGTCTCTCTCTGTCTCTCTCTGTCTCTCTCTCTGTCTCTCTCTGTCTCTGTCTCTCTCTGTCTCTCTCTGTCTCTCTCTGTCTCTGTGTCTGTCTCTCTCTCTGTCTCTCTCTGTCTCTCTCTCTCTGTCTCTGTCTCTGTCTCTCTGTCTATGTCTCTCTCTGTATATCTCTCTCTGTCTGTCTCTCTCTCTCTCTCTCTCTCTCTCTCTCTCTCTCTCATCGGGAGATAACGGGTGAAAGCAAGCAAGTAGAACAGACGAGAGCAATATCGGTTATGACTTTACGACGTCAATGACAGGGGCGCAGTCGGTCGAGGGTTCGCTGCCCGCACTCGCTGTTTGCTACGGGAGAGAAAGACTGACCACCCATTCGGCCGTGCACTCCGGCCTAAACATGTGATGGTCCTAGCATTTCAGACACCCACATCAGGTTCATGCAACGGGACTGTGCGCGCGCGCATGTGTGTGTGTGTGTGTGTGTGTGTGTGTGTGTGTGTGTGTGTGTGTGTGTGTGTGTGTGTGTGTGTGTGATTTTACTGATGTATGACCATATGTCCACAGCTGTCCACTGTTCTGGCAGAAATGCAGTCCATCTACGCAAAGGCAAAGGTGTGTTTGACACCAGACGTCTGCCTGCCGCTGGAGCCAGGTTCGTGTTTTGGTGACTCGACGTAATCGTAATTCTTATATGCCTTGAGCAGCGGCGCAGGCGATCATGATTCTCCACAACCATATGTTTTCTGTTGTCTTCAAATGTTAGAGAATTGATAGTCTACTGTCACACTCTATGAAGACACCAAGCTTTCTTTCTCCATGTCCACATCAGCAAATGTGAAATCTCTCATCGCTTCGCACTAGCTGCCATTAGTGGCTTACTTTCCGCCATCCCTTTGTCAGAATAGTCAAATATTTGATCTGTTTTACCCTCTAGATCAGTGGTTCTCAATCGGTGAGGAATTTCTCACCCCCCCCCCCCCAAAAAAAAAGAAAATCCAGGGGGAAATTTAGGGTTTCCAGGGGGGGGGGGGAAATTAAGATTATTTCAAGATCGCTTTAATACAAGAATCGATAACTTGATATTGTTTGTGCCTTTATAATTTACGGTTCTGTACCGCTCGCCCTTCTGAAATTTATTTTATAACGTAAGTATACCTGCAATCACGTTTTATATAGACGTCTAGACTTGTTCTAGTATGTGTTATTGAATTTAGCTTCCATTTGTTATGTATACTCTGTAGGGGGGGGGGGGGGGGCGATTTATAGGGAAGAATATGAAAGGGGGGGGGGGATGATATTCTGAACATATGGTGATGGGGTGCATGGGCCAAAAAAGTTGCGAACCACTGCTCTAGATTATTAGAAGCTGAGACATCATCATCAAGTGCCTTCCGGTTGGTGTGGGCGATAATGCGTTACGAATCAATTCATGTGTTGGCTCCCTCTCGTGCCATGACCCAAGACAGCTAAAAATTGTCTCTCTCTGTTTTCCTCTATCTCTCTTTCCCCAAATCTGTCAGTGTCTTACACGATATTCCAGTGTGTCTTCTAATAATGTGGTAAAAATGACAACTGTCTTTTTCTGATGTTTGTGATCTTTTGTCTTTGTTACTTAGCCACCCTCAAAATGTCCAGTTTGTTCTTTCGGGTTGTCAATGAATTGTCAGCATTCTTCTATAAAACCACATCTCCAAGGTTTCTACGGAAGTTTTCACATGTTTAGTAATTTTCCATAATTCGCAGCTGAATGTTAAAACTGGGTCTTACCCTTGTGTTAAAAGTATGCGTGTGTGTATATTGGCCTTCCATGTATACTAACCATTATCACTGTGTGAAATTGTTCAGAAATCTCACCGTTTTCTTACAACTGGGTATACTATAAATGCTACCCATTTTTATCTTACTTTTGATCTCACAAAAATATACAACATTCTATTTGTCTATAATTTGACTGTATTTCATATGAGTACACTGAACATGCATCTTCTCCGTTTCTCATTTCATGTCGCCGGATGTATACCCCTTAATTATTTTCCTAGTATTCACATTCCGATGTTTATAATTTCTTCATTTTAATTTTCGTTATGCTAAACGATATAATTGTGTCTACTTTTACAGTCTTCTTCTTCATCTTCCTGGTCTTCTTTTTCTGCTACTTCCTTTTCTGCTACTTCCTTTTATTACTTATTCTGTACTACGTCACTACTATGCTGCTTCTATACTACTGCTATACTACTACTACTAATACTACTACTACTACTACTACTACTACTACTACTACTACTACTACTACTACTACTACTACTACTACTACTAAAATACTACCACTTCTTCTTCTTCTTCTTCTTCTTCTTCTTCTTCTTCTTCTTCTTCTTCTTCTTCTTCTTCTTCTGTTGGTTCTCCTTCTTATGATTTATTATATTAACTTTGTTATTAATCACTACATGTTCATTTTACATTATTTCTTTTACTTCTTCTCTTGAACTTTTCCCAGGCATCCTCTCTAATATGGTTATTCTTGTGCATCGTCTTCCATGATTTAACTTCCTCCTCCTCTTCATCTATCTTCTTTTCTTTATACTTCGTCCTGCATGCCTTTAGTGTGTTAATGACAACAATGAAATCTAGAGGTATACTGATACAGAAACATTCAATAATGACATCAGTACATTCTCTATATCCTCAGATATCACTCGTTTTCTAGCAACATCACGTGACTACGACACACTGCAAACTCTGTGGGTAGGTTGGAGAAACGAAACAGGTCGCAAGATGAAAGATCTGTATACCAAGTTTGTGCAACTTAGCAACGAAGCAGTACAGTTCTTGGGTTAGTTCTTACACGTTCTCTCATATGTAGCAAAGCATGGGGGAGTGTTCTTTCTTGGAGAGCTTACTTGGCAGCCCCGTCCGTGGCAAGGCTTCAGCCCAACAGGTCTTTAAAAGGCAGGCGGAGCCTCATCGTTTAACTGGGATTGATCCCATATGGCTCGTTCTCATTCCGCAGGGCGGAATATAGAAATGACGGACGGGCGTAAAATCACTTCATGAGAAATGAGAAGCATAGAAAAGCAGCTAGAAAATCGTGAAGCGATCGAGGGACAAATTAGAAACTAATAACAAATATAGGGATAATACTTATTACTGATTTTATATAACACCGAAGAATTATATTGTTTGAACATTTAACTATAATGTAACAAGTTCAGCCAGTAACTTCAGCGTTCTACGTGAGACCATCGGGATACACGGCAAGTGGACGACCCATCAAGAGTTGGCTAGATGAAGTACAAGAGACGCTGAAGACATCAAATATGATCTATTACAGTAAGACGCGAAACCGACATATCGCACTCTGCGACGCTTGACGATAAGCGTTAGACAATCGCTTAAAAGTCGACGTCGACTTCATTGCACCGATTTATCCCATGCTGTCTCTTTCGCGCACGGAAAGCGTCGCACAAAGCACGACGCTGTAGCTTTTAGGACGACCCACAGAGTCTCGAACATTTACTCGTAAACCGAGGACCGGCCCGGAATCGAACCCACAACCTTCGAGTACGAGTCAAACGGCTTGACCACTTCGCCACATTTGGACGAAAGTAGAGAAATATACTTCTTGTAGTAGAATTGGGATTAGTAAAACCAATACTTCAAGCTGAAATAAATAACACACAGTAATTTGAATTGTCCACCACTGTAAATTGCTGTGTCAATATGTGTGTTGCATATTTCAGCTTGAATGATTTATCTTGTTGCTTTAGTTTATGTTGTGTGATTGCTGCAGTATGTAACCGAATAAATACAGCGATGTATGCCAGGCAATCAATTGTGCAACTTATTGTTTGCGTCTTCGTTGCTCAAATTCACTACGGGAAAATTTAAAAAAAAAATATTTTGTGTTAAAGAGTCCCACCTCATCGGGATCACACGGGATCTACTTTTGATCGGGCTAGCTGACAAACCTGCCACTCAACTGTCTTTATGTGATTATCCCTATATGTATGAACACAATTCACTATATTTAGTGATTACCTCTTTATGTACGCACAGAACTATATATTTTTACGTGATTACCTCTACATGTATGCACATAACTCAGTATATTTATGTGATTATACACACACACACACACACACACACACACACACACACATATATATATATATATACATGCACTGAGTCTCAGTATCAGTGTGTGATTACCCATGCATATATGCACACAACTCTGTAGATTTACGTGGTTAACTCTACATGTATGAACACAACTCTGTAGATTTATGTGGTTAAGTCTACGTGTATGCACAGAACTACGTATGTTCTATATGCTGTTTCGTGCTCTCTCAAATAACACGCACCCAATCATCATTTCAGGATACAAAGACGCCGGAGAAGAATGGCGGTCAGCTTATGAATCAGACACGTTTGTGGATGATGTCCAGGACCTCTTCGACCAGGTGCGGCCCCTCTATGAACAGCTGCACGTTACGTGAGGAGGCGGTTAAAGCAAGTCTACGGAGCGAGCAGGTTCCCAGCATCCGGACACATCCCTGCACATATTCTAGGTAAGTAGACCAGGTGGTGGTACAAAAGCTAGTGCACTGAGGTATACTATATGGTCTGGGTCTAACCTATTGCGTTTGCTCGTTTTGAACTCAAACGTATTCCCTACACTTTCACATGACTGAGTTTTGTATGTTGATTAGCTTTATCTATTGCTAGTGTCCCTCGCCATCAGGCGAACCCGCTCCAACTTCTGAGGTACTTGTAAGTTACATCCTCAAGACAAGGACGTGAAGACGTTTTATTCCAACTTATCGGTATAGGGGTCGAACCCGTTACTTCAGCATCAGCACACCGGACGTTTAAGAGAGAGCGCTCTTATTCTCGTTGGAAACTTGCTATTGGTTATTTATAGGCAAATTTAGTTGAGTAGTTTCCTCAATAAATCAAGAGGAGAGAAATGACTAAATGAAAACATCACGACTAAAGTGGGGGTTACAGCAGAGCTAGATTTAATTAGAAAACAGCAAAGAAAATGGTTTGGCCGCATGACTACTCTACAAACAGACAGTACATCACAACAAGCTATGACATACAGACTAAATGGAACCAGAAGACCAGGCCCATGGTGTCAATGATGGACAAAGGGAATAACATAGTCTCGTTATATGAAGCCCATAACAGGGCATTCTCCCAGTTTATACTTCATCTCGACACCTCAAGGTACAAGGGAAAACAAGATGGGATGATGATGATGATGAGGTCATGATCGAAAGATTTGCAGAAGACAACAAACAATATTTCGACAGCATTATTTGTTAAGAACCACAGCCTCGGCAACATAAAAATGGTAGTAGTAGAAGAAGAAAGAAGAAGAATGAAGAAGAAGAAGAAGAAGAAGAAGAAGAAGAAGAAGAAGAAGAAGAAGAAGAAGAAGAAGAAAGAAGAAGAATTGGCCGTTAGATCTCCTTACAGTTCTCCAAAAGACTGCCAGATCTGAGTCCAGTTCTTCAGCGATCTCAATATGATATTGTTAACGTTGTGATCTTAAACTTGTGTACGTAGCGTATTGTTGAAGGGCATGATACCAGTATTATAACAACTAATCTTCTCACAGGCAACATGTGGGCTCAAGAGTGGGGTAACGTGGTTGAGCTCGTCAAGCCTTTTGCCAACAAGACTTCCATGGATGTCACACCTGAGATGGTTAGGCAGGTAAGAGAGAGCACAAATCACTGCGAATGTCTGGACACCTATAGGAATAGAAGATAATCCGGCCCCACCTGCTCCGATAACTTAGTTCCTGGTCTGTTTAACATTCCGGAGGCGGCCCCCATGTGTCTTTCCTCTCTATAATACAAGTGTTTGGAGGTGGCACTTGGGAGTTACTCATCAATCAGAAATTACAATAATCAATAGCATGGAATCATCGTTTCCTTGTCCTTCAGCATCCCTGTTTTACCTTTCAGCGTTAGATTAAGAAGAAATTAATCTGGAGAACCGTTGAGGCCACTAAGATGATTACATAAATAGGCACACATAGTATTATTTTGCGCTCACAGAAGAAGAAGAAGGAAATATAGTTTATAAGACGCACTAGACAACATAAAATTTGAAAGCTATAATAGTTACCGACCGGGATCGAATCTGTCGCCTCCAATTGACGACGACGCCTCGCTGCAGAAGATACGTCTTTAGAGAGTTCCCATGTGTGCTTTATTCATGATGGTATTCTTCTTCTTCTACTCTACCTTCAGTTAACTCTATAAAGGTTGGGGGAAGATGTAATGATCTTTTATGCTCTCTTTCTAATTCTGACGTTTAATGTGGCCAAGATATTTCAATTTCCGAGACATGATACTGCTTATGATCCAGATGTAAGTATGATAACTTCACAGATACTTGATCACAGCAGTGACGTGCTGAGGAAACTAATTCCCTTCCTCAAGCTTTCCCTTCCAGGGAAATCTCTAGCAATCATTTTAAAAGACTGTGTTGACATCAATACAGCATACGCTCTTTTGGAGTGAATATGTACCCATCTACCTCGCGTGTGTCATTTACCATGTTGTGTATGTCTTTACATTCTTGCGCCTGCCAATGTGAGTGAGGACTGCACGGTCAGATGGGTCTCTTGATAAATTCGACTTTTCTTTGGAGTTACTGTCTAGATCGATAAGCTATCAGCTTGAACTGATTGCGTGGGCAAGTATATCATTTTCAACTTGCGCTACCAAGGAAAACCCCGCAAAACATGATCAGCAACGTGTTTGTTTAGTTCGAAAGACATGTCGTTAAAGCAAGACTGAAAAGAAAAAAAAAACACACACACACATTCACACACACACACACACACACACACACACACACCACACACACACACACCACCACACACACACACACACACACACACACAGATTTATATATATATTATAGATTATATATAATATATATATATATATATATATATATATAATATATATACTTATATATAAATTAGGATCTCCGTCTGTCTGTCTGTATGTATGTATGTATGTCCTTTATTGTTCGCGAACGGCCCATCCGATTGAGATGAAATTTTCTACACGCCTTCCTTTCATTCCAGCGCTGCCAACTGTCGTTTGTTTTTTCTTCTTCCTCCTCCTCCCTCCTCCCATTCCCAAAATACGTACGTAAATATATGATGATGATGAAAGAATCACCGAACCAAAACGCTAGGGAAAGGGAAGAAAATGACGTGACTACACAGAATCGTCACACGGCAATCATCATCATCATCAAGTGCCGTGCGGCTGGCGTAGGCGTTCAACTCTGCTGCTGATATATATGCCTCCATGCCACGGCAATATCAATAACAATTCATCTTTTTATGTGTATGGAAGTTATCTACAGTCGTGTAGAAGGGAAGAACAATCAATGGAAGGACCGAAATCACAGAACCTAGACGAGTATGAATTCGGAATGGCGAACTCCGTCCTCCTCTCTTCTCCTCCTGCCTCTACCTCCTCCCCTCCTCCTGCCTCTACCTCCTCCTCCACCCTCCTCCTCTTCCTCCTCCTCTACCTCCTCCCCCTCCTCCCTCTCCCTCCTCCCTCCTCTTCTCCCTCTTCCTTCTCCCTCTTCCTCTCCCCTCCTCCTCCTCCTCCTCCCTCCTACTCCCTCCGCCTCCTCCCTCTACCTCCTCCCTCCTCCTCCCTCTAACTCCTCCTCCTCCTCCCTCTACCTCCTCCCTCCTCCTCTTCCTCCTCCCTCTACCTCCTCCCCTCCTCCCTCTCCCTCCTCCTTCTCCCCCTCCCTTCTCCCTCCTCCTCCTCTCATCCTCCCTTCTCCTCATCCCTCCTACTCACTTCTCTCCTCCCCTCCCCTCTCTCCTCCTCCCTCCTCCCTCCCCCTTTTCCTCCCTCTACCTCCTCCCTCTACCTCATCCCTCCTCCTCCTCCTCCTCCTTCCTCTCATTCCCTCTTCCTCCTCCTCCCTCTTCATCAATCCTCCTCCTCCTCCCCCCCTCCTTCTCCCTCCTCCTTCTACCTCTTCCTCCCTCCTCCTTCTCCCTCCACCTCCTCCCTCCTCCTCTCTCTCCTCTCCTCCATCTCCCTCCTCCCCCTCCTCCTCCCCCCACCTGCGTTTCTCCTCCTCCCTACCTCCCTCCTTCTCCCTCCTCCTCCCCCTCCCTCCTCCCTCTTCCTCCTCCTCCTCCTTCACCCTCCTCCTCCTCCTCCTCCTCCTTCACCCTCTTCCCTCCTCCTTCCTCCTCCCTCCTCCCTCCTCCTCCTCCCTCCTCCTTCCTCCTCCTCCCTCCTCATCCCTCTTCCTCCTCCTCCTCCCTCATCCTCCTCCTCTCTTCCCCCTTTCCCCCTCCTTCTCTTAAATCCCTCCTCCTCCCTCCTCCTCCCTCATATTCCTCCCTACTCCTCCTCCTCCCTCCTCCTCCTCTCTCCGCCTATCTCTTCCTTCCCTCCTCCTCCCTCCTCCACTCTCTTCCTCCTCCCTCCTCCTCCCTCTCCTCCTCTCCTCCTCCCTCCTCCTACCTCCTCGCCCTCCTCTTCCTTCCTCCTTCGCCCTCCTCCTCCCGTTCTCCTCCTCCCCCTCCTACCCTCCCTCCAAACGCTAGGGAAAGGGAAGAAAATGACGTGACTACACAGAATCGTCACACGGCAATCATCATCATCATCAAGTGCCGTGCCGGCTGGCGTAGGCGTTCAACTCTGCTGCTGATATATATGCCTCCATGCCACGGCAATATCAATAACAATTCATCTTTTATGTGTAAGGAAGTTATCTACAGTCGTGTAGAAGGGAAGAACAATCAATGGAAGGACCGAAATCACAGAACCTAGACGAGTATGAATTCGGAATGGCGAACTCCCTCCTCCTCTCTTCTCCTCCTGCCTCTACCTCCTCCCCTCCTCCTGCCTCTACCTCCTCCCTCCACCCTCCTCCTCTTCCTCCTCCCTCTACCTCCTCCCCTCCTCCCTCCCTCTCCCTCCTCCTTCTCCCTCTTCCTTCTCCCTCTTCCTCTCCCCTCCTCCTCCATCCTCCTCCTCCTACTCCCTCCGCCTCCTCCCTCCTCCTCCCTCTACCTCCTCCCTCCTCCTCCCTCTACCTCCTCCTCCACCTCCTCCTCTTCCTCCTCCCTCTACCTCCTCCCCCTCCTCCCTCTCCCTCCTCCTTCTCCCCCTCCCTTCTCCCTCCTCCTCCCTCTCCTCCTCCCTTCTCCTCATCCCTCCTACTCCCTTCTCCTCCTCCCTCTCTCCTCCTCTCTCCTCCTCCTCCTCCTCCCTTTTCCTCCCTCTACTACCTCCTCCCTCTACCTCCTCCCTCCTCCTCCTCCTCCTCCTTCCTCCACATCCTCTTCCTCCTCCTCCCTCCTCATCATTCCTCCTCCTCTCCTCCTCCTCCTTCTCCCTCCTCCTTCTACCTCTTCCTCCTCCTCCTTCTCCCTCCACCTCCTCCCTCCTCCTCTCTCCTCCTCCTCCTCCTCCTCCCTCTCCCTCCTCCCTCCTCCTCCCCACCTGCGTTCTCCTCCTCCCTCCTCCTCCTTCTCCCTCCTCCTCCCCTCCCTCCTCCCCTCCTCCTCTTCCCTCCTCCTCCTCCTTCACCCTCCTCCTCTCCTCCTCCTCCTTCACCCTCCTCCCTCCTCCTCCCTCCTCCCTCCTCCTCCTCCTCCTCCTCCCTCCTCCTCCCTCCTCCTCCCTCCTCATCCTCCTCCTCCTCCTCCTCCCTCCTCCTTCTCCCCTTTCCCCCCTCCTTCTCTTAATCCCTCCTCCTCCCTCCTCCTCCCTCCTATTCCTCCCTACTCCTCCTCCTCCCTCCTCCTCCTCCTCTCTCCGCCTATCTCTTCCTCCCTCCTCCTCCCTCCTCCACTCTCTTCCTCCTCCCTCCTCCTCCCTCTTCCTCCTCCTCCTCCCTCCTCCTACCTCCTCGCCCTCCTCTTCCTTCCTCCTTCGCCCTCCTCCTCCCTTCTCCTCCTCCCCCTCCTACCCTCCTCCTCCCCCTCATCCCTCCTCCTCCCTCCTCCTTCTTCCTCCCTCCTCCTCCCCCTCCTCCTTCCTCCTCCTCCCTCTCCTCCTCATCCCTCCTCCTCCATTCTCCTCCTCCCTCCTCCTCCTCCCTCTACCTCCTCCCTCCTCCTCCCTTCACATTCCTCCTCCTCCCTCTTCCTCCTCCTCCCTCCTCCTCATCCCTCCTCCTCCCTCCTCCTCCTCTCTCCTCCTCTCTCCTCCTCCCTCCTCCTCCTCCCTCCTCCTCCCTTCACATTCCTCCTCCTCCCTCTTCCTCCTCCTCCCCCTCATCCTCTTCCCTCCTTCTCCTCCCTCCTCCTTCTCCCTCTTTCTCCCTCTTCCTTCTCCCTCCGCCTCCTCCCACTCTCTCCTCCTCCCTTTCCCTCCTCCTCCCTTTCCCTCCTCCTCCCTCTCCTCTTCCTCCTCCCTCCTCCTCCTGCGTTCTCCTCCTCCCTCCTTCTCCCTCCTCCTCCCTCTTCCTCCTCCCTCCTCCTTCTCCTCCCTCCTCCTTCTCCCTTTTCCTCCTCACTCTTCCTCCCTCTTCTTGCTCCCTCCGCCTCCTCCCTCCTCCTACTCTCTCCTCCTCCTCCCTCCTCCTCCCTCCTCCTCCCTCTCCCTCCTCTCCCTTCTCCTCCCTCCTCCTCCTGCGTTCTCCTCCTCCCTCCTTCTCCCTCTTCCTCCTCCCTCCTCCTCCCCCTCCTCCTCCACCCTACTCCTCCCTCCTCTTCCTAATCCCTCCTCCTCCCTCCTATTCCTCCCTATTCCTCCTGTCTCCTCCTCCCTCCTCCTCCCTCCTCTTCCCTCCTCCACCTCCCTCTTCCTCCTCCCTCCTCCATTTACCCAAGACAGACAGACAGACAGATAGTCGGGAACGGGATCTTATATGACTACTTATATGATTTAAATGAGATGCTCTCCACCATGGGCTGGGCCGGGTCAGACAGACAAACAGACAGATAGATGGACAGACAGACAGACAGACAGACAGTCGGGAACGGGAACTTATATGACTACTTATATGAATTAAATGAGATGCTCCCCACCAGGAGTTGGGCGATGCCGGGCCGAGTCAGACAGACAGACAGATAGATAGTCGGGAACGGGAACTTATATGACTACTTATATGAATTAAATGAGATGCTCCCCATCAGGGTCTGGGCGAAGCCGGGCCGGGTCAGACAGACAGACAGACAGATAGACAGACAGACAGACAGATTGTCGGTAACGGGAACGAGAACTTATATGACTACTTATATGAATTAAATGAGATGCTCCCCACCAGGGTCTGGGCGAAGCCGGGCCGGGTCAGCTAGTATATATATATATATATATATATATATATATATATATATATATATATATATATATATATATATATATCAGCATCACTTGACAGTTGAAGAACTGACGCTGCCAATGACACTGCTCTGCCAACATGTTGTTATTCTACGTTATAAAACAAACTGTTCGCTATATGTGTACATTCTAGGTATGTATGCCTTTATGTGGGTCACCAATTATTCCCCACAGAACTACACGGTGAACAAGATCTTCCGCACGGCCGAGGATTTCTTTGTGTCCCTGGGCTTTGACAAGATGGTGCCCAGCTTCTGGACATTGTCCATGCTTGAGAAGCCCAACGATGGACGAGAAGTTGTTTGCCACGCTTCCGCTTGGGATTTCTACAACCAAAAGGATTTCAGGTGTGGTATTGTGTGTCTGTGTGTGTGTTTGATTAGATTACTTTAAGAAAGAATCATAATCAAGTGTCTTGTCGTGGGCGACCATGCTTCTCCACAAATTGCGATCTCCAACGGCTTAGATTAATTCATAAATTCACTCCCTTTGGTGCCATGACACGAAACTGTCAAGAATTGTATGTCTTCCTCTATTACTCCTTCCACAAATCTATCCGGTTGTCACAAACTGTTCCGGTGTTTGTCGTCTCATGATGTGGCTAAAAACGGTGACAGTTTCTTTCTGATGTTTCGGGTAAATTGTCTTTGGTATTTAGCTTTCCTAAAAATGTCCAGATCGCTCATTTTGGCTTTTCAGTTAATTTTCATCATTCTTCTATAAAACCACATCTCCGACAGTGATGTGAATATTTTCGTCTGTTTACTAAGTGTCCAGGATTCGCAAGTTTAAAGTTTAGGAATAGAGTTGATGATTATTGTTTAGGAATAGAGCTGGAAATTAGTGTTTAAGATTAGAGCTAAAGATTATAGTTTAGGATTAATGTTGGCAATTATGCTTCAGGAATAGAGTTGGCAATTATGCTTCAGGAATAGAGTTGGTGATTATGGTTTAGGAATAGAGTTGGTGATTACGGTTTAGGAATAAAGATGGTAATTATGGTTTAGGTATAGAGTTGGAGATTATAGTTAAGGATTAGAATTGGGGATTATGGTTCAGGAATGAAGTTGGTGATTTGGGTTTAGGAATAGAGTTGGTGATTGTGGTTTAGAATTATTGTTGGTGATTAAGGTTTAGGAATCATCACATCATCATCTCATCTTCTTCCTCCTTACCTTGCGGTGTCTATGTGAAGCATAGCAGCGTAAGGGTGCCAATTTTTGGGCTTCATGTATCGAGATTCCAATGGACTTTTCTCCATCGTTAACTGGTCGGCCTCTTCTTATTTTATTTGGTCTGTACATCAATGCTTGTTGTGGTATAATGTTAGCTGGTAGCATAGTTATGTGGTCTAATTATTTCACTTGCTGTTTAGGAATAATGAACAAAAATTGAGAAACAATGATATAATTGGTAACAATAAATTATATAATGCTTAAAACACCTGGTTTATACACGATAAGAGACGACGGTACAAATGGTAAATCCCTGATATGAAAACAAGGCAGGATTTGGAAAAACATAAACACCTACGCCAATCGGCAAAGCACTTAATGGTGATCATGAGATATATTTGTGTTGTGAAATATGCTTTTCATACTGTTTAATCTCAAAATGCATCTACATAAATTAAATCACGAAATAGGTTAGAGAAGGCGAGTCCATCAAGCAGCCCGCAGGCCGCATGCGGACCTTAATAAACTCAAATTCGGCCCACGACAAAACATGATTTGTTAATGTTTCAATACTCGTCTGCTATTGATATGGGTAACACGTAAAACTGATTTAACTTTTTATTGGTACAAACAGTAATAAATCGATTTTGCTTTCAATATGTGTAATATTATAGTCTATGTTTTGTTTCATAATTAAGATATACTACATCGTGTAATGCAATTTGTTCTGATTTTCTGACTAAATGTGATCATGTATTTAAATGTGTAGATCAATCAAAATTGTGTGGTCGCAATATTAAAATGTATTAATAATGTGCTCAGCAAGCACTTGTTATTTTGACATGTGTGTGTTAGAGGCAGGGTCACCTAAATTCAGAAACTACTAGAGGGTCAATATTAAATCTATCACTAACAATTCCGCTGGAGTCCTATTACATTTAGTCAAAGCAATACCTTACAGCCGGTCTCTCTGGCCGAGGGGTTACAACACTTTCTCCGTAATCCCGTTTATCTCGCAGAGTCTCGTAGCAGGGCGAGAGCTGAGAGCGGTTCGACCCCCGCTGGTGACTTGCGGGATAACTAAGCGGCCGCTCAGAAAGCAATGGCAAACTATTGAGCGTAATCTTGCCAAGAAATCAACATACAACTGAAAGATGCTGATGTTGACAGCGATATCCTGTAAAGGATATGCAAAAAAAAAAAACCAAAAAAAACAACCTTACTACCAAAATTAATTTACGATTATTACCACTTGATAATCAATTTCAGTTCAATACAAATATTACTCAAAACTAAGTATTAATTCAGTGATAAAACTGCTCTAAAAGAATCATTCATTCAATTATAACATTAATCAAGAATCAACATCAATTCAATCATTATATTACTAAATTCCATCAGAAGTTTAATCAAGAATGAATATTAATATAACCATAACACAACACTAGAAACAACATTAATTGGACCGATATCTTTCTTAAATCTTGCGCGTTAGCGCAGTTGATAGGGAGCTGAGCTGAAAATGGTAGGGGGAGGATTCGGTGATTGCGTTCGTTGTCTCGCTAAGTGAGGGAAAAGACCGGGCATGAATTCCTCTTGCATTCTGGGCTACATAGAAGTGGTGGCCCTGTCACATCACAGCCCCGCTGCAGACTCTTGGCTGTTCACACTAGAGAAATATTACTTTAGAACCTACAATAATACAATCATATTATCACTTTAGAATCTGCAAATAAATAAGTCAATCATATTATTACCTTAGAGCCTACATTTAATTCAATCATAGTATTACTTTAGAATAAGCATTAATTCAATCCAAAACAAAGTATTCCCTTTGTGAATGTAAATGCCGTGTGTGTGTGTGTGTGTGTGTGTGTGTGTGTGTTTGTGTGTGTTGCATATCCCTTGCAGGACGTTGCAGTCAACACCAGCATTTTTCAGCTGCTGTTGAATTACTAGGCAAGATTACGCTCAGTAGTTTTCCATTGCTTTCTAAACGACCGGCTCACATACCAACGTGAGTTACCAACACGGGGCGAACCTCTGCCGATTCTCACAGCTGCTGTTTTCCCCACGTAGATATACGGGATTACGAACAATGTCGTGAACGCCTTAGCCAGAGATTATAAATAAATAAGCAGTAAAGAATAGGTCGGACAATTTGTTGTCTAACATTGTTCATCGAGTCTCGTCGGGTGCATGCTGTACTGTATTGGCACCCTGCCGTATTGACAGACGATAGTTCATTACATTGAGCTTAAAAAAGGTATAATAACTTCAGCCTATGGGGCAGACCAGGCATGGAGTAATAGTTCTCCGTAGCACAACGCCTTGACTGAAACATAAAGACCATGTGTTGCCTATGCAGCATGATCCCTCTCTCGGCCTGCCTAGTCCACTCCAGAGGAAAGGAAACACCACCACTTCTGGAACATGACAAGTTGCAGAAGCTGCCGGATCAGCAATGCAATGCTCTAACTGCCTGACTGTCGGAACTTCCATCCTCGACCAGTTGCCGATCAAGGCTTAGGGTCTGGTCTGCCCTGCTATGAAAATTAGTCTTTAGGTTGCATTTCCTCGCAATAGCACTACTCCGCATGAAGCATTTGGCACAACGTGGGGTGTCTTGGACGGAGAAGAATAAAATAATGGAATTCTGCAAGAGTTGAACATGAAAGAAAACCAGCTCATACACATTATCATGTCTGGGAAACTGACATATTCAATCAATCAATCATGTGCCATGCCGGAAAGCGTGGGCGGTCATGACTCGCCATTTCACTCGATCACCAGTGTCGTGGATCAGCTCAGTGTTCCTGTCTCGTCCATGCCACGTGGCCAAGCCATCCATGTATTTTCCTCTCGGTCTTCCCCTTGGTCTGTTCCCTTCGATCTTGCCAGTTGTCACTAAGTTCTCCAATCCATTTCTTCTCATAACATGTCCAAACAATTTTGACTGTCTACGTCTAATTTCTCCAATCAGTTTACGATGTTCATTTGTCTCGTGTAGTACTTGGTCATTGGTGAGCTAGAGAGTGGGCGACATATTGTGGTCACATTAAACGTCACAGGAGCTGGGACAGAACAGGGATGGAAGGGTGGCGTTACTGGAAGAAGACGCATGGGTCGACCAGAGCCAAGATAGCCATAGGACATGGCAGACATTGGACATGATGATGCATGAGGCGGGAGAGCTGGCCAGAGATCGAGAGCGCCGTGATGAGAGCGACGTTCTGCACATTTCCTGCTGCCATAGAGATATACAACCCTACTGTGTGCACCTATCCGGATGACCTGCTGCTAGAGAGGTATAACCTCCGCTGTGTCCACATGGCCACGTGCAACGAAACACTCCAGGCAATACAGTATGCAACCTGTTAATTAAATCATTACATTACCATTAAATCAACATTAATTCTATCATCACATTACACTTAAATAAACATTAATTTGATTTTCAAATTACCGGTACATCAATATTAATTCCATCTTCACGTTACCCGTAAATGAACATTAATTCGATCATCACATTACTCTTGTATCAAAAATAATTAGATCATCACATTACCTTTCTATAAAAAAATAATTAGATCATCACATTACCCGTGAATCAACATGAGTTCAATCATCACATTACCCCCTAGAATCAAGATGTGCACAGATATCAACCAGAACGATCTGATGACAGTACACCACGAGATGGGCCACGTCCAGTATTACATGCAATACGAGCACCTGCCAGTTGTGTACCGGCGTGGGGCTAACCCTGGTAAAGTATAACATAGCGACCCTCACCCACTCTCTAGCTCACAAGTGATCTATCAATCTGAATGTTTTAGAATCAAGATGTGCACGGACATCACCCAGGAGGATCTGATGACGGTGCACCACGAGATGGGCCACGTCCAGTATTACATGCAATACGAGCACCTGCCAGTTGTGTACCGGCGTGGGGCTAACCCTGGTAAAGTATAACATAGCAACCCTCACCCACTCTCTAGCTCACAAGTGATCTATCAATCTGAATGTTTTAGAATCAAGATGTGCACGGACATCACCCAGGAGGATCTGATGACGGTGCACCACGAGATGGGCCATGTAGGCTATTTCATGCAGTACAAGAACCAGCCTGTTGTCTACAGGGACGGGGCTAATCCTGGTAACAATGGCATACGTGTAGATTAGCTGCTTTATCATCAAACAACTGCCCGTTCATTTATTTTCATGCAGTACAAGAACCAGCCTGTTGTCTACAGAGACGGGGCTAATCCTGGTAACAATGGCATACGTGTAGATTAGCTGCTTTATCATCAAACAACTACCCTCTCATGTATTTCTTTTGTGGAATACTTTTAACGTTCTTGATTCATTTTATGTCAAGTAATTCGTCTTCAGTGAGAGCCGCAGGGCATAGTAGTTAACAAGTTTACCTGCCATCCCAGTGATCCAGTGTTTGATTCCTCTCTTTTTGTGCTCTCGTGGTCTGAACTCAAGCTTAGTCCATACAAGTGCTACTACTTCTATTGCATTGAGCTGATTTTTTGCGTGTCAATTAATTCTCCCTATTATCAGTATCCCTGGCCATCAGACGAACACACTATGACTTCTGAACTACTTGTAATTTACATCCTCAAGGACGAGAAGTCAAAATTTTGGTCCATTTGACTGGAATAGGGGTTGATCCCATTAACTCAGCATTAGCACACCGGAAGTTTAGGAGCGAGCTCTCTTATGCATTTGCCCATGCTGACGTACATTCTCTCAGATGGTTCGTGTTACCTGGATATGGCCAAGTCTTCTCTTTTAGCCCAGTTTAATTCTAATAATATATTGAATATGGAGTATAGACATAATAATTTACGTCCCTAAGTGAAGGAAGAGAAGTCACCATTTCAGTTCAACTGACCGGTGTAGGATTTAAACCCCTACACTCGATACACCAGCACCAGCACACCGGCAGTTTAAGAGCATGCGCTCGTTTACATTCGGCCATACTGAGCTCGAATCCACTTCGAGGCAGGGCAGTTCTTTCACTGATCCGGACTGCCAGGCCCACCCAGGCTACAATATGTACCAGTAAACGTACCGGAGAATAAAGGTGACCATCGTTATACGTACCCCAGTGATGTGACAATATAGGATTAGAAGGGACGCACAAGTGTTTCCACGGCACCAGGGCCAGGTTCTATACTGGCCAAGACCTACTAACACGTCCTAGTCGTGCTTCCTGGGCAACAGATTCCTTCGGGGTCCTGGCTAACGTAGTAGGATCGCTGATTCTTCCGAAGTCGGAGATGTCTACCTGCACGGCGAGGAACCACCAGTCTGCACACCAATAAGCCAGACATAGGACAAAGGATACTCATGCAAACCTCAGTCCGGTGTGACATCACACTGATGTTGGACAATAGGATGTATTCATCCGGCATACAGGACTTTACGCTGGAGTTCACAGCCAGTGAACGCATGCAAGTAAGCAAGCATAGGACCAGAACCATATACCCAATACTACTCATGGCGTGGTCAGAAGTCCCTTGCTTCCGTCACCTCTCACCTCTACCCAGCCGTCCCATTGCTAGAAAATGGGTTCTTTACGTACTTCACGTTTCACTCATGTTAAGGACATCGCTATGTCTACATGTAACATTCTTGGTAACACATCACATTTGGCATAGACATAACACTGATCATTAACTACGTTGGCTGTTTGGTCGACTGGAAGACTGTATCCTAACTATTGAATCCGGTGCGTTGACGATCAGGATGCTTTAAACCCTTAAAAGATCTTGTATCTACCAGTGTGAGGTTGGTCTAAAGGATTGTCTTCTCACCTATTCTCCACAGAGTAAGTGGTATAGAGCTCTCTTTTACCCTCCCAAGCGCAGTATCGTACCCTCCGGGGTGTACAATAATGGTTCTGGAACTTCCAATCGACCAAGAAGCATGGCGGCACTTGGAACGTTAGAAAGATGTTACGATATCTGTAAATACCTTGTACGTCAGACCAGAAGGCACGCCTCATGATACTTCTCTATGAACCAGACATTGTCCGGTAACCTCTGTGACTTAATTATAAACATAACCACAGGAACATTAATTGCTGGTATATAAACAGTGTGCAGCCGTGGTAGCAGCTGACTGATAGTAGTTAGTGATAGTCTCGAGCTGTAACTGATAGTAGTTAGTGATAGTCTCGAGCTGTAACTGATAGTAGTTAGTGATAGTCTCGAGCTGTAACTGATAGTAGTTAGTGATGGTCTCGAGCTGTAACTGGTAGTAGTAGTGATAGTCTCGAGCTGTAACTGATAGTAGTTAGTGATAGTCTCGAGCTGTAACTGATAGTAGTAGTGATAGTCTCGAGCTGTAACTGATAGTAGTTAGTGATGGTCTCGAGCTGTAACTCAGTGTCCTTGACATAGGGCTTGCTATCTTTGCTGTTAAGACTTTAAAGAATGCCATATAATTAATTACCGGCCTTTCAAAAAGCCATCTACTGTCTGTAGTACCTTGCGGTGTAGGACACGGGGAAGGGGAGGGGGTGGGATCTTGAGTTTGAGGAATTAATGCCTCCCGGCTAGTGCATTCTCCGCAAATTGTGAAGGTAAGGTTTTCTCCCCCCACAGAAAAAAGCCAGACTTTACCAAGGATTCCAGCCCGGGTCTCCAGAAGGAAAACCAGATATTCAAGTCTTTCCGCCAGCCGTTCCTCCTAATAATTAATTATTCACGTACAAATATGATACTGAACATTACCTCCCTTCAGGGACCCGGGGTGGCGTAGTGGTTAGACCTCAGCCTGCCCACCCAGTGGTCATGAGTTCGATCTGTAGCTGGGCGAAGGTGAATGTTCAACATTTCACCTGTGCTACCCAGTTGACTCAGCCTAAAACGGGTGCTAAGCATGTTTGGGGAGGTAATGGTGACCATACCCTGCAACGAGTGCCGATTGGTCTATACAAGCTGAGTTTAGTTGAGATGAGTTGAGTTCAAATGAGCTGAGTTGGAATGAGTTGAGTTGAGTTGAATTGAGTTGAGCCAAGAACTGACATCACAACACTCAGTAATTTCCCAAATGTGCTCTAACGTCATTTTAAGCAACCAGCGAAGAGTCCCAATACTGATGATACCAGTTGCAATCTAATTATATGTCCGTCTGGTCTCTCCTCAGAGTACTATGTCGGGTAGATCCTCTGGCCGACACTCAAGACTCAGTACTATTATTTTACATAAGTACAAGAAAATAAAATAAAAGTAAAAATTGTAAAATATGGGTATAGCACCATATACCAGGCTGCTCCGTGGTCAAGGTGTTACAGACGCAGTTCGCAATCCTGCATACCGGGTTCGAAACACAGCTGCGGGCGATTTGGCAGGAGACCGCCTTGCTTTGGATTTTTATAAAATCGTATGAATGCCGGTAGTTCAGAAAGCAATGGCACACGGATGAACGTAAACGTGCCAAGAAATCACAAACAGCAAAAAAATAAAATGCTGGGATTGACTACGACCCCCTCTAAAGAATATGCAACTAACTAACTATATACAAGATGCACTTTAAGAGACCTTTACCCTTTTATTTAACTTTCTGCGCTTGTGTCCCCTTCTAGGTTTTCACGAAGCTGTGGGTGATGTTATGGCCTTGTCGGTTCAGACCCCGGAACACATGAAGCAGTTGGGGCTCATCAATGAGGTGCCCGACGATGATGGTAATTACCTCCGTCAGTTAACATCAGCAGCAGCCATACGTTGTACAGTTCGTTAGATCAATGGTCTGTCTGTCTTTCTGCAGGCCTGTCTTTCTATCTATAAGTCTGCCTACCTGCCTGTATGTATGTCTATCTGTCTGTCTGTCCGTCTGCCTGTCTGTCTGCCTATTACTCTTTTCTGTATGCCTGCATGTCTGTCTATTGGTATGCCTGCCTGCCTGGTTGTCTGTCTGTTTACCTGCCATACTTGATACACAGAAATATCAATTATTCATATACCAAGTTATTCCAACGGTTTCAGGATATTCCCCAGTAATTTATTTCTGTATGTTACCTAAACAAAAAGGAACCAGCCAATCGTGTGTTTTCTTCGAGTATGGCCAGCTTTCCAAGAACACTTAAACAGGGGATTTAATGGACGTGACTCAATAACAGAAGTGTACAGGAAGAGAAAACAAA
Organism: Cepaea nemoralis; assembly: GCA_014155875.1. NCBI lineage: Eukaryota > Metazoa > Mollusca > Gastropoda > Stylommatophora > Helicidae > Cepaea > Cepaea nemoralis. The sequence continues at coordinate 139,373 of JACEFZ010019396.1, forward strand.
CATGGGATATGAATGGACGATCACACTCTATAGAGAACAGAGGATACCTCATTGAGAATAGCCAGCTCCATGGCCAAGCGGTTAAGGACACAGTTTGTAATCCCGCATACCTGCGTTCGAAACACATCTGTGTTGGTTTATTATGAAATGGTATGGGTGCCGGTCGTTCAGAAAGCAATGGCAAACTACTGAACGTTAACTTGCCCAGGTATCACGAACAGAAAGAAAATGCTGGGGTTGACTGCTATGTCCGTAAAGGATATGCAACTAACTTTTTTATCATTAAGAATAGAGGATACCTTATAAAGAATAGAGGATACCTCAAAGAGTATACCTCACAGAGAATAGAGAAGGCAGATACTAAATGGAAAAAGAACAACGAGGAGAAATTGAGCATAGGTAGGCAGGTGAAAGTGTCAAACGAGAAAAAGAAAAGAAGAATTAGTTTATTAATTTCTAACGTGAAATGAAGCAATGTTGAACATTGTGGCCGTGCGGTTAAAGCTATCCAATGTGGACAATAAAGCGATATTAAAGAATCTTACGATCTATTTCATCAGATGAACATCACGTAATAAATGTGCCTGGTTATTAAAGAAACGACAGTAATGCGCACTAGAGTGGTGTGTAGAAGAATTCTTTTTTTTGGTCAAGTATGTTACCCACATCTGCCAGCCAAACGTAATTATGTTTCATCGATGTATGTTATGCCTTAACGTATTCAGATGATGACATTACATTCATTATATTGCAGTCCGCATAGAATAACACTTAAGCAGAAAAACCTTTAAGTGCATAAAACTATGTAGTCTGAAGCACATATTTCTAGGAAGTATACCGATGTACTACTGTTTCTTGTCAGGTCTTAGTCAGATATGACTGAGCTACCGTATAATAGTAGACGGTACTACCTGGTTTCTGTTAGCGCTGAACGTTGGGCGGTGCTTACCAAACCCGACACCCCACATTGTGCCAACGGCTTCGGGCGGAAGAGCGCTTTTGGGAGGGTACAAGCCTTACCCTGGTGCGAGGAAATGTAAGCTAAAGACAAAATGTCATGGCAGGGCAGACCAGGCCCTAAGCCTTGGTTGGCGACTGGTCTAGGATCGAAGCTCCGACAGGCGGACAGTTAGAGCATTGCTTTGCTGATCCGGCAGCTTCTGCAGCTTGTCTTGTTCCAGATGTAGAGGTGTTACTTTTCCTCTGGAGTGAACTAGGCAGGCCGAGAGAGGGATCATGCTGCATGGGCAACACATGATCTCTATATTTTAGCCCAGGCTTTGTGCTATGGAGAGGCAATAACTCCATCCCTGGTCTTAACTAACCGATGTATAAGAGACGCCATGGTGCCGGCAGTGACACGTGAGCTTGACGCAATCTAATCTTGTCCAGAACATCCTTGAAATTACGATTGCGCCGGTATTCAAATTGAGGTACGACCGGGTCTGTATACCAATAAAGGTACTACCGGATGTGTATACCAGTAGAGCTTCGACCGGCCCTGTATACCAGCAGAGGTATGATCACGCCTTAAATAAGTAGAGATACGCTAGCATCTATACACCCCTATAGGTACCTCTGCAAGAAACCAAGCTTGTGCGGACGTGAGAACGTCTAAGTTTTATTTTATATTGCCTTTGCAAGTTTTCGACCTTGCAATCAGTTCTTATTGCGTGTGCATCAAATACATATGTAAGTGTTTATATGTTTACTTGTCTGTTTCAGAGAGCGACATTAATTTCTTGATGAGCATGGCCCTGCAGAAAGTGGCATTTCTCCCTTTTGGTTACCTCATAGACCAATGGAGGTGGTCGGTTTTCAGTGGGCAGACAACTCCTGCAACATATAACAAGGATTGGTGGAATCTAAGGTAGGCCACTGATTCCCCTTGGCTAGTTGTACATTAGAAAGTTTAACTTTGTTACAACAACAAGTATATTTTATCTGCTGTATTTCAGCCTACCTAAAAACTATCAAAGATGGTGTCATTTACTACATTTGGGCAAACATAGAATCTATAATTTGTGAACGAACAAACGAACTTTATTTTCAAAGGGTCTCAAATTGGACACACAGTCCCGTCTTACATTCGGCTCTCCCCATCACTCATCTGCCGCACACCAAATATCTATCATGCGTGTCACATTTACATTGGAAAAATTGGGGGGGGGGGGGAATAAGAAAACAAACATTGCAAAAATTAATTTTGTAAACATAAACTAAATATAAACAATTCATATAAGAGAGGGACGAGAATGACAGAAGTTTAAAATACAGTTTCTCAATTGCATGCCATATTAAGAAATGCAAGGAAAACGCAAAGATAGCCGCGGAAATCCAAAAAAGTAACATAAACATACACAGAATGCCATGACTGAACAGATACACGAATGTGAAATACCTTCAATAAACAAATGTAATCTATAGAGGTTTAGAGATGTAGACATTCAAGAGGAGCGCAATTATGAGAGTGCAATCCTTACTCTTACTCGATGAAATGCAACCTAAAGATTAAATTTCATGGCAGAGCAAACCAGGCTCTACACCTTGGTTGGCAACTGGTCTAAGATGGAAGCTTCAACAGGCGGGCAGGTAGAGCATTGCTTTACTGATCCGGCAGCTTCTGCTACTTGTCTTGCTCCAGGTGTACCGGTGTTACCTTTCCCCTAGAGTAAACTAGGCAGACCGAGAGAGTGATCGTTATGCTAGGGCAACACATGGTTTCTAAATTCAGCCCAGGTGTTGTGCTATGGAGAGGTGTAACTCAAAGAAGGCAAGATGCATATATATATATATATATATATTCATGTAAAATTGTTTCGTGTAGCTTTGTCAATGTACGTCTGCTGTTTGTCTGCTCACGAAGTCTTTAGCCTTAGCGTTTATTTTGTCACTTGTGATCTTGTATTAATAAAGCTCACCGATTCTTCCTCCCAATTGTGTGTGTATGTGTGTGTGTGTGTGTGTGTGTGTGTGTGTGTGTGCGTGATATATATTGAGTGGACATCACTAATGGTAAAGACAAACCGTAATAATGGCAGCTTGTGTTATGATTAATGTATATAATTCAGCAATGAAGTAATGCCATTAAAGCTAATGCTGTGTTGTAGATGTCACTTACAAGGAATATCGCCTCCTGTGGCGAGGTCAGCAGATGACTTCGATCCTGGCGCCAAATATCACGTCCCGGCTGCTGTACCCTATATCAGGTGTGTCATTTGTTTGTCTTGTTATCCTATCTATGTCAATATACTACTGTAATTATCATCACTGTATGTATCTGAACATTCTATTGATCGGATCAATGTATGTATCTGCACAGTATCGTATTACTCTCCGTATCTGAATATTATGTTGATATTAACACACTATGTATATGAACATTTCAGCTACTTACTCACTTCTGTACATCAAACAATGACTTCAACTATTAATCATGTTTTGTTGTATACAATATGATCTTCTGAATATCTGCTAACATTTACAACTGCTTTTTGTATACAACATGTACTTCACAAATGTCTTCTACCATTTATCATTGTCAAGTACTTCACAAATACCTATGTCTATTGATCATTGTTCTGTTGCACATATCATATATTTCACAAATACCTGCTATTTATAATCAGCTTATTCTATACAACATCATGTACTTCACAAATACCTGCTACCATTTATCATTGCTTGTTTTATACAACAAGTACTTCACAAATGCATAATACCATTTACGAGGGCGAGTCAATACGTAAGTCACGCAGTTCTGTGGGATGGCAGGTAAATGTAGTTGTTGTTTTCTACAGGTGTCATTAGGTGACAGAAACATCGAATTTTATATTTCCGTTCGTCAGGTGGCGCTAAGTGTCTCATGCGCATGCGCAGTGCATACACAAAATGGCGACTGTACTTACGGAGTGTACAACCAAAGAGCAACGTGCTGTTGGGCCTTTTGTGGGGCAAAAGGACTGCCTGCAAATGACATTCATAAGGAAATGCTCCTTGATTATGCTGACAAATGTTTGTCCCGTAAAGCGGTGCATAGCTGGGTAGAAGACATCATTCTTTGCCTTGTGTCCAAAAAATCAAGGTTACGCCATCAGCAGGAAAGGTTATGCTGACAGTGTTCTGGGATTGTCAATGAGTGGTTTTAACCAATTTCAAGAAGAAAGGTGACAGATGTTAATTCTGAATGATACGGTGAAGTTCTGTCGATTTTTCATGATGCAATTCGAAGAAAACGTCCAGGACTGTTGACTAGAGGCGTGTTGTGTCTTCATGACAATGCCAGACCACATACGGCTCAATTAACTCAGGAGAAAATTAACCAACTAAGGTGGGAAGCTCTGGAACATACACTTCACAGCCCCGACTTAGGCCCTAGCGATTTCCACCTTTTTGGTCCACACTGAAAACCCACCTTGGCGGGAGACATTTAGCGAATAACACCGAAATTGAATGTGAAGTAAAAACGTGGTTTAGATAACAAAGCACTCAGTTCTATGCAGCGGTTTGGGAGGACTGATAAAACGATGGAATAGGTGCATCAATGTTGGTGGAAATTATGTTGAGAAATAAAAGGACAATGTATGTATAAAACTAAATTGGTTTCAAGTTGTTATCTTATTTAGTTATTTTTATACAGCCATTTGTGACTTACGCATTGACTTTCCCGCGAACCTTTGCCTTCGTTCATGCAAAACGTATTTCGCAAATACCAGCTACAATTGATAATTATTTTTGTCTAAACAACATTAACACCTGCTACAGTTGACCATTGCCTTGTTCTATACAACCTCTACTTCCCAATTATCTACTACCTTTGATGATCATCTTGTTCTATACAACCTCTACTTCCCAAATATCTACTACCCTTGATTATCATCCTGCTCTATACAACCTCTACTTCCCAAATATCTGCTACAGTATATCATTACCTTGTTCTATACAACCTCTACTTCCCAAATATCTACTACCTTTGATGATCATCTTGTTCTATACAACCTCTACTTCCCAAATATCTACTACCTTTGATGATCATCTTGCTCTATACAACCTCTACTTCTCAAATATCTACCACCGTTGATTATCCTCTTGCTGTATACAACAGGTACTTCGTGAGCTTCATCATACAGTTCCAGTTTCACCAGGCGGCCTGCCAGGCGGCCGGCTATGTTGGACCGTTGCACAGGTGCGACATCTACAACAACACGGAGGCCGGACGCAAGCTCAGGTACTGGACATGTTAACAACCAACAGTGCATTCTAACTTCGTTCAACTTATCAACAACAACACCAACAACAGTTTACTCCCAAGAGAAATTCTGATATCCATTTTAGATTCGGTCAATGGTCATTTTTAAGCAACTGAATCCATCCCAGTGAGGGATCTAACCCATGACCCCCGCCCTTTCACGATCTCCAATTAGACATAGCCAATGTTTGTTTTTTTCCGCGTTTCCATCTTGTTTCAGAATATTGCGGTCAACACCAGAATCTTTCAGCTGCATGTTGATTCATAGGCTAGATCACGCTCATCAGCACGCCACGACTTTCTGGGCGGCCGGCTCCATACTCTCATAAGTCACTGGCGCGACTCGAACCACTTCTAATTCTCGTGCGCTCACGTCAACCACGAGAGTATTCGGAATTAACGGAGAAAGCTGCTAACTCCTCGGCCAGGGAGCCGGCTGAAAAGCCAATGAGTGTGGCATTTCAGTGGTTCTATTCCTCGTGGTCATAGCGGTGATTATGGTTGAGGCGGCAGATTAGGCACAAGATCTGAAACTTGGTGCTAACTCCAGAATGTCGCCAGTGAATGTTTTTATTGAGGGCACTGCCATAACATCAAAGCATGTTCATGGATACTCCTAGCGCAATGTCTAGATAAACTGATCTGCTTATAAGAAATTAGCTTCAAGCTCAAGAAATCAAGACACGTGTAGATAGTGGAGGGCAAAAAAACATTTTTCAAGATTCACTTAACTAACTGACATCGGTTATGCCAGGACGTGCTTACAATACAAGTTCATCGTGTGTCGTAATATTCCGTGACTACTCTCATTATACCGGCATCTCTTACTTCTCTTTTATCAATACAAACATACGCATACACGCGCATACGCACATACATATTCATCGTCGGTGATTGTGGCTTTAGGGGCATATCAACACAGTTTCACTATTCAAACACACACGGTTCGATGTCAGGTGCAGATGATTTTACAGCAGATCGCTTTGGGTTGATTTTCTTTATGTCATGTACATCGATCAGCCATAAAGCAATGGCAAACTACTGAACGTAAAATTGCGTCGACGATCACACACAGTCAATACTTGCTAGTACCTGGAACTATATACAGTAACACATTGTCGTAGATAATCCGTCCGAAAACAGTCGACGAAATCCAAAACCGACGAAGACTGAGGCATATATTTCCATATTAATCAATGTAAAACCAATTAATTCGTTCTAGAAACTCCAAAATACATACCAAAAACACATTTTATAAAGAATAAATATAGTGTTTAATACTATTTTTCGGCTCCAAACTTGTCCGTCTTCGCATCTTTGCTGTGCCTAGTAACACTGTGTATGCTAGTGCAACTCTTGAATTGTTCAAACCACCTCTACTGGCCTTAAACTCACTTAGTACACTTACCTCAGAGCCACATATGTTAACCCCGGGACTGCCACAGGGATCTGCAGTCTCACCGGTGCTCTTTAATGTGTATACGAGCAAGATTGCAAACCTAGAAGCACCAGGGGTTGGAAGAATACTAACATTTGCAGATGATATTCTTGCATATAGGCAGTGGAGAGATAGGGAGCAAACAGGCCAGGAGTTACAGGCGACAGTAGATAAAGTGATTGACTGGTGCACATAAATGAGTGCCTGTCGTCCACCCGGAAAAGGCGGCTGTTTTGTGGTGCTCTCTGGACAACAGGATTGTAAGAGCTGATGTCCCAAGCCTCACGATAGATGGTAGAAATGTCAGCATGAGAGAACAAACTGAAGTATCTGGGGATCACATTTGACAGGAGCCTATCCTTCAAGGACCATGTGGAGACGGTTGTGACAAGATCTCAAAAGGGACTCAGTGCACTTAGAACTATGGCCGCAATGGACACAGAGCAGAGAATGCTTTTCACACTATACCAGCACTTGATCCTCTCAGTAATTGATTATGGATTAGGTCTGCTCACTGTCTCAGAGAGTCAGCTGGTGAAGTTAGAGCGCATACAGAACGAAGCTATGCGGGTCATTCTGGGATGCACTAGAGACACCCCAGTAGTGTGTATGCGTTACATCCTTGGTCTGCCGACTGTTGCTGGTAGGCTCAGGGTGATACAGGCGAAGGTATACTCAGAGTAGCTGCAGACACAGACCACCAATTCAGCAACTATTTCAGGACAATGCTCACTCTGGTGATGTGATTATCTACACAGATGGTTCGGTGTCAAGAGATGAGAGAAGTGGCTGGGGGTTCATAGCCAAAGCTAATGGTCGATGTTTGGGGCAGGAGAGCCTGGCATATGATGCCATAACATCCAGCTTAAGAATGGAGGTGGAGGCAGTCACTGCGGCTCTCCGCTGGATGGAAAATACGACACACTCACACACACATCGTGATTGTAACTGACTCAGAAAGCATGCTGACGAGGGTGAGGACGGGCAGGCTTCGTGCGGAGTGGCTTGCTTCGCTTCGGAGGTCAAGCGTGGCAAGCATCGCCTGGATATTTTCTCCTAGGCATGCTGGTGTGCTGTGGAATGAACAGGCGGACAGATTGGCTGGCTCTGCAAAACTTGATGGAGTATTGATGCATGATAAGGCAGACGTGGTTGCGGCCTTGTGGGAGCACGTGTAGACCTCGGAGGAGCAAATGGATTATCATGGTCTGGCAAGAATGAGACAGCGTGGAGTGACGAGGGGATCTGGCCGAAGCTCGATGCTCAGAGGAAAGGCGAGGCGGACTTATAATCACATTGCTACTGGTACTATTGGGGTTGGAACTCTTCGCTGGCTTCTGAGGATGGGGACGGAGCGCTTATGGTAATGCCCCGAATGCTGAGATGTCGGTTCCTAAATCATTCAATCAATCAATCTTCCATCTGACGTTATTGAAGTACATATAAGGATAACATCAAGAGATGGACGAACATCAGCCTGGCAGAATGTACAGTCACGGCAAGAGACAGACAGTGTTGGAGATCCATTGCAGCCAACCTTCATTGCGGAGACGGCACCTGATTGATTCACTGATACACTTAACTTCACTGACTTGTTTCACAGTTGTTTCATTCACTTTGATTTTACATGTGGGTATACCATTTTTTGTTTGTAATAACCGTTAATTCTGTGTTTCTTGTATTTATTCAAGCCCCATGCTGACAACACTGTACGCATTTATTATTCTTCCTACTCTATGCAGGGCTATGTTAAAACTTGGATCTTCAAAACCCTGGCCAGAAGCTATGAAACAATTAACTGGACAAGAGAAGATGAGCGCTGAACCACTGCTGGAGTACTTTAAACCACTGCTCGACTTCCTCCGTGCAGAAAACGGCAATGACTACGGCTGGGACCCTAACTGCCCAGTCCCTACATGATATCACTATAATACCCAATACCCAATCTCTATATAATTACTAGGAAGGAAACATCCAGTGTCTATATGATAGTACTAGCAAGGAAAAACCCAGTCTCTACATTATTTTACTAGCAAGGAAAATCTGTCTATAGTCTCAAGTGTACTTACAGCTATGCATTCATTAATCAGTGTGTGTACAAGGAAGTTCAGATAATGTTCTAGTGCGCATGTCAAGTAGGGTGATAATTTGTCTTAATAAGTTGTAATGGATGAAGTCAATCTAGGCACTTTAGGGACATGTTTTCGTCTTCAGATTTCTCTCTCTCTCTCTCTCTCTCTCTCTCTCTCTCTCTCTCTCTCTCTCTCTCTCTCTCTCTCCTCTCTCTCTCTCTCTCTCTCTCTCTCTCTCTCTCTCTCTCTCTCTCTCACCATTTCTCACACGCACACATATATATACATAATTGAAAATATTTGAAATGTACCAATATGTCACAATATTCTACCAAACTTTGTTCGAGCTCTGATATTTATGTGGTTGTATCGTATGTCTGTGTGGTGAGAATTGTGATGGGAATCAAGTGTACGAAAGTGGGTTGTGCTCAATCTTTAAATCTCAAATCCTGAAACAACCACATAAATCCATTCCATTATTGCTCGCTGGACTTAAGGCGGCCTGGTGTGCCTTGCCAGCCGAGAAGACCTGATCATTCGGCGCCATGTGGAATGATGGATGTCAATCACGGCGATCGATCAAATTTTGAGCTATAACCTACGAGGGGTGACGTTGTGGTATTATAGTGTGAGAATCTGGTTGCGTCTAGCGTGTACCGCGTCGTCTAGTGGTTACACACCCGCGTCACATGCCAGTGATCCGGGGTTTGTTTCCGGGTCCGGTCAAGAATATGCACTACTGACTGAGCTCAAACTAGAGTGAAACTCGGGTATAATGCTTCTAAATTGACGTGGACAAGCCTTAGGTTCGTACCGGAATACGATCAGCGTTGCCAGTTGTGGGTTGTGCTCAATCTTTACATCTCAAATCCTGAAACAACCAAATAAAATAACATGCTAGTTGTAGAAGTACAATGGCGACGAGATGACGCGTTGTTCTTCGGGGAGACGCTGTTCAGTGTTTTTCTGTGGATTTCCTGTGAATAGTGTTTTCCTGTGGATTATGTGATGTTATTTCGTGTTCGTTTTTTGGAAGCGTTCAGTTCAAAAGAAGCCACGGAAGGTAGGTGGTGAATGAAATTTTGAGGGCAGCCGACAGATATTTGTTGGTTATGGTCTCGAGTTTCGCGACGGCAGGCAGAGGATCTCTTTCGAGAGACAATTTTTGCGGTCATCCGGCCAGTATGGTCACTGCCATAGAGGAAAGCAATGGCAAACTACCTCTTTGAAAGTGCCTAGTACATTATGATTCGCTTAAAGACTGATCATCGCAAGACAAGGACAGAGACATTAAAATTAGCAACATGGAACGTTAGGACGTTAAACGACGATGGAAAATTAGAGAACATAAAACAAGAAATACAAAGAGAAACAAATAATATTTTAGGGATGTGCGAAACGAGATGGACAGGAGCAGGCGTCAACATAGATGAAGATTGTAAGATTATTTATTCTGGAGGTGAAGATCGACAAAGGGGAGTGGCAATAATTTTGGACCGGAAAACATCAACATCTGTTCAAGGATATTGAGCCGTGTCGGACAGAGTTCTACTAGTTAAATTGAGTGGCATAACCTTTTTAGCATAAATTTTATTAAGTATAATGCCCCAAAAGGAGAGTCCAAGTGAATAGTGTAGACGAATTTTACTTAATGACATAGAGTCTGCCTTAAAGAAATGTAAAAATTCAGAAATAAACATCAGAATATGTAGACTTCAATGCAAAAGTAGAAATCAAGTATTGTCGTACTAATCCTTTATTACTTTAGTGTCGTCCTGAGTGAGGGGAATCAGACACCCACATTTGAATTAACCTACTTACGTAATCTTTATTACTTTAGTGTCGTCCCTGGAGTGAGGGGAATCAACACCCACATTTGAATTAACCCAATATTATTGTCCTAGAGAAACCACCAGAAACCGTCCACAAAACTCCTTCAGTCTGTAGACACCTCTTTCTTACTCTCACTCACCCCTGGATCATGCCCCCTCTCATTCTTCCCCAACATAACATACTCAACAACTTTAGCTTTAACAAATAAATACAACAAATAATTTATTAAAGCAAAGAGTATGTGTGTGAGAAATGTGTGTGTGTAATGTGTAGAATGTGTGTCGAATATTCTAAGGTGTATGTAGAATCAGACCAGTGAATCAGGAACAAAGTTAGTTACATCACTGTGCTGAGCACACAACAGCACCAAGTATTCCGGACAGAAAACCTCACCAAGAAGATGTCTCTCCGGCCATGTGACGACTTTCTCCGATCACTCTCGAACAATCAGGACGCTGGTCATCAATGATAGACACTGTTCGATATTGGTCTTCACTCTAGCAAACACTGTGAATTTACACTGTTCAATAATGTTTGTTGATCAGAGAATCTTTCCAATAACTTAAATGTCACATGCGAAAATATAACTGTTCACAAGTCACTGGTTATACGATTTTTCCCATATTAAAAAACAACCTATTAATGTTCCAGGTAGTTATATATATTGGTATATGTGTTACGTATAGTGTTCTGAATTCTACAGTGATGTAGCATATCACTCAAGGAAAAATCACACATATGTTCATCAAGTCCTGCTCAGCAGAAGTCAGGTTTCTGCAGACCACCTAGGCCATGAGCCCAGTGTACAAGCCTCTCAGTAACGTCTGTCTTCCATCAGTGAGCCATCTTTTCTTCAACTTTGATACTAACTTCTTGGTAGTATATCGTATCACCATCAACAAGTGGACCTGTAAGTGGAACCTGTAGAATAGAGAATCCCCTGGTGAGAGCAACTCAATTCTGATCTTAATTAGGTGAGTGTAGGCCGATAGCAGCACTCAGATTTATAACAGAGAACCGAACTCTGTTATACGCCCAAATAGCTCATCACATTGGTCTGAGACATGGAAACACAAGGAAATATTAATGAAAACGGATAGAAACCCAGCAGATGCCCCCTGGAAGATCCTACCATTTCACATTCCCTTCATCCCTCCCAACCATCCTCAATCTCTCTAATTATTATCCCACTACATTGTCCTTAACTCCCTGAGTTAAATGATATATTACACAAGCTAGTTAAAGCTACACAATAGGTTACTAGTGCCGACGCTCCTATAATACTTTCTATCACCGCACCTATAATACATTCTATCACCGCACAGTACTGTACTCTATTCCCAATCATACTCGAAGTTAGATATGATTAATAGACTACCATATGCCTATTCCGGTTGATGATTGAGACTATGCAATCACAGACTGGATCTATGTCCGCCGATAAATATCAACACTTTGACACTATAGTCTCTTTCAATTAACACAACTCGGAATACTGCGCCGATCTTTAACACTTCAGAAATTTTGGTCAACTAACTCAACTTGTTTACCTCAACTGGTTTTAAATCGAGGCTTGAGTGACGTCACCAAAAAGTCTAGACTCTTATCAGTCCAGAGTCTGGCTTTCTCCCCGTTTTAGACTGACTGGAATCACCTCGCCGTTTAGTTTGCTTTCATCGGGGAAATCTTTGTCTCGTACAACAAAAGTCCTCTCCGACGTCTGTCTAGACATTCCGTCTACAACTTCAAAGGCTGTCTACCGCCTCGCAGACGGATGGCGCCATTGTACGTTTCTCGAACAACCCACATCATACAGAAATGCCGACCGTGTGCAGACAGTTTTCGCGACGTATTTTGTTCCTCAGTCCCCTACTCATCAAAGGATTGTCTGTTATTGTAGACAAATGTCGGGTCTTTTTGTCATTGATCGAAACTATCAAGTTTTTCCGCGACAGTGATAGATACACAGTAGGAAACTATGGTTTAGGAGAGAGAAATGAAAGAGGATACAGACTCGTAGAGTGGGCAAAAGAACAGGAAATGATTGTAGGAAACACCTGGTTTAAGCAACACCCTAGAAGATTAGGGACATGGAGGAGTCCTGATAGCAGGAACAGAAAGCAGATTGACTACATTCTGATTAGCAGAAGATTTAGAAACGCAAAGAGTATGTAGCAAAAACAGGAAACACTAAATATTATTTGTGTACATTGAGTAATGACAAAGAAATACAAAACAAATTCAACATAGAAGTACAGAACAGATTTGATATATTGTCTGATCTAGGGATATTATTCCAGGATGTGAATGATCAATAGGAAATGTTTTAAAAAATTCAATCAGTTTGGCTGCAGAAACAACTATTCCAAAATTAAAGAAGGTGGGTCGTAAGAAATGGATGACTGAAGAAATTTTACACCTAATTGAAACAAGAAGACTCAACAAAAATAATCCTGCCAAATATGAAGAAATTAACAGACAAGTCAGAATATTATGTAGGATGGCAAAAGAATCATGGCTTGAGGAAAAGTGCTTTGAAATTTAAAAACAACACAACAGTCAAAATACCAAATTAGTGCACAAAAGAATTCAGGAACTTACTAATAAAAGAACAAGTACATCAACAGGGTGTCTAAAAACTAAATATGGCAAAATCATAATAGAAAAAGATCAGATTCTACATGTATGGACAGATTATGTGAAACACCTTTATGATGATAACAGAGAGGCACAGTATGATATTAGATTTAATAATGAAGGACCACCAATTTTAAAGATGGAGGTTTAAAATGTTCTTAAGCATATGAAAGATGGTGCAGATAACATCACAACGGAAATGATTAAAGCTTTAGAAGAATTTGGATTAGAGCAAGCCACCAGACTGCTGCACACATTATATGATACTGGACGGGGGGGGGGGGGGGTACGGGGCTAGAAAAGGTGCCCTAAACATTGTCTGCTTCATCACTACCTAACCAGCTAGCTGCGGTTGGTGGGTACCCTAACTGCGGTCGACATACAAAGAAAGATAAAACAAGCAAAGCTAAAAGAGTAAACCATATTCCCTTAACAATTGGAACTTGGAATGTACGCACCCTACTTGACAGAGACGGCGCGTCGGGTCCAGAGAGACGAACAGCACTGATTGGGAGAGAGCTGGGCAGGTACAACATCGACATTGCAGCCTTGAGCGAGACACGACTTGCAGAAGAAGGCCAAATCTGTGAAATTGGTGCCGGCTACACATTTTTCTGGAGTGGAAGGAAAAGCGAGGAAAGACGCCAATCCGGTGTGGATTTTGCCATTAAGTCGGCCCTGGTCGGCAAATTAGCTGATTTCCAAAGGCTATAACCGACAGGCTCATGACCATGAAGTTGCCTCTGCTGAATGGAAGGAAGCACGCAACCATTGTGAGTGTCTACGCACCAACTATGACCAACGAAGATGATGTCAAGAACAAGTTCTATGAGGACCTGCACAATGTATTAACATCTGTTCCCAAAGGAGACAAACTTATACTCCTTGGGGATTTCAATGCCAGAGTAGGCACGGACACCACCTCTTGGAGTGGCATTATTGGAAAGCATGGAGTCAGGAAATTGTAACAGCAATGGACTCCGCCTCCTTCAGACATGTGCCGAACATGATCTCCTGATTACGAACACAATTTTCCGTCTCCCCATGAGAAATAGGACATCGTGGATGCACCCTCGCTCGAAACACTGGCACCTCATTGACTATGTCATCGTCAGGAGGAGTGACAGACAAGACGTTCGAGTGACAAAATCCATGTGTGGTGCCGAATGCTGGACAGACCATCGTCTCATTGTCTCGAAAATGAACATCCACATCAGGCCACCACGGCGTCCTCAAGGGGCGAAAATACAAACAAAGCTAAATGTCACCCGCCTAAACAGCAAGAAAATGCAGCAGTCGTTTGAAAATATGCTGGAAGACCGCCTCAAGCCCAATGTTGAAGCTAAACAGGATACAGAAACAGAATGGAGAGCCCTAAAGGACACAATTTACAACACTGCTATGGAAATCCTGGGTCCAGCCCCCCGAAAGCATAAAGACTGGTTTGATGAAAATTCCGAAGACATCAACCAATTGCTGGCCGAGAAACATCTTCTCCTCAAGGCACATTTGAATGACCCAAAGTCAACATCAAAAAAAGATGCTTTCAAGAACATTCAGAGAGTAGTGCAGCAGAAACTTCGGCACATGCGGGACTCCTGGCTGAGCAGCAAAGCTGATGAAATTCAGGGCTTTGCTGACAGACATGATATGAAAAACTTCTACGACTCACTGAAAGCGGTCTATGGTCCTTCATCACCAGGCATAGTTCCCCTCCTCAGTGCAGACGGGGGAACATTGGTCACCGATAAGAAAGAAATCCTCCAACGCTGGGCAGAGCATTTCAGCAAAATCTTAAATGCAACTTCCTTCTTCGATGATGAAACCATCAACTGCCTTCCTCAAGTTCCCACCAATGAGACACTTGATGACCTGCCAACCATAGTGGAAATAAACAAAGCCATCCAGCAACTCTCCAGCGGCAGGCACCTGGTCCTGACTCCATCCCAGCAGAGATATACAAGGCAGGTGGGCCGGTCCTAACAGAGCAGCTTCACCAAGTCTTCACAAACATATGGATGAACGAGACCATGCCACAAGATTTTAAGGACGCGTCAATAGTCCACCTTTACAAACGTAAAGGAAACCGCCAATCCTGTGACAACCACCGAGGCATCTCCTTGCTTTCAATTGCAGGGAAGATACTCGCCAGAATTCTTCTCAATCGCCTCACAGCCCATCTCGATCAAGGTCTTCTTCCTGAGAGTCAATGTGGCTTCAGAAAAGAACGTGGAACTGTTGACATGATTTTCGCTGCAAGGCAGCTGCAAGAGAAATGTCAGGAACAGAACTGCGAAATGTTCTCCACTTTCATTGACCTTACCAAGGCTTTTGATACAGTCAGCAGAGAAGGACTGTGGAAGATTATGGCAAAATATGGCTGTTCACGAAAGTTTGTCCAAATAGTGCGGCTATTTCATGACGGCATGCAGGCAAGAGTACAGGAAAATGGTGAACTGTCTGAACCCTTTCCTGTCACCAATGGAGTGAAGCAAGGATGTGTCCTGGCACCAACACTGTTCAGCCTTATGTTTTCAGCCATGTTGGTGAATGCCTTCGAGAACGACGACATTGGAATAAACATCAACTACCGTATGGATGGAAAGTTATTCAATCTCAGAAGGCTGAAAGCTAAAACCAAAATTAACAGTGGCACCGTCAGAGAGCTCCTGTTTGCTGATGATTGCGCTCTATACGCCAACTCAGAGGCGGACATGCAACATAATGTTTCAGCTTTCTCACATGCCTGTGCCAACTTTGGGCTCAATATCAACTTGGAGAAGACTGTAGTTATGTACCAGCCAGCTCCAGGGAAAAATCACACTATGCCGAATATCAAAGTGAATGATCATAGACTAAGTGTTGTGGACAAATTCACCTATCTTGGCAGCACCGTGTCACAAGCTGCCACAATCGATGACGAAGTGAATGCAAGAATCTCCAAGGCCAGTGCAGCCTTTGGCAGACTGTACAAGAATGTATGGGACTAGAACTGGAATAAGCCTGCAAACAAAGCTAAAAGTCTACAAAGCAGTTGTATTATCCACACTGCTATATGCTTGTGAAACCTGGACTGTTTATCAGCGACACGCTAGGAAATTAAACCACTTCCACACTAGTCTGCCTAAGGAAGCTACTGAAGATTAAATGGCAAGACAAGATTCCAGACACTGAAGTCCTAGAAAGAGCATCCATGCCCAGTATCCACACTCTACTGATGAAGAATCAGATTTGCTGGGCTGGTCACTTGACTCGCATGCCAGATCACAGGCTCCCTAAACGAATTTTTTACTGCGAACTGCGTTGTGGTAAACGCTCCCAAGGTGGCCAGAGGAAACGTTTTAAAGACACTCTAAAAATTTCACTGAATGCTTTTGGAATTCATCATGACACCTGGGAGGCTGCAGCCAGAGACCGAAATTCGTGGCGTGCATCATTGCGCAAAGGTGCAGTCATATGTGAGGCAACCAGGACTGCAAGAGCTGTAAAGAAAAGGCAGGACAGAAAAACCACTGCAGGAAATCCTCCTCCAGAGACGTCAAGCATTCTTTGCCCACATTGTCAAAGAACATTTCGAGCCAAAATAGGCCTTATCAGCCATCTTAGAACCCACGGCTCCACACCTTCAACCCCACTGGATGAAATGAATGATCATCATCATTCTTGATGGACAAACAACATAACATGATACTGGACACCTTCTGAATTATGTAATTCTGTATTTATTGCAATCGCAATGAAATCAGGAATCTTGGAATGTGATCAACATAGAACAATAAGTATAATGAGTCACATCACAAAGATTTGTTACCAATTATCATGCACAGAGTGAGGAAGAAAATTCAACCTGAAATAGGGGAAGAACAATGTGAGTTTGTAGAAGGAAAGGGTACAGTAAATGCTGTATATATGCTGCGAACAGTTATTGAACATGCTATAGAAGTAAACAAGGATATACACCTTTGCTTTAATGACTACATAAAGGCTTTTGATAGAGTTAGACATGTCAACATGGTAGATATGCTTGCAGATCTACAAATTGATGGGAAAGACATTAGACTTATAAAAACATATATTGGAAAAAACAAGCTGCCATAAGGATTGATAATGAAGTGGGACAATATCAACCTATTAAGAGAGGTGTTAGGCAGGGATGTGTAATGTCTCCAGAACTTTTTTTCCTATACAGTGAAAATATTTTCAGAAATGTAGAAAATATAAATGGAATCAGCATTGGTGGAAGAAACATCAATAACATTAGATATGCAGATCATACAGTATTAATTGCACAGGATCTGCAACAATTAGTAGACGCGGTTGTTGTACACAGTGAGCAGCTGGGGGTTGGAATTAAATTGTAGGAAGACACAGGTTATGGTCGTCACTAGGAAGAACGAAGTACCACAATGTAATATACAAGTAAATGGAATATTCTTCAACAAGTGAATGGATACAATTATCTCGGAACAGTCATAACATCTGTTGGAAGATGCCTTGAAGAGATTAGAACAAGAGTCACCATGGCGAAAGTAGCCTTTAGCAAGATGAAAAACATTCTGACCAATAAAAAGATTGATTGTTTGGTTGTTTCGGGATTTGAAGAATAATAAATAGAACAATAAAAAGATGTCAATTGAAACGAGAAAAAGAGTGTTGAGGGGGTACATAGAGTCTGTTCTTTTGTATGGATGTGAAACTTGGAAAATGAGCAGTCAAGCTGAAAAACATTTGATGGCTACAGAAAAGTGGTTTGTGAGGAAACTGCAAAGAGTACCATTGACAGATAGAAAAACCAATGACCAAGTACTACAGGAGACAAATGAAAATGGTAGACTAATTAGAGAAATTAGACGAAGACAGTCACAATTTCTTGGACATCTTATTAGAAGAAATGGATTAGAGAACTTATTGAAAACTGGCAAGATCGAGGGGAACAGACCAAGAGGAAGACGGAGAGGAAAATACCTGGATGGCTTGGCAACACGGCATGGACGAGACAGGAACACTGAGCTGATCCACAACTCTGGTGATCGAGTGAAATGGCGAGTCATGACCGCCCACGCCTTCCGGCATGGCACATGATTGATTGATTGAGTTGTAGAAGTATCGCTAATCTAGTTTTATGTGCTTGCCTGCTTGTGTTCACTGGCTGTGAACTCCAGCGTGAAGTACTTTATGTCGGATGAAGGACATCCTGTTGTCCAACATCAGTGTGATGTCATACCGGACTGAGGTTTGCGTGAGTATCCGTTGTCCCATGTCTGGCTTACTGGTGTGCAGACTGGTGGTTCCTCGCCGTGCAGGCAGATACTCTCCGACTTCGGCAGAATCAGCGATCCTACTACGTTAGCCAGGACGCACGACTGGGACCTGTTGCCCAGGACGCACGTACTAGGACGTGCTAGTAGGTCTTGGCCAGTATAGAACCTGGCCCTAGTGCCTTGGAAACACCTCTGCGTCCCTAGCTTTATGTGATGTAGGTCCTATTTGCTAGTCTAATGTATAACTTGTCGCTAAGCTGATTTGTGGCTGAACTAGGGGCTCTTTCTTCCCCAATCTGGGAAGTCAACACCGGTCTCGAGCTTACGTCATCTAAGATTTTGTCACCAGAGATCACTGGCTGGTCGCTTGACTGGCTTTCTGGGCCTTTCACGTAATTACGTCTCGCCAAGGTATCTTTCGGTTGAACTGTTGTGTATATCTCTTTAACTATGTAACTGTGATTGATGCTGAACTAAATCATCTTAGCATTGACATTGCTGGATTGCAGAAGACTTGCCTCGCTGAGGTAGAGTCACTCAGGGAAAACTATTACATCTTTTTGGAAGGATAGAAGGCAGGAAGTAAAAAGACAACGTAGAGTTGGTTTTGCAGTGAAGAATTCACTACAGGGAATTATTGAAATCTCAGTTGGAGATAAGGGAAGACGCATATCTCTGCGCTTGGCAACCTCTTGTGGTTTTGAGACAATTATCACTGCATATGCACCAACACACACTTCCTCTGACGATGTGAAGGATTCCTTCTATGAAGAATTCGACTCTGTGATCAAGGCAGTACCAAAATCAGATTACATTTATATGATCGGTGATTTCAATGATCGTGTGGAGAAAGGACTCGAGTTCATGGCCAGTGTGCCTTGGAAAATACAACATCGGTAGCATGAATAGAAATGAGCAAAGGCTGCTAGAGCATTGCTCCAGAAACGACTTATGTATTACTAACTTCTATTTTAAAACAAAAGAGCGGCGTAAGGTCACATGAGAACACCCAAGATCCGGCCATTGACATCAGCTGAACTTCTTCATCACACTGAAGCAATATTTCAACATCATTAAATCGAAGTTACCACAGAGTTGATTGTGATACAGATCATTCTTTGATTGTTGAAATGGTTAGATTGAGACCAAGGAGAATCTACACGACTAAACACAAATCTAGTCCAAGGATTAATATTAGCAAAACCAAAGATCCTGATAAGTGTTTTGTGTTCCAACAGCAACTTGAAGACCTTGGCACAGTTACACCAGAAAAAGTGTACAGCATATGGAAAGTGGGGTTACTTAAGGAAACTCTTTACAAAACAGCGGTAGGGGTTTTCGGCACTGAGGGTCATATGATCAATACGCAAATAAGACAAGAAACTAGGCAAGATATCGTATCCAACTTTATAAGAAAACGCCGTTGGAATTACATCGGCCATGTATTGATTGATTGATTGATTTCGGAACCGACATCACAGCATTCGGGTCATTCCCATAAGCGCTCCGTCCCCATCCTCAGCAGTCAGCGAAGAGTTCCCACACGAATAGTACCAGTATTACTCTGATTATATGTCCGTTTCGCCTTTCCTCTGAGCGTCGAGCGTCGGCCAGATCCCCTCGTCACTCCTCGCTGTCTCATTCTTGCCAGACCATGGTGATCCATTTGCTCCTCCGAGGTGTACACGTGCTCCCACAAGGCCGCAACCACGTCTGCCTTGTCATGCATCAATACTCCACCAAGTTTTGCAGAGCCAGCCAATCTGTCCGACTGTTCATTCCCCAGCACACCGGCATGCCCCGGAGAAAAGATCCAGGCGATGCTTGCCACCCGTGACCTCCGAAGCGAAGCAAGCCACTCTGCCCGAAGCTTGCCTGTCCTTACCTTCCTCAGCATGCTTTCTGAGTGAGTTACAATCAGGATGTGTGTGTGTGTGTGTGTGTGTGTGTGTGTGTGTGTGTGTGTGTGTGTGTCGTATTCTCCATCCAGCGGAAAGCTGCACTGACCGCCTCCACCTTCATTCTTAAGCTAGATGTTGTGATATCATATGCCATGCTCTCCTGCACCAAACAACGACCATTAGATTTTGCTAATAACCCCCAGGCACTTATCCTACCTCTCAACACTGACCCATTTGTGTAGATAATCACATCACCCGAGCGAGCATTATCCTGAATTAGTTGCTGGATTTCCACTTCCGTGGCCCCTGCTGGCCATTCCCTGCACTCCCGGCTTAATGTGATTATAACTCTGCACAAGTTTGACTGCTCCGCTGGCACTCTGACCCACTCCTATCCTCGTCTAATGTTCTCCAAGATGCACACCTGTCTGATCGTATCCTCCGCCTGAGCAATCCATGATTTCCCTCTTATCAGTCGCTGACCCATAATTGCGTCCAGCGCCTCATACAACAGGTGATCTGTGTCTGCAGCTACTCTGAGGTATGCCTTCGCCTGCATCACCTTGAGCCTACCAGCAACAGTCGGCAGACCAAGGATGTAACGCATACACACTACTGGGGTGTCTCTGGTGCATCCCAGAATGACCTGCATAGCTTCGTTCTGTATGCGCTCTAATTTCACCAGCTGACTCTTTGAGACAGTGAGCAGTCCTAGTCCATAATCAATCACTGAGAGGATCAAGTGCTGGTATAGTGTAAAAAATATTCTGTGCTCTGTGTCCATTGCAGCCATAGTTTTAAGTGCATTGAGTCCCTTTTGAGACCTTGTCACAACCGTCTCCACATGGTCCTTGAAGGACAGGCTCCTGTCAAATAGTGATTCCAAGATACTTCAGTTTGTTCTCTCTGTTGACGCTTCTACCATCTATCGTGAGGTTTGGGACATCAGCTCTCACAATCCTGTTGTCCAGAGAGCACCACAAAACAGCCGCCATTTCCGGGTGGATGACAGCACTCATTTCAGTTCACCAATTAATCACTTTGTCTACTGTCGCCTATAGCTCCTGGTTTGTTTGCTCCCTATCTCTCCCCTGCCTATTTGCAAGAATGTCATCTGCAAATGTTAGTATCCTTCCAATCCCTGGTGCTTCTAGGTTAGCAATCTTGCTAGCATACACGTTAAAGAGCACCCGTGAGATTGCAGATCCCTGTGGCAGTCCCGGGGTTACAATATGTGGCTCTGAGGTCCATGCACCCAGACAGAGAGTAACCTGACGAGAATGCAGAGCGGCTGCTTTCCAGTTCACCAACCAGGGATTGACCTCTTTCTCCATCAGTGCGGTAATCAAAATATCATATCTAACTCTATTGTATGCATCCTCGAGATCAAGCGCCGCCGCCATCGTTTCCTGTCTACACTGGAACCCCTCATAAACTTCAAAGGCAAAAGTGGCTGCATTTCAGCAGGTATCTTTTCCTGGCCTGTAGCTCCCCAGACCTCTTGGAAGAAGCTTCCCCCTTTTCCAAAAACTCTCTTAGCGCTTGACAACGACTATCTTCTCTAAAACCTTCCCAAATGTATTTTGAAGGGTGATGATGCTAAAGCCGCTAAGCTTTGAATGATCCTTCAATGGTTTTGGGAGAGGGATGAGATAGCTGTGCACCCAGTCCTGCGGTACTGATGCTGTCCTAATGCTCTGGTTAAAGCAGTCGGTCATCGCCTCCAGGTCTGCATCGCTCAAAGCCTTCATGTGGCCATACCTAACCCCATCGGGCCCTAGTGCCGTGTCTTTTGCCTTTTTCAAAATATGTTTAACATCTTCAACCGTATGATGTCTTCATAATGCATTTGTTTTTGGGTATAGACTCCTGTGTACCCACCCTGTCATCTAGACAATATCACAACTGGAGCAGCAGTGGCTATATGTGGCTACCGCATATTTGTAAAGACCCCTCTGTACCTGCTGTTATGTTTGTATCTTCAGTTACTGTTATCATTACACTCGCTGTCCACACAAACACTGTAGCAGATCAACAGGAACCATAATTCCAACTGAACTGAAATGATCACAGTAACGATAGTGTTCCACGTTAATAAATCTTTATTACTGGCAATCGGTCAACCAGACTAATATCTGACCGTTCCCATGTTAATGGGAGGGACGGTCCAAAATATAATACTTAATAATTTGTAAATATTCTAATTTCTCTGCCGAACTCGATCCCATGTTAATATTGAAACAAATGACGAATGCACATCATACTATCCATCTGTCAGAATCTTCCCCGCGTCTTCATCACTGGCGCTTGGCAATGACGGCCAGGTACGGCCGTGAACTGCAGTAACACTTACGACGCAGTAACATGGACAGGGTCTGCGTGGTACACGGAGACCACGAGAGGAGAAAGCTGGACCAACACGGGCTCACTGCGGCTAGCGGGCAGACAGCCTTGGACCGTAGGACTGGACAGACATGGAAAGAGAGCAGTGCACGTATTGAGTGTATGAGTTGACGCTAGATGAGAGAAAGCCTGTTGAGTATAGAAAGACTGAGTGCATGGTATGTAATATAGCATTCATGAACTGATGTATTATATATATATATATGTATATTGAAATGGCATTATCGCCGAGTTGAGCGAGGCCTGTTATGATTGCTGTTTGCGAGAAGTGCGATTAAAGTAGTTGAGAGATGTCACCGTGTTTTATGTACATTCATTCTTTGTGAGTGATTGTTATCACATCTGTTAGTCACCACGAGCCTTTATTGATTGCAAATCAGGACTCTGACACCATCGTTCTGTGATTATCTGACGATCCTGATTGCTAAACAATGTATCTTACGGAATTCTGCGTGCGGCTGATTCTATGACTTCCAGCTGACATTGAACCGGCATATTATGACGCCAAAAACTTTCTCATGTTTTCGGTTCTAAACATCTTTCTTCTAATCATCCTCCTTACTGCAGATTGTGCCCTTATTTCCTCCTCTTGCTGTAACATCAAATGTCATATCCATAAGTTCTTTCAGTTGGCTATTAATGTAAATGTATCGGTGTTGTCATTCTGTGCGCCCTTCTCCATGATGTTTCCAAACTTGACTGACTATGGTAACGTAGTCCGCCGTGACGTCATATGTGATTCATGTGCCACTCTGTTAACTCTCTCTATTCCGTTTGCCACAATTTTCATGTATACTTCTAAATCATGGCTGTACCCACCGGGTGATGTAATCAACATCACAACTGGAGCAGCAGTGGCTATATGTGGCTAACCCATATTTGTATAGACCCCTCTGTACCCACCGGGTCATGTAATCAACATCACAATGGCAGCCTTTACTTCCGAGAACCTTCACTGGTAGCTATTTTAGGTTCATTCCATCTGGGGTCTCCGCCTTTGCAGAGAAGCATGTGACTGGGGGAGGGGGGTTGTCCTCAGGGAGCGTTAGACCCTGGCGGTCAGCCTGGGGTTGAGTCTAGCGATCGCCCGTTGGATTTTGATTTGCCTGGAAATGACTGAACTACATAGGCAGAAGTATTGCTTTATATTGCGTCAAATATTTTGACGATATCCACTGGAATCGATTCGGGAAATTAAACAGGCTTTCGACGACAATGCTGTGATTATAATATATATTAACTAATTCAGATCCAAACAAAAAGTAGGTTGGTACCAAACATGGTGCATAATCAAATTAATAATATTATAATGTAAATTTCCATTAACGGAGCATGTAAATTGCCAAAGATACCATGAAACAAATACAAATAACACGATAACCCTAGTATAGCAGGTATCAACCTTCTGTCAAAATGGAAGTTAACATTTGGTGATATATGATATTTCGGCACGAAATCAATTAAGGAATGGCACAATCGCTTCGAAGTTGGCCACACATCGGCAGAGAGCGAATCGCGTTCTGGTCGACTCTCATCTCATCTCATATCATCTCATCTTGTTCCTCTTGTACCTTGCAGTGTCGAGGTCGACTCTCAACAAGCCGAGGTGACGAAAGCGTTGACTGAGTTGGGACTTTGGTCATGCAGAACCATCGTATCACCATCCCAGAATTTGAGGACGAGTGGCATGAACCTAACTTTTAGGCCAACGCTTTAGGCTCGCTTCTGCTCGTTGTCATTATACTGGCAAGTCAGATCCATGGCTGGAATTTTCTCATGCGATATTTCTGTGCTCCGTAAGGCTAAAGATCCCTGCGCCATGATTTACTATCTTCTGAATACTTTGCTATCAAATCTTGATTGCTTATCTCTGTTTGATATCCACTAACTCTCCTCAACTCTCTCACTAAAGTCACAAGTTAGACTAAAGAACATAACAGAAGTCCACGCTGTTTTCATCATGCATTTCGCAGCTTCATATTTACTCCAGTTTATGCCTTGCATCTAATCACAGTTATTCTCAACTATAATATGAACAGATGCTATCACTCAGAACTAAAATATAATATACAAACGGCACTCGGCTTGTGCCATTCTAGCACTCGTTATGACACGTCCCACCTGGACGGTATCTTCACTCGTACTCCCCATTTCAACCGAGAATTATCTTCTCCCGACGCTCGTACACAACACGTGCTCCACGCAGTAACAGACACTCGTGCAGGTGTGAGTTCCATTGATACAAACCCCACTCCTTGACAACGAGGTAGAGATAAGAATTTGCTCCGTACACCCCCTTTTGAACGATGATTTGACTATGCTGAGAGATCCGCAAAATCTATACCAAAGCTGCTAATTATGAAGCAGAAACAACCCCAACCGGATGTCTGGCGAGCCACACTAGACCATGCAAACGGCGATCCTGATTTCCTGAGTTAAAGGTTTGTGGGTAGGAAGAGGAAACCAACGGGCAGTCGTCACAGGGAATACACTCATCATCCCCAAGGCAAAACAAACCAGGCCCGTGTACAGCAGCCTCATAGTTATATTGACCGTTTCCATGGACTCTCACGGGGTCGTACATCACCAGTACACAACACAAGGTCAAAACATTACCATAGAGTACTACCTGACTGCCGGCTCCCTGGCCTAGGGGTTAGCGACTTTCTCCGTAATCCCGTATACTCTAGTGAGTAACGTGACGACGGCGAGAATCGGTAGCGGTTATAATCGCGTCGGCAACTTAGGGGGTGTGTGAGCCGGTCGCTCAGAAAGCAGTGGCAACTACTGAGCGTAATCTTGCCAAGAAATCAATAATCAGCTGAAAGATGGTGATGCTGACAGCGATGTCCTGTAAAGGATATGCAAACATTTGTCTTTACTACCTGACTACTTCGTAATGCTGTACGGCGCAAATAACCGGGTGATTGGAACAGCAAATTGCCAGCTCTATCATAACAACGCAATCGTCCATTCTTCGCATTTGATCCAGACTTTCTTGGTCAAATACAATATTACTTTGGTCCGTCATGACACCTACTCTCCCGACATGACTTGCAGTTTGGCAGTTGAAAATGTCGCTGGAAGATATCTGGCTTGAGTCACGAGAAGACAGTACGAAAAAGCCACGAACACTTGTACTCTATTCCCCAAGAGGCCTTCTTGACATGCCACCGACAATAGCCGGACCTCTCGTAGAAAGTGTAGTCCCAAGGAGAGTAATTTAAGTGGATTAGGGTGTCAGACCCCACGTTTGCACATGGATATTTTTCCACGCCAAAGTTCCAATACTTTTTGAACGGACCTCGTAAATGATCATAGCAGAATAGAAACACATATTCAAGGCAATCACAGAGGTGCGCATATCACCATCATCATCAAGTGCCATGCCGACTGGCGAAGGCGTTCATGACTCTCCACAGATCTCGGTCTTTGGTTTTCTGGATCAACTTTACCGCTGACATTCATCCATGCCACCGTCGCAATTCACCCAGCATCAATTCTCTTGGTCTGCCTCTGCCTCTCTTCCCCTCGATCTTTCCAGTTGTGACGATGTTCTCCAATGCCTCTCTTGTTATCAAATGACCAAACAAAAGTTGTTTCCCTCTTTCTTGTTGTTATATAAAATTTTCTAGTTTCATTAGCCTCTTTCAGGCATTCATTGCTAGTTACTTTGTCAGTCCAAGGAATTCGCAACATTTGTCTAAGGAACCACATCTCTGTTGCTTTCAATCTCTTCCTAATTTGTTGATTTACATTTCAAAATTCACAGCTATACAACAAAACAGGTTCTATATAGCACCCTAGCACTCTCTTTTTTGCATTCAATGATATTGACTTACTGCATAAGATATTCTTCATTTTATGAAATGCAGCCTTTGCTTGCCCTATTCTGCTCTTAATCTCTGTTGTGCATCTTCCATCTGATGTGATAAATGTCCCTAGATATTTAAAACTATCCACATGGTGAAGAATTTCCCCTTCTATCTCTATTTCACATTTGAGTGTTACCTGTTTCTTTGATATAGTCATTGTTACTGTTTTCTTGATATTCAAGGAGTGTCTTTTCTTTGCACTTTCTGTTACTATAATGTCCAACAGTTCTTGTAGATTTTTTGCATTATCCGCCATCAGCACTTTGTTACCTGTATAGCGTATATTATTTATGTTATAACTTCCGAATATAATTCCTGGCTTTGTTTTTTTTTTTTATTTCTGTCGTTATTACTTCGCAATAAAGTGAGAAGAGATCCGGTGCCAAAACACATCCCTGCATTACTCCCAGCTTTATGTGGTTATCATTTCCTTCTCTATTACCCATTTTAATTGCTGCTATCTGGTTCCAGTAAATATTGTTTATTATTCTGAGATCATTCCATCAATACTAATATCTTCCAACATTTTAATTATTTCATCATGTTTTACATATACTTTCTGCAAATATTGACGCTGCCTTACAGTACACGGATAAAGGAAAGGCTTTCGAATAAAACAACATTATGTTGACGGAAAATGACGTGTTTCTACATTCTTGGATCGAAATACATACAACTTCTAAACGGCAATGTTTCCTACCTCGACCTTTGTCTGTGTTAGGTTTGATTCATCTAGACACATTCCATTCAATGTAACCGCCCCGTCTAGCCCTGATTAGGTTTGCCGACTCTAGACACATTCCATTCAATGTAACCACCCCGTCTAGCCCTGGTTAGGTTTGCCGACTCTAGACACATTCCATTCAATGTAACCACCCCGCCTAGCCCTGGTTAGGTTTGCCGACTCTAGACACATTCCATTCAATGTAACCACCCCGCCTAGCCCTGGTTAGGTTTGCCGACTCTAGACACATTCCATTCAATGTAACCACCCCGCCTAGCCCTGGTTAGGTTTGCCGACTCTAGACACATTCCATTTAATGTAACCGCCCCGTCTAGCCCTGATTAGGTTTGCCGACTCTAGACACATTCCATTTAATGTAACCGCCCCGTCTAGCCCTGGTTAGGTTTGCCGACTCTAGACACATTCCATTCAATGTAACCACCCCGCCTAGCCCTGGTTAGGTTTGCAGACTCTAGACACATTCCATTCAATGTAACCACCCCGCCTAGCCCTGGTTAGGTTTGCCGACTCTAGACACATTCCATTCAATGTAACCACCCCGCCTAGCCCTGGTTAGGTTTGCCGACTCTAGACACATTCCATTTAATGTAACCGCCCCGTCTAGCCCTGGTTAGGTTTGTCGACTCTAGACACATTCCATTCAATATAACCACCCCGTCTAGCCCTGGTTAGGTTTGCCGACTCTAGACACATTCCATTCAATATAACCACCCCGTCTAGCCCTGGTTAGGTTTGCCGACTCTAGACACATTCCATTCAATATAACCACCCCGTCTAGCCCTGGTTAGGTTTGTCGACTCTAGACACATTCCGTTCAATGTAACCGCCCCGTCTAGCCCTGGTTAGGTTTGTCGACTCTAGACACATTCCATTCAATGTAACCACCCCGTCTAGCCCTGATTAGGTTTGCCGACTCTAGACACATTCCATTCAATATAACCACCCCGTCTAGCCCTGATTAGGTTTGCCGACTCTAGACACATTCCATTCAATGTAACCACCCCGCCTAGCCCTGGTTAGGTTTGCCGACTCTAGACACATTCCATTTAATGTAACCGCCCCGTCTAGCCCTGGTTAGGTTTGTCGACTCTAGACACATTCCATTCAATATAACCACCCCGTCTAGCCCTGGTTAGGTTTGCCGACTCTAGACACATTCCATTCAATGTAACCACCCCGCCTAGCCCTGATTAGGTTTGCCGACTCTAGACACATTCCATTCAATATAACCACCCCGTCTAGCCCTGATTAGGTTTGCCGACTCTAGACACATTCCATTCAATGTAACCACCCCGCCTAGCCCTGGTTAGGTTTGTCGACTCTAGACACATTCCATTCAATATAACCACCCCGTCTAACCCTGGTTACGGTTTCTTTCTTAATAAGCTGTGCTAGGGCAGTAGCCCTAAGGCTCACTCTTTACATATTCCAGCTGCCATGAAATGTTTTTCAAGTGCCCATCTTGTACTTGGGAGCCTCCTCGTTGATACAGGTGAAGAATTTCACGCAGACTAACTGTGCATGTATGACTGATTGTGCGCTGGACCTGGCGACGTTGGCAACCGTAAGAAACAACGTCATTGGATTCTTTAAAAAAAATTAGTAATCATTAAACAGTTCATGCCTTACCCAAATGCTAAAAAGGTCTGGACAGTATTTTCAGTGTAGTCATTTTCTTAAGAAGTGTCCTTATAGTATGCAATCAGGGACCTGATATTGTCACTAATATCAACTGTCAAACAGTGATGTGTTTACATGTATACACACGCCCACACATATACACGAACTAAATCGAAATGAAAACCTTAAAAGTGTGATATAAATTACAACAGCCATGTAACCTGTCGATATTGTTGTTAAAGATGCCACTGACGTCACAGTGTAGACGAACACAGTGACGTCATAAGGACAGT
Organism: Cepaea nemoralis; assembly: GCA_014155875.1. Lineage (NCBI taxonomy): Eukaryota > Metazoa > Mollusca > Gastropoda > Stylommatophora > Helicidae > Cepaea > Cepaea nemoralis. The sequence goes on from JACEFZ010019396.1 coordinate 168,699, forward strand.
TTAAAGATGGCCACCCCACATTTGAAATGCACCAAAGAAAATTATCCGTCTTTGTAAATTTACCTATAGAAAGAAACACAGTGGAAGATGAATGGGAGATGTTCAAATAAAGCATTTTAAATACTGCGATAATATCATGTCGAACCATGAAAAGACGCAAAACACGGACAAAGAAAATATCAAGTTGGTGGAACGCAAAGGTAAAGAAAGCTGTAAAAAAAAGAGAAAACAGGACCGTGACGACATAGAATATAGAATAGCAAGAAGACATGGGAATAGAATAGTAAAAAGAGAACAACAAAACGACTGGAAGGAATATGGAAAACCCCTAAATAACCACTACGAGGAGACAACTAGAAACTTTTACAAAAATATCAGTGCAATAAGAATCATTGACCCAACTGAAATAATTAACAGCGAAAAAGGAGAACCAATAAGTGAACAAAAACAAATCCTAATAAGATTGAGGGAGTACTTCGAGCAGCTTCTCAACATTCCATCAGATGCCATAGGAATTCAGGAAACCGACATAGATGCCATGGAAATACTAGAAATACCAGTTGAACTAATTAAAGCAGCAAGAGAAGAAGGAACAGCATAGCTACATACACTATTTTTGACATTTTATCACTCATCATTTGCTCCACGTTGCACCAATAACTCAGAAACGGATAAGCACGCACCATCCTTACAAGGAATTGCATCGTTCATGAATCCTGTCACTTCTAAGAATAGACATGCCAGCTTTATGACATGAAAGGTCGCGTTCAAAACTCAATACACGATTGGAGGAGGGCATTGGGTGAAGCGTGCCGCAATACTGTTAGAGTGCATTTGGTGAAATATATTCCAGGAGTTACAAGGTGTATTCTAATGGAGTTTTATTTTTGCTGAAGCCCCTCACGAAATTGGGTAAGAATAGCCTCTGATATTTGATTATAATCTATTATGATGATAACGTGCTGGTTCAAGCTGGATTTAGACAAGGAAGTGGAGCAAGAGATCACATACTCAACATGCGTTTAATAACAGAGATGTGCAGATAATTTAATGTAAACCTGTTCTTATGTTTCGTGAGTTATTCAAAGGCTTTTGACTGTGTACAACATCAGAAACTTTGGGAAATCATTAGAATATGGGCTTTCTATCACATGTTGTACAACTCCTAAAAGTGCTCTTTCTAGACCAACACACAGCGATTAGAATAGATGGTGGTACTTCAATTTTAATTCACCGCAACAAAGAAGAATCCCTTCGAGCCTCATTTGCATCGGTCGGGCAATCATTTTCCAGTTAAGTGTTTGGTGGACTGCTGGACCGATCGATGGATGTTTTTTTTAGTTTTGGGCCCTAAGGGCCCTCACTGTTGCGGTGAATTAAAATTAAAGTACCTTTGTTTTGCCTGTACGCTAAAAATATAATGTGAAATTTCAGGGATGATATCAATCAATCAATCATGTGCCATGCCGGAAGGCGTGGGCGGTCATGACTCGCTATTTCACTCGATCACCAGAGTCGTGGATCAGCTCAGTGTTCCTGTCTCGTCCATGCCATGTGGCCAAGCCATCCAGGTATTTTCCTCTCGGTCTTCCTCTTGGTCTATTCCCTTCGATCTTGCCAGTTGTCACTAAGTTCTCCAATCCATTTCTTCTTATAACATGTCCAAAAAATTTTGACTGTCTTCGTCTAATTTCTCTAATCAGTTTACGATGTTCATTTGTCTCCTGTACTACTTTGTCATTGGTCTTTCTATCTGTCCATGGTATTCTTTGCATTTTCCTCAGAAACCACATTTCTGTAGCCATCAGATGTATTTCAGCTTGACTGCACATTGTCCAAGTTTAACGTCCAAACAAAAGACCAGACTCTATGTACCCCCTCAACACTCTTGTTCTCGTTTCAATTGACATCTTTTTATTGGTCAGAATGTTTTTCATCTTGCTAAAGGCTACTTTCGCCATGGCGATTCTTGTTCTAATCTCTTCAAGGCATCTCTCATCAGATGTTTATGTTATGACTGTTCCGAGATAATTGTACCGATTCACTTGTTGAAGAATATCCTATTTACTTGTATATTACATTGTGGTACTTCGTTCTTCCTAGTGACGACCATAATCTGTGTATTCTTACAATTTAATTCCAACCCCAGCTGCTCACTGTATACAACAACTGCGTCTACTAATTGTTGTAGATCTTGTGCATTGTCTGCGATTAATACTGTTTCGTCCTCCAATGCTGATTCCATTTATGTCTTCTACATTTCTGAGAATATGTTCACTGTATAGGGAAAAAAGATCTGGAGACATTGCACATCCCTGCCTAACACCTCTCTTAATAGGTTGATATTGTCCCTTTTCATTATCAATCCTTATGGCAGCTTGTTATTTCCAATATATGTCTAATGTCTTTCCCATCAATTTGTAGATCTAGCAAGCATATCCACCATGTTGACATGTCTAACTCTATCAAAAGCCTTTGTGTAGTCAATAAAGCAAAGATGTATATCCTTGTTTACTTCTATAGCACGTTCAATAACTGTTCGCAGCATATACACAGCATTTACTGTACCCTTTCCTTCCACAAACCCACATTGTTCTTCCCCTATTTCAGGTTGTATTTTCTTCCTCACTCTTTGCATGATAATTCGTAACAAGATCCTTGTGACGTGACTCACTATAGTAATTGTTCTATGTTATTCACATTCCAAGGTTCCTGATTTCTTTGGAATTGCAATACATACAGAATTACATAATTCAGAAGGTATATCTCCAGTATCATATAATGTGTTCAGCAGTCTGGTGACTTGCTCTAGTCCAAATTCTTCTAAAGCTTTAATCATTTCTGTTGTGATGTTATCTGCACCGTGGGCCTTGCCAGCTTTCATATGCTTAAGAACATTTTGAACCTCCATCTCCAAAATTGGTGGTCCTTCATTATTAAATCTAATATCATACTGTTCCTCTCTGTTATCATTATACAGGTTTTTCACATAATCTGTCCATACATGTAGAATCTGATCTTTTTCTATGATGATTTTGCCATCTTTAGTTTTTAGACAGCCTGCTGATGTACTTGTTCTTTTATTAGTAAGTTCCTGAATTCTTTTGTGCACTAATTTGGTATTTTGACTGTTGTGTTGTTTTTCAATTTCTAAGCACTTTTCCTCAAGCCATGATTCTTTTGCCTTCCTACATAATATTCTGACTTGTCTGTGAATTTCTTCATATTTGGCAGGATTATTTTTGTTGAGTCTTCTTGTTTCCATTAAGTGTAAAATTTCCTCAGTCATCCATTTCTTACGACCCACCTTCTTTAATTTTGGAATAGTTGTGTCTGCAGCCAAACTGATTGAATTCTTTAACATTTCCCATTGATCATTCACATCCTGGAATAATATCTCTAGATCAGACAATATATCAAATCTGTTCTGTACTTCTATGTTAAATTTGTTTTGTATTTCCTTGTCATTACTCAATGTACACAAATCATATTTAGTGTTTCCTGTTATACACTTGACTTTCTTCAGCTTTATCCTCAATGTTCCTGTGAGTAAGATGATATAACCAGGGATAAAATATGATGCCTTAAATATCAGTGGTCATGACATACCAGAGATTCGATATACTGATTATAAAGTATTTCTATCCACAACAAATAATAGTATAGAAAACCTAATAACCCCAACTCAATTGAAAAGTGAAAATCACTACCTATATTTTAATATACAAAAAAAAAAAAAAAAAAACAAAGATAATGCGTACAGATAAAACTACTATGGAGAAAGAAATATTAATATATGTTAATGAGGAAAAAATGGAGGTGGTGTCAAATTTGGATTTTACCAAAAAATATTGACACAATAAAAGAAGTTAAGCAACGAATATCTATTGCTCTTCAAAGACTAAAACAACTGAATAAATAGTGAAGATGGACACATAGAGATACAACAATTAGATTTTTAAGAGCATGCATATTTCCCATTGCAACATACGCCTGTGAGACTTGGACACTTACTAAACAAGCTGAACAGCGCATTAATGCATGTGAATATAAATGTTATAGACATGTTCTAAGAATATCTTTGATAAAGAAAAGATCAAATGCATCCATATTTCAAGAGATGAATATTGAAGAAGGTTGGCTATTGAACACGATTAAACAAAGAAAATTGAAATATTTTGGTCACTTGAAACGTCACGAAAGTTTGGAGAGAACTATAATGGAGGGGTATATGCCTGGGAAGAGAGGAAGAGGAAGGCCAAAGAGAAGATGGTTGCAGGATGTGGCGAATGATCTCCAGATGGGTGTATCAGGATGCGGGACATCTTGCTTGTGATCGAGAAGTTTTCCGGAAGGTTGTTAAAGGAGTGAGGTTCTGCAACTGACATGCTACTGAATGAATGAATGAATATACCTGGAAAGAGAGAAATAGGAAGGCCAAAGAGAAGATGGGTGCAGGATGTAGCAGATGATCTCCAGATGGGTGTATCGGATGCGGGACATCTTGCTTATGATCGAGAGGTTTTCCGGAAGGTTGTTATGGGAGCGAGGTTCTGCAAAGGACATGCTACTGAATGAATGAATGAATGAATGAATGAATGAATGACTGAAAGAATGAATAAATGTATGAATGAATGAATGAATGAATGAATGCTGCACATGTTGCACACTCCTGCAACAAATGTGTAGCTAGCTGTCAATGGATTCGTGTAGAATAATATTAATAGTGCACTGAACCGCACTAAAAAGAAACGCAATAGTGTGAAATGACGTCACAGAATTATGTGTAGTGACAGTTAGGAAGTCAGTTTTGTGATAAGTTACTTTTAGACAAGCTATTTCCTTTGTGTTTCGTCAGCTAAAGAGAATAAGAATTGATTATATAGTCTTTCATGTCAATACATGACGAGTGCGTAAGTATTCATGACTGAAATGACAATGATTACCTATGTTTCTTTGTCGCACGTATAATCTTCTTCTTCTTCAGCATTCCGAGCCATTGAGGTTCTTTTCTGCAGATACAAACAAGCCGTCTCCATTCGTCTCTCTGTCTCTGGTGCACCTTCACGTGTAATACTGATAAATAATTAAATAATTCATACTTAATGTTATGTTTGAAGATTCACCAGTTGTTCAACTATACATTTGTTCAAATTATTACTTGTTCTAGAGAGAATAAATATAACAATGCAATGTACAATTAAACATCCTCTCAAAAACTATTCGAAGAGAACTCCGTATGTGGCATGACCTGGTACGACCATTAGCCATTTCTACCCACCAGCTTCTAACAAGTAGTACAACCAGGAATGCGCTATTATAAAAATGGAATATTTTAAGGATGTGAACGTCGCCCACATTAGTCCGTGTTAACAGAAGTTCTGAATGTGGGGAAGAGGGTGGAACTATGGAACATGGAGAGGAGAAGTATAATAGATGATGACCGGAGACTACAAAAATAGTGCCACGCTTGGGAATTATACTTGATTCGTAGCGGCCGTTGAAGAATACATATTGGACTAGATGGGGGTCAGGCACGGGTATCGTTATGATACAAGGCGTGAATTCAAGGATTAGACCAGCAGAAATGTCTTGGACTGTTATTACTTATAAACATGTAGGACTATCACTAACAGAGCTGATCCAGAACCCCAAAGACCGAGATCTGTGCAGAGACATGAACGCCTACGCCAGCTGACAGGGCTCATTATGATGTTTATTGGTACGATGAGCCGCTGTAGAGTAGCGGGCCGGGTGGTAATTAATATGTTTGAATGCCTTTAGATTCAGGAATATTTTCTAACCCCTCCCCCCCCCCTCCCACCCCCCCCCCCCCCCCCCAAAAAAAAAAATACAAAATAAAAAAAAAAATATCAAACAAAAAAACAACAACAACACCACACACAAAAACAGGTACATTGTACTGTTATGGAAAGTTAAGGCGGCCACGTGATATTTATTACATCAGCTATATATATAAATATATATATATATCAGAAAGCAATGGCAAACTACTGAGCGTAATCTTGCCTAGTACATCAACGGCAGCTGAAAAATGCTGAAGTTGACTGCAACGTCCTGTAAGGGATAAGCAAAATAATATATATATATATATAAATAATCGTCAATCATCATCGAGTGACATGCCTGATGGCATCAGCGTTCATGTGTCTCCACAGATCTCGGTCTTTGGTGTTCTGGATCATCTCTGCTGATGATATTCCTCCATACCACCATCTCAATCCATCCAGCATCATTTCTCTTGGTCGGCCTCTGGCTTTCTTTAACCTTGTCGCGTATTGCACACCTCATTTCACTCCCCAGTTGCACCTCTACTCAGTACAGAGATTTTAGTGAACGCCTTGCGCGGTTTGGCATTGGAAGGTTGCGTCAACATGATATTTTTGGAACTGCCAACATCATGACACGCAGGTCAGTGTTGGAAACTCCAGAGATGACTGGATAGGAGAGACATTGGTAGCGTCGCCAAGTGGCTGATGAGGGACAGCCCAGAGCTTAGAACCGACACTCAGGTTAAACAACTTCGTGAGGACAAGATGCGGTTTTTCATAAATTAGTATTTTTAATTTGATGTCCCTCACTGATTGGGGTAAGATAGCTTCTGAAATTCTGGGGATTATAATTTATATTTGATTGTCATTGCACGGGTTAAGGATGTGTGTGTATCACGTTCCAGCGCTTAAAGATATGTTTTTCCAATTTTAAGATAGACGCACTAATTAGTAATTTCTCCCTGCTTCTGCAAATGGCGGAAAACCGTGTTCACTGTTTTAAAGATATCTAACTTCGACTTATCTTCAAAGCTTGTAGGGAAGTGCATTAATGTGCATTAAATCTTCAGCTGTAAGGAAAGTCTGGACAATTTCCTGCTGTTCTAAATGTCAAACCCTCTTACTTAGTCTATGCAAGAGCCGGGTTTACAAAAGACAAGCTGTAAAGTCTGTGCCGACCTCTGCTTCCACGCAATCTACGGCCATCCTTAACATACGAGAATGAGAGAAGGAGAGAACGAATTTCTTCCTCTTCTGTCTTTATTCGTTCGTGGCGTTGAGAGAGATGTATGTGCAAGATTGGTAAGCATTGTAATCAGGTCCAGCGTAGTAACTTGCTGTGATATAATTCGTACTGAGATGCATAATGACTACTACAGCACAACGCACTCTGGTCGAACTAACATCAAGCTAATAAACCAGATTAAGCACACACAAAACTTTGTTGTCAGCTAAGGCGGGAAGGGACAAATCGTTCACGCCAGAGCAAAAGAAGATCTGGCTTTCCAGATAACAGATGTCAGATAACAGTTGATATTGAATCAGTACAAAGAAGAGACACTGTAGTGGATCTTATCTTATAGATACTGCCTGATTCTTCTACTTCCTAAAACTTCTTCCTGTAGCCATCTCTCCATCCTTGTTAACTGCTCTAGCAACTTCAGTAGGAGCATTATATTTATTCAAAAAAGGTGAGGAAAGACGGTGTTCGTAGAATAGATGGACGGATAGACTGATGAAGAAACGGTGGACGAATCCAGAGCAATAAAGCCAATGATCAGTCTTGGATAGAATTTGGGAAATCTGCATTTGGTCAGAGTTTGGTCAGCTTCCCCGAATTGGTTTGTCCTAGAGAACATAAGTACTCAATAAAGGTTACAACAATTTCACAGTGGACTACCAGCCCAATATCTCCAGCAAATATCTGTGTGCTTGTTGTTCTTGGACGTCCTCTCACAGCTCATCAAGTCATACCAATCCACACCACAAAACCTAAGATGTCACATCTGACTCATTCATAGTAAACATACAAAGGACTGAGAACTTAAAAACTAATTAACTCAAGTCTATGGTGTTAGAGACTTTTTTTTATTCAAGGACAATGAATTCATTAAATCATCAATATTATCAAGAATTTAAGAGATCAGACAATGGTAGGAGGAATACTGTGGGAAAGGCTCAGTGTGTCATTATTGAACTAACTCCATCATGATCTCAGTTTTGTACCAGTGATCTATTATTGACATTAAGACGCATTTCGCTGTGTATTCTGATGTGTTTGTTATGTTTAAAGATGCATGAGATGCTTCTTCACCCACATGACCTTTTAGTAATAAAATTTTACCTCCTTATCTTGTCAAGTATCTCGTGATGTGCCAAATCTTTTAATATGTGTTTAATTATTAATATTGAACACCATTGAAGAATTTGGAACGGAAAGTGGCTGAGTAATTACGAACAGTCGGAAAATTCCTGGTCTGTTGTAAACTGCCAGGTTCCAAATTGTTCAGAAGGGAGAACTTTACATTATAGATACACGATTACATGTGTGTATATATATATATATATATATATATATATATATATATATATATATATATATATATATATATATATTTTTTTTTTTTTTCCTGTAACCGTTTCACTTTCTTAATGGAAAATGGATACACGTGGGGGTTAAACGAGCGAAAAATTTTCAGTTCTCCTACTTCATTTGAGAGGGTGTAAATTGGAGAGGAACCATCACTTAACCAGGGACCTCCCTAGATATCCCGAGCCAAATAAGTTTAACTTTGTCTTCCAGCGACCTCTTCCCTCCAATTGACAGTAGTCCCATTACTCTAGCACATCTTCATGAAGGGGTAGGCTTTAGTGGGTACTGCACCTTCCTCCCCATCATACCACAAGCCTATTTCGGGAAATTGTTGTTAGCTACTCTGGTAGTCCAAGGAATTCGAAAAATTCGTCTCAGGAACCACATCTCTGTTGCCTTCCAAGTTCTTCCTCATTTGTTCATTTACATTCCACAATTCACATCCATACAGCAAAACTGGTTCTATATAGTATTTCAGCACTCTCTTCCTGACATTCAATGATAATGATTTATTGCTTTACTTTCTGAAATGCAGCTTTCCCTTGCCCTATTCTGCTCTTAATCTATGTTGTGCACCTCCCGTTTGATATAAATATCCCTAGGTATTTAGAGTATCCACTTGGTTAAGCATTTTTCATTCTATTTTAATTTCACATTGTGGTATCACACATTTCTTTGATATCACCATTGTTATTGCTTTTTTGATATTCAAGGAGAGTCCTGTCTTTGCACTTACTGTTACCACGAGGGTAAGTTTTATCAGTCCTCCCAAACCGGCTGCATCGAGTGTTGGTGGAAATTATGTTGAGAAATACAGGGACAATGTATGCATAAAAATAAACTGGTTTCAAGTTGTTATCATATTTAGTTATTTTTCTACAATCATTGTGACTTACCCTCGTACAATGTCCATGAATTGTTGTACATCTTTTGCATTATCCACCACGAATACTGTGTCATATGCATAGCGTATATTGTTTATATTATTACCTCTGATTAGTATTCCCAGCTTCTCTTTGATCTCTCTCATTAATATATTGTTATAGAGGGGGAAGAGATCCGGTGATAAAAAACATCCCTGTCGTACTCCTAGCGTTTTTGTTCATAATTGCCGTCTTAATTTCCCATTTTAATTGCTGCTACTTGGTTCCAGTAAATATTTGTATTATTCTGAGATTTTTCCTAGCAGTGTTAATATCTTCAAACATTTTAATTAGTTCATGGTGTTAACATTATCAAATGCCTCGGTATAATCATTGAAGCATAGATTCATGTCTTTATGTAGTCTCTATTGGTCTATTAGTATTCGTAATGTATATATTGCATTGCGTGTAAGCATTTCCTTCCATAAATCCATATTGTTCTTTACTAATTTCTATTTGTATTTTTTTTTTCTTGTTCTTCTCATAATAATTTTGAGTAGAAGCTTAGTGACATGGTTTTTGAGATTAATTGTAGGATGACTTGGCATTCAGTTGCTCCTGGTCTTTTTTGGTATAGCTATAAATACAGGTTTCAGCATATCACTCGGTAAATATCCACTGCTGTAAATATCATCAAACATGCTGGTTAATACATCTACTCCAAATTATCCCAGTATTTCTAATTCTTGTATTATGATTTCATCTGACCCAAATGTTTTGTTCTTTTTCATATGTTTGACAGCGCCAGCGAATCTTCTTCTAGAATAGGTGTACCTTCTTAGTTACTTTCGTCTGATAATTCTTTCCTTTCTCCATCATATAATTCTTCCTTTCTCCATCATATAATTCTCTTATATACTCATTCACCTCTTCATCATAACTTCTTCCTCAAATAATATTTTTTTCTGTTTTCCAACGTTATATCCATCCATCTGGACTGTCTGTGATATCAATCAATCAGTTGCCGTCTCCACTGTGAAGGTTGGCTGCATTGGATCTCCAAGACTGTCTGTCTCTCGCCCTAACTGTTCATTCTGTCAGATTGATCTTCGTCCATCTCTTGATGTTATCTTCCCACTTGTATCGTTGTCTGCCTGTTGCTCGCTTGCCTTCAACACTGTCCTCTAGTATGATTTTTATAAGAGTGTTATGTGTTTTAACGTGGCCGAAATATATCAATTGCATCTTTTTTTATTTCTTTCATCAATTCTCTTTTTATTCCTAGTTATTTCTAGAGCCTCTGTATTTTATTGTCTGTGTTTGTATGAAATACGACATATTATTCCTTCTGTATATCCACATCTCCGAGGGCCTATATTCGACTTTCTAGTTGCTTGTTCAATGTCCAGGCTTCCGCGCCATACATAAGTGTTAAATATACATAACATTTGCCAAGTCTAATGTTAATGCTTTTTTAATCTCTTTATATATTAATACTGATTTCATGTTGCTGAAAGCTATTTTGGCCATTCCTATTCTCTTTTTAATTTCTATTTCACCTCTGCCATCATCTGTTATTACATGTCCAAGATAAGAGAAACGTGTTACTTGTTCTGGAATCTCTTCGTTTACTGTGATGTTCATTGATGACCTTTGCTTTCCACTGATAATTATTATAGTGTTCGTATTTTGGATGTTAATATCTAAACTACTTCCTGCATTATGCCTGTTTACTTGTTCCACTAGGTTTTGTAACTCTTGTTAGCTTTCTGCTAGTAACACGGTATCGTCAGCATATCTAAGATTTTTTTAATGATTCTTCCATTGATGTTAAGTCCAGGCAGTTCGTCCTGTTTAAAAAATTCGTTCTGTGTATAGGCTGAAGAGGCTTGGGGACAACACGCATTCTTGCAGTACTTCTTTTTTCATCTTTATGGTGACGTATTATTATTTCCATACGTCGTTCTATGATTTCCATTATGGGATATGCACTCACTCATAGCAAGAGAAAACCCCCAGTGTTACGCATTGGTACAACACAATATAATCATCTTGCTTCGCTGTGCCAATCCACATTATGTGTATTTCCTGTGGTCTGATCATATACACCCCAATAACACAATGCATTGGGGGATTTGATCTTACAACACTTGGTATAACAATCAACTCTACTGACCCTATCTCATATGGAACAGTATGAGGGAAGCCTCATATTTTTAGATCTTCTAATTCCGCACATCCCATGTGGCATATCACAGGTAATATACCCCCTCCTTCTCTCTCTCCCTCCTCCCTCTCTCATTTCTCATATATACCATATATATATATGTATCTATATAGTTGTATGAATGGTTGTTGATGTGTGTTGACGAATGTATGTACTCGCACACATATCAGTCCACCCAGACTTTAGTATTCTCTTGGTACCCACATAAAGGAGCACAGACAATTAGTTTCGCTATTACCACCATTACACTTTGGTGCACAGCTCATTGCTCTTTAATATTAATCCACTACTTAACCCTAGATCTACCAGGATTATTTTAGTAACACTAGTTACCAATGACATCCATACGGACTCAACAACTAAGCGATTTTTAATGCTCATATTAAAGCACATTTAAGAAAAGTAGAGAAAACTAAAGTTTACACTGTGGTGCATTTGAACCTCATGGTAGTTCTAGGGTTAACTTTCAAGATGAGTACGTGAATACTACTCCTGACCTGTTTATACACAACTAAGTCGTGTTTATAAACATCTTCTACATGTGTTCTTCTTATATGCTACTCTTACAGTCTATGCCGTGCTGGCGTTGGTGATCATGCCTGTCCACAGCCTTCTTTCTCTCATGCTTCCAGTAATTTCTGATACCGATGTACCTCCGTGACAAAATGTCACATTAGCAGCATAGTCTCTCCTGGTCTCCCACTACCTGTTCCCCTTCCCCAGCCTTCCCGTTGTGACGACTTACCTCAGCTTTCCTCTTCTCATAAAACGTCTAAAATCTATATAATTAAAACCGGTGGGATGGCTTTTTCAAAGCCTTGCTAGTTAAGGATGATATTTAAACATTATATTGTCTATTATAATATCAAATAACTTGTTGATTTATCAACATATCATCACTTTCATGTCTTAACTAGGCTGCAACTGTCCGTCCTGTCTGGGAAGTTTACCAATTCCCAGAGTTCCGTGGAAATAGTTTCTGACAGAGGCGATTCAGCTGGACGTCTGCTGCCGGAGGTGTCGTCCTAACACAGCGACAAGAGATGTTTCTCCACAAGATTTCTCCAGTCAGAGGTACATACATTGTGTTTGTTTCCATAGATTTATGTAAATTGATGTATGAGCCCATGTTTGCACAAGGTTTATTACAAATTTCATAGGTGTTCAGTATGTGAGTATTGACGTAAAGTTTCTCTATGAAAAATGTTTCTAAACTATAGAGAAAAAAGTCAAGCTGGATATGATGATGATGGCTGACAAATGAAATCAGCTGCAACTCATTCAAGTCTCAACGACAGTTGTAGTTTATAAGCATGGGTGTACACTATTGTGTGTGAATTGTGTCATAAGAGATACTAGTAAAGAACCAAATAAAAACTGGACGCATGCAAAGTTACCATAGCAACTCACACACTTACTTACTTTACTGGGCTGGGTAATGAACAGGCGGACAGACTGGCTGGCACTGCAAAACTTGGTGGAGTATTGATGCATGACAAGGCAGCCGTGGTTGCGGCCTTGTGGGAGCACGTGTACACCTCGGAGGAGCAAATGGATCATCATGGTCTGGCAAGAATGAGGCAGCGAGGTGTGACGAGGGGATCTGGCCGAGGCTCGAGGCTCAGAGGAAAGGCGAGACGGACATATAATCAGATTGCTACTGATACTATTGGTGTTTGAACTCTTCGCTGGCTGCTGAGGATGGGGACGGAGCGCCTATGGGAATGTCCCGAATGCTGTGATTTCGGTTTCTAGATCAATCAATCAATCAACACTTACTTTACCTGTGATTGTTGATGATGGGTTCGCAAATCGTGACACGGGCTTTGTTTACTCAGGCGTTGAATTATGATTATGTAAATTCGACTACAGTGCACAGTGTATAGTTGTATATATAAGTTAACGGGTGTGAATGCTGATGGTCCCTGTTGCAAGCATCAAGCTATACATCAGACCAGATGTAGGAGGTTATTGCATCAGTTTCAGTCCACATAAGATTCATTTAGGTAAGAACCATACACCAAACCGCCATTTATTGCACATATTTTATCGGTTATGCCCATCTTCAGTGTCTCGATATATGCCCATCTTCAGTGTCGTGAGTTCAGTTGAGCTAAGAACCGACATCCATGCACTCAGGACATTCCCATATGCACTCTGTCCCCTCAGCCAGCGAAGAGTCACACTACTAATCGTTCCCACCTCTATCTTATTTAAAGTTCTCCTGGTCTTCCCTCTCAGTTTTGAGATTTTACCAGAACCCCAGCCAATCCCCCGCAATCTCATCCTTTCCGCAAACGGGTTCTCGATCTGTTCCTCCACCTTCTCCACATGGTCCCGCAGGCGCACGACCACCTCTCCCTTGTCCATAGTTAATCCATCAGAAAGAGGTGCATTCCCTACCAACCTATCAGCCTGTTCATTCCCCCGCACTCCCACATGGCCAGGGCAAAAAATCCATACAATTCTTACAACCTGTGACCTCTGAAGCGAGGTGAGCCATTTCACACGAAACATTCCGTTCTGCACTGTACTACGCATACTCCTTGAATCCGTGATGAAGACAATATGTGTTTCAGTTGTCTCATCTAATCAACGGAATGCTGCTGTGACTGCTTCCACCCCTATTCTCATGCTGGAGGTCGTAGCCTCATATGCCATACTCTCCTTTATCAAGAATCGTACATTAGCCTTCGCAATGAAACCCCAACCACTCCGCGTGTTTCTCACCACTGACCCATTAGTATAGATCACAATGTCACCTTGATGTGTGTTACTCTGGATCCGTTGTTGAACCTCAAACTCTGTGCGGCCTGCTGCCCATTATCTGTACTCACGACCCAGTGTTACTATTACACTGTGCCAGTCCGTCCTGTCTGCCTGTACTTCAACCCATTCTTTTTCACGACTGATGGTCTCTAGATCACAACCTGACGTATAGATATTTATGTCTGTACCATCCAGGACCTGCCTCGTATAGTCTATGACCTTTGACCATATCCATGGCTTCATGCAGGTGGTGATTCCTATCTGCAGAAACTCTCAGGTACCATTTGGCCTGAAGGACCCTATGCCTATCGGCCATTTTTGGTAGCGCCAGTATATGCCTCATGTATATAATTGGTGTGTCCTTTGTGCACCCCAGAATCACACGCATGGCCACATTTTGTATGCTCTCCAACCTTTCAAGCTGGCTCTTCTTACTGTCAGCAGCCCTAAACCATACTCAATGACAGAAAGTATTAACTGCTGAAAGAGCCTGTACGGCATCCTCTACCCTGCACCTGTTGCTGCCATCGCTGTCAAAGCATTAAGTATCAGCCTTTACCACCAAAGTCTCCACATGATCTTTAAAAGACATACACCCGTTGAAGGTGATATCCAAGTACTTCAGTTTACTCTCTCTACTAAGAGGACATCCATTCAATATAATATACGGGACATCTGCCTTCACAATCAGTGTATCCAGGGAGTACCACACCACACATTGTCTTGATATATGCCCATCTTCAGTGTCTTGATATATGCCCATCTTCAGTGTCTTGATATATGCCCATCTTCAGTGTCTTGATATATGCCCATCTTCAGTGTCTTGATATATGCCCATCTTCAGTGTCTTGATATATGCCCATCTTCAATGTCTTGATATATGCCCATCTTCAATGTCTTGATATATGCCCATCTTCAGTGTCTTGATATATGCCCATCTTCAGTGTCTTGATATATGCCCATCTTCAGTGTCTTGATATATGCCCATCTTCAGTGTCTTGATATATGCCCATCTTCAGTGTCTTGATATATGCCCATCTTCAGTGTCTTGATATATGCCCATCTTCAGTGTCTTGATATATGCCCATCTTCAAGTGTCTTGATATATGCCCATCTTCAGTGTCTTGATATATGCCCATCTTCAGTGTCTTGATATATGCCCATCTTCAGTGTCTTGATATATGCCCATCTTCAGTGTCTTGATATATGCCCATCTTCAGTGTCTTGATATATGCCCATCTTCAGTGTCTTGATATATGCCCATCTTCAGTGTCTTGATATATGCCCATCTTCAGTGTCTTGATATATGCCCATCTTCAGTGTCTTGATATATGCCCATCTTCAATGTCTTGATATATGCCCATCTTCAGTGTCTTGATATATGCCCATCTTCAGTGTCTTGATATATGCCCATCTTCAGTGTCTTGATATATGCCCATCTTCAGTGTCTTGATATATGCCCATCTTCAGTGTCTTGATATATGCCCATCTTCAGTGTCTTGATATATGCCCATCTTCAGTGTCTTGATATATGCCCATCTTCAGTGTCTTGATATATGCCCATCTTCAGTGTCTTGATATATGCCCATCTTCAGTGTCTTGATATATGCCCATCTTCAGTGTCTTGATATATGCCCATCTTCAAGTGTCTTGATATATGCCCATCTTCAGTGTCTTGATATATGCCCATCTTCAGTGTCTTGATATATGCCCATCTTCAGTGTCTTGATATATGCCCATCTTCAGTGTCTTGATATATGCCCATCTTCAATGTCTTGATATATGCCCATCTTCAGTGTCTTGATATATGCCCATCTTCAGTGTCTTGATATATGCCCATCTTCAGTGTCTTGATATATGCCCATCTTCAGTGTCTTGATATATGCCCATCTTCAGTGTCTTGATATATGCCCATCTTCAGTGTCTTGATATATGCCCATCTTCAGTGTCTTGATATATGCCCATCTTCAGTGTCTTGATATATGCCCATCTTCAGTGTCTTGATATATGCCCATCTTCAGTGTCTTGATATATGCCCATCTTCAGTGTCTTGATATATGCCCATCTTCAGTGTCTTGATATATGCCCATCTTCAGTGTCTTGATATATGCCCATCTTCAGTGTCTTGATATATGCCCATCTTCAGTGTCTTGATATATGCCCATCTTTAGTGTCTTGATATATGCCCATCTTTAGTGTCTTGATATATGCCCATCTTCAGTGTCTTGATATATGCCCATCTTCAGTGTCTTGATATATGCCCATCTTCAGTGTCTTGATATATGCCCATCTTCAGTGTCTTGATATATGCCCATCTTCAGTGTCTTGATATATGCCCATCTTCAGTGTCTTGATATATGCCCATCTTCAGTGTCTTGATATATGCCCATCTTCAGTGTCTTGATATATGCCCATCTTCAGTGTCTTGATATATGCCCATCTTCAGTGTCTTGATATATGCCCATCTTCAGTGTCTTGATATATGCCCATCTTCAGTGTCTTGATATATGCCCATCTTCAGTGTCTTGATATATGCCCATCTTCAGTGTCTTGATATATGCCCATCTTCAGTGTCTTGATATATGCCCATCTTCAAGTGTCTTGATATATGCCCATCTTCAGTGTCTTGATATATGCCCATCTTCAGTGTCTTGATATATGCCCATCTTCAGTGTCTTGATATATGCCCATCTTCAGTGTCTTGATATATGCCCATCTTCAGTGTCTTGATATATGCCCATCTTCAGTGTCTTGATATATGCCCATCTTCAGTGTCTTGATATATGCCCATCTTCAGTGTCTTGATATATGCCCATCTTCAGTGTCTTGATATATGCCCATCTTCAGTGTCTTGATATATGCCCATCTTCAGTGTCTTGATATATGCCCATCTTCAGTGTCTTGATATATGCCCATCTTCAGTGTCTTGATATATGCCCATCTTCAGTGTCTTGATATATGCCCATCTTCAGTGTCTTGATATATGCCCATCTTCAGTGTCTTGATATATGCCCATCTTCAGTGTCTTGATATATGGGTTTGAAGCTAACAAATCAATTTTACTGTCTTCACCCTGCATGCCACAGACAATTGTTACCACGCAAATTGCTCAAGATTTTATCCCACCACATGTGGCAGCCACTCATGCCATGACCATCCATTGTGAAGTTTCTGAAGCCTAGACTGATAGTCAGAGCAATAATCACTGTCATATGTGAAGTGTTGACACTACAGTCCTACAGTCTTCATTCTCACCATCATCATCATCATGTGCCGTACCGATAAGAGTGGGCAGTCATGTTTTTTCCATTTCATAGACTCATTTAAGTCGTTGATCAGCTCTGTGTTCTTGTCTCGACCAAGCCATGTGGCCAAGCCATCCAGA
The DNA here is from genome assembly GCA_014155875.1 of Cepaea nemoralis. NCBI lineage: Eukaryota > Metazoa > Mollusca > Gastropoda > Stylommatophora > Helicidae > Cepaea > Cepaea nemoralis. Next base: position 186,328 of record JACEFZ010019396.1, read on the forward strand.
TATTCTCTCTTTGTCTTCCGCAAATTCCTTTCCAGTTAATCTTTTCAGTTACAACCAAGTTCTCTAGTTTGTTTATTCTCATAAAGTGCCCAAAAATGTTGAGTTTCTACGTCTAATCAGTTTGCGGTTTGCATTTATTTATTTTAGGAATTGCTCAGTGGTGTGTCTAGTCTGTTCATGGTCACCATTCTCATCATCGTCTTCCATTTATGCCGCCAAGTGTAATGAGAAGGAACATTGGCGTTCCAACGCCAAATGGGTGGCACTGGATAGTGTCATTTTGTGTGATTGTAGAATGTCTTTGATGTCGTCAATCCATTTTCTTCTCAGTTGTCCTCTTGCTCTCGTAGCAGATGTTCTTTGATGTAGGGCCAGTGCTGGTAGTTGATGGTGTTGCATTCAAACGAAGTGGCCAGACCATTATATGTGGCACAAGATGTTGATCCCACTGTCTGTCTAATAATATAATTTCTTACTCGGTCAGAGATAGTTAAGTTGGCAGCTCTCCTAAGGCATCTTGCCTCACATGTGTTAATTTGCGTGTATGTGATTTGGATAATGATTTAAGTTTGACTTTGGTAGCACAGGGTTGGTGTGAATATGCTATTTATTATCTGTCGTTTTGCAAACATAGGTATATTTTGAAGTTTCAATATGGGTGATAGTTGATATGTAAGTGCACTTCCTTTTTGACATCTGATGTCGATTTCTCTGTCCAATCTGCCATCGTCTGTGATCATACTTCCCAAATATTTTAATTCGTTAACTTGTTTCAGAGTTGTGCTATTTGCCAGTAGATTTAGTGGGCCAGGATATCTGCTAACCTGCATTACTTCAGTTTTAGCTGTATTTAACTATTTATACTCATATTGTATCTGCTGCATGTTAAACTCAGTTTATTAATATGATTGTTCAGTCTGCTCTCTTCACTATAAAACAGACTCTGATCGTCTGCAAATAAAGCTCGTTTATTGCGTGTGGATCTGTTGTTTCATCTGAAAGTAAAGAGTCCCAAATTTTCCGAATCTGTTCTATCAAGGCTGGCTTCTTTGGATATTCTGTATATTAGATATTAAATAGCAGAGAAGAAAGCAAACGTTCCTATCTCACTCCTGTATTGACTTTGACCATATCTGATATACCTTCGTGTGTTCTTATTGCGCTTTGGCTTCAGTGGTACACGGCTATGTTTTCTAGCAATTATTCTTTTATCCCGTAGTCTTCAAGGATGGTCCATAATTTGTGTGTGTCTACTCTATCGAAAGCCTTTTTCTGATCTACAAACACGATATTCGGTTAGTTACTGTATTAAATGGTTTTTTCACATGTTTAGTCTAAGTGTGAATAGTTTTCAGTGCAACTTTTACCTTTCCCAAAAACCAAATTATACTTTTCTAAACAGTTATTCAGCTGTTCCAATAGTTTTGCGTACATATTCCCTATATGACTCAACAGTGATATACCTCTGTATGTTTTGCACTCTTTCGTATTAGCCTTTCTTTTTCCAAATTGATACTATTATTGCATGTTGCCAATTGTTTGGGACTTTCCTTTCTTCCCATGCTATATTATTGTCAGCCATATAACGACGTTTCTGTGATTTTTCCATCTTAACCGATGATTTGTATTTCGGACGTTTCTGTTTAACTGATTATTTTCCTGCAGGTATAAAGTTTGGTTCTTGCTGCCCACAGCTTTTAGGCACAAAAGCAAGTTTTCTATTTTATGTGTGGAATTAAGTAGTTCTTGAAAGTATTCTACCCACCCTGCTAGTCCTTCTTGTGGATTAAATATTGGTATACCTCTTTTGCTATTTATGATGGTGGTTGGGTTGTAGCATGCATCTCTGTTTCTCATATTATTGACACGTTTATAAAATTATCTTGGAGGATTCTTTGCTAAGAGTTGCCATCTGTTCGCCGTACATTCTATTCGTCTTTAAATACTTTAATTGTTCGTTTTTCATTTCGTCGTGCTATTAAGTAAGTAACATAGTCTTCTTCAGATTTAGTTGTGATCCATTTTTGGAATGCTTCCTTCATTCTGGATAGGCTATCTTTAACTTCATTGTTCCACCAAGCTGTTCTTAATCTGTTGTCCTGAAATACTTTCCTGCTTCCACATGTATTTTCCTGTGTGTCGAGCATTGTACACACCTCTAACCGTATTTTCCCGAAGCCTCCTATAAATGCTGACATCTGTTCTAACCTTTTTGTTTCTATTTTACCTGTATGTTGAATTCTGATTTATTATAACTGGTTTGTGATCAGTATCAACGTCTGTATTTGGGATTTCCCTTTGAATCCATGAGTAGTCTTCCTGTTTGATTTCCTAAGTAGAATAAAGTCGATTTTAGATGCTTGATCTATGTTCCATTTATACCAGGTTTTGGTGTGACTACGACGATGTTGGAACAAACTATTTGCTATTAGTAGCCCTTGTTCAGAGCATATGTTGAGTAGGTGTTCACCATCACTATTACATTCAGCCTCTGTGTCGCTGAATGACCCTAAGAATTCATCCTACAGTGTTCTTCTTGTACCTATTCGTCCGTTGAAATCACCCATCACAGTACGTTTATCTGTCTCATTTGCATTGTTTAACTTGTCTGTGAGGTTATCAAAATATTTATCTTTGTCTTCATCGTGTCCTTACATGGGGTGTATATCTGTATAATAGTTGTTGTTTTACCGCCGCCTTTGATATGTATTAGCTTTATTCTTTCTGGTATAAATTTAGTGTTGATAATAGCTTGCGCTTCTATTGGGATGTATTAAAAAAAAAATATACACGCTCCATGTTTAACCTTTGTTTGCTGTACGACACCGCTCCATATTAGAACGTAATTTTTATGTCGTGGTTTTCTGCTTTTCCCCTTTTTCCTTCTATCTGCAAGTCCTAATATTTGAATGTTTAATGTTTTCATAGACATATTTTGCCCTGGCCATGCGGGTGTACGGGGGAATGAACAGGCTGATAGGCTAGCAGAGAATGCACCTCTTGGTGGTATCTTGCCTATGGACAAGGGGGAGGTGGTCGTGCGCTTGTGGGGCCAGGTGGAGAACCCGGAGGAACAAATTGAGAACCTATATGTGGAAAGAATGCGATTGCGGGGGATCGGCAGGGGTTCTGGAAGAATCTGAAAACTGAGAGGGAAGACCAGGAGAACTTTTAATCAGATAGCGGTGAAAACAATTAGTAGTATGACTCTTCGCTGGCTGTTGAACGAGGGGACTCAGCACGTATGGGAATTTCATGAGTGCAGTGATGTCGGTTCTTGCTTGCTTGCTTGCTTGCTTGCCTGCTTGTGTTCGTTGGCTTGAGCTCCAACGCGAAGTCCTGTATGTCGGATGAAGACATCCTGTTGTCCAACATCAGTGTGATGTCATACAGGACCTGAGTTTTGCGTGAGTATCCGTTGTCCCATGTCTGGCTTATTGGTGTGCAGACTGGTGGTTCCTCGCCGTACAGGCAGACACTCTCCGACTTCGGAGGAATCGGCGATCCTACTGACTTTAGCCAGGACCCCGAAGGGACCTGTTGCCCAGGACGCTCGACGAGGACGCGTCAATAGGTCTTGGCCAGTATATACCCCGGCCCTGGTGCCTTGGAAACACCTCTGCGTCCCTTGTCGGTTCTTAACTCAACAACTGTTTTCATACTCTACCAGTGATGGTTCTTTAACTCTTTGTCCACTAACATTCCAAGTCCCGAATATCTCCTGCCTATCAGTTAGTGTGCCGGTCTCCCTGGCCTAGGTGTTAAGGTCTTTCTCCTTAATCCCGTATATTCTCGTGAGTAACGTAATGTGCGCGAGAATCGGTAGCGGTTCTCGCCGCGTTGGTAACTTACGGGTGTATGTGAGCCGGTCACTCAGAAAGCCATGGCAAACTACTGAGCGTAATCTTGCCTAGTACTTCAACAGCAGCTGAAAAAATGCTGATGTTGAATGCAACGTCCTGTAAGGGATATTCAAAGAAAAAAAAATCAGTTAGTGTACACTTTAGCTGTGGTTGGCTAGCTCGGTGTGTTTCCGATGTGAGCTCTGATAGTCACTCATCTCTTTCAATTTCTTCCATAATTCTTGAACATTAGTGTGTGAACACATAAATTCTCTACCGGTTTGCTGCACTGTCGTAGGCCTCTCCTTATTTGAACACACCGATCTTAAGACAAACACACAAAACACATAATTATTTATCCAGATTGCAATGATATGTGCATTGTACTCTTTGCATTTTCCTCAGAAGCCACATTTCCACTTTCATCGGATGTTTTTCAGCCTGTCTGCTCATTGTCCATTTTTCAAATCCATTCACAATTACAGGTTCTAGGTAGCATTATTTTATAGAGAAGAAGGGTAGAATGTCAGACGGGCCTGCGTGCCCAATTCGTAACCCTTTGAAAATAAAGACTTTCGTTCGTTGGTTCGTTCGTTTCAGTTGACACTTTTTATTGTTTAATATGTTTTCCATCTTGCAAAAGGCAATCTATGCCACAGCGATACTTGTTCAATTATTTTCAAGGCGCCACCTATCATATGTTATGACTGTTATGAGATAAATATACCGATTACCTTGTTTAAGAATATTCCCATTTGCCCATATATTACATTGTCGTATTACTTTCTTCTTAGTGACGACCATAAACACTGTCTTCTTACAATTACATTCTAACCCTAGTTGTTCATTGTATACAATAACCACATCTGCTAGATGTTGCAGATCCTGTTCATTGACATCAATCAGCACTGTATCATCCGCATATCTAATGTTATTGATGTTATGTCCCCGAATGGTGATTCCTCTTATCTTCTAAATTTCTAAACATATTTTCACTGTATAGGGTAAAAGACCTGTAAACATTACACATACCTATCACTCACCTCTATTATACATTCTCATTCTGACGGGTTTTTTCCCTGTTTCCCCCCCCCCCCCCCTTCTTTTTGGCATTTGCCCGCTTTGAACTCAAGCGTAGTCTGTACATGTACAACTACTGCTAGTGCACTGGCTAAAAATTCTCGTGTGTATTCGCCATCAGGTAAACTCACTCCGACTTCTGAGGTACTTGTAATTAACATATTTAGTGTCAAATAAAAAAGTAGGTTTGGGCCAGACAAAAATGGATTCTGGATAATGAGAAGTAGGGGGTGTGTCACAGTTTTGAACTACAAGTTGTTAATATGGTAGCAAACATGATTTATTATATATCAAATTAAATCAACCTGCTTAGGGAAGACTACTGTATTGATATTTTAAGTGAGACATTTTGCTGTGACATTTCAGTGATATATAAGCCCATGGCAGATAATGGGAAGTCGCTTAAGACGATTAATCATCCCATGGCACTGAATGAGTTAACGTCTCCAAGTCAAGGACGAGAAGTCAACATTGTTGTCCAACTGACCGGGTAGGCGTTGAACCTGCTACCTTGACGTCAACACACAAGATGTTTAAGAACGAGCGCATATTTTCTGCTCGGCCATTCTATTCTGCCAGGTATGAACTCTCATACTAACGCATTCTAACCTACAGATCTCATAATGAACTCCTTCCAGGCAGCTTAGATCCATCAGTGTGTACTATATGAATCCCATGCGAATCTTGTGCATGTCTGATTCTAAGTATACCTTCCCATTGCACAACTGTTCACTGTCTTCCTAAGTGTGATGACCACCCGTTTGGTGGACTGGAAATATCATTCTAGATCTGTGATGCATTGATGTTGAGATCGCTGTAGCCCTGGAACGCAGAGGTGTTTCCAAGGCACTAGGGCCAGGTTCTATACTGGCCAAGACCTACTAACATGTCTTAGTCGTGCGTCCTGGGCAACAGGTCCCTTCGGGGTCCTGGCTAACGTAGTAGGATCGCTGATTCTTCCGAAGTCGGAGAGTGTCTGCCTGCACGGCGAGGGACCACCAGTCTGCACACCAATAAACCAGACATGGGACAACGGATACTCACGCAAACCTCAGGTCCTGTATGACATCACATTGATGTTCGACAACAGGATGTCTTCATCCGACATACAGGACTTCACGCTGGCGTTCACAGCCAGCAAACACAAGCAATTCAATTCAATTTAATTCAACTTTATTTTAAAAGGGTTACAAATTGGGCTTGCAGGCCCGTCTTACATTCGGCCCTTCCAATCACTCATCTTTCATTCATCAATAGTGCATGATACATTCACATAGGAAAATACATTGTCAAATAATGTTGTAAACATAAACAATGCATATTACAATGTTATGAGACATATACCTCACCCACCCTACACATTCCTCTCCTACCCACATACACCCCCACCCACCCACACAACCATCCATGCACCCACACACATCCCCCACCAATACACACCCCACCCACCCACACACACCCTCACACAGCCATACACATCCCCCACCCACACACACATCCCCAACACACTCCACCCACACACCTCACCGACCCACACACACCTCCACCCACACACATCCCCGCCCAAACACCCAACAACCTACCCTTCCCTATTAGCACACATCCCCCACACACACACACATCTCCCCACAAACACATCTCCCCACAAACACACCCATCCCCCAGCCCACACACACCCACCCACACACCCGTATCCACACACCTCCAACCACCCAGCCAAACACTCATCCCCTAACCACACAACCCCTAACCACACATCCCCTCACCCACACACACCCCCACCAATCAACACACCCCACACTTCCCCCCCCGGCACAAACACATTCCCCACCCACCAACCCACACCACACAGCCCCCCACCCACCAACACCTACATACTTCCTACCATCCACCCAAACACTCCTACCTACACACACATCCCTCACCCACACACAACCGCACACACCACACATCCCGTCACCCACACACATCTCCCCACCCACCCATGCATCCCCCACCTACCAGCACATCCCTCACTCACACCCGCATCCGCCACCCACCCACACATCCCCTACCCACGCAAATCTCCCTATCCACACATACATCCCCCACCCATACACAAACCCCACCCACTCATCCCCAACCCCCACACACATCCCCCTAAACAAACTCCCTCCACACATACATCCTTACACACACATTCCCCGCACACATACTTCCCCCACACACATACTTCCCCCACACACTTCCTCACATCTAGACACATATATGATGCCTCACATAATCACTTAAACTAGTATGAACAAACTCCCACACTTTACACACACATACACTGACGATTGTTGTGAGCATTCTCACAAAAATTGTAAAATATTTGAGAAAAAAATTGTACATATACATTGTGTAACGTAAAAAAAAATAGTTATGCAATTCAGCTCTCTCTCTCTCTATCTTTCTTTTTTCTTTTACACACACATACACACACAACACACACACACACTCTCTCTCTCTCTCTATCTCACACACACACACACACATACTCTCTCTCTCACTCACACTCACTAACTTTCTCACTCACTCTACAGTAATTTACATGTGTTCATTTAAATATGATGCAATCAAGTGGCATTCAAAATGATAATATGAAGATGAAAATACACATAAAATATGTAATAACATGTTACATGACGTACGTGCACTCAACTCTCTCTCTCTCTCTCTCTCTCTCTCTCTCTCTCTCTCTCTCTCTCTCTCTCTCTCTCTCTCTCTCTCTCTCTCTCTCTCTCTCTCTCTCTCTCTCTCACACACACACACACACACACACATACACTCACAAACACGACTCATTAAAACATCCATTCTCCCACCGTCTCTCTCTCTCTCTCGCTTGCTCACTCTCTCTCTTTCTCTCACTCTCTCCATCTTTCATTCACTCTATCTCTCACTCACACACAGACAGACACACGCCCTCATGCTATCACTCAATGTTTCATTCGCTCTCTCTCTCTCTCTCTCTCTCTCTCTCTCTCTCTCTCTCTCTCTCTCTCTCTCTCTCTCTCTGTCTGACCCTTTCACACTCATCCACACTCTTTTACACTATCTCAAGCAATCAAGCAAGCTTTAGCTCTGACACGGGCTGGCATTGACCAGGGTGAGGCTGTTGTAGACTTTCATTCCAACCCACTACTGAAGTACCATCTCCATAAGGCCTTTCTTTACAGAGTTCTCCTTACATTCTCCAGATGTGGGAACCAGTGGAGTCTGTACTTCTGGTGCTTGAGCTTCATATCTGTGGAGAGGCATGGCCATCCTTGGAACACTAGCCAAACATGAACCTCAGTCTGGATGTCTCACCATAGAGAGCTGCTCCAAAGTCTTGGCCAGTGTAAGCCCTGCTCTTTATACCTCTTTGGCCTCGATGATCACCTGATAGTTGTTCCTGTTACTGCCAACATGTATACATTCTACTCTTCTGGTACATCAGTCCAGTTATAGTCTCTACTTGAGCTATCAATACCTTTTTATGTTGCTACCGTAGTGTTGATGTATTTCTATGAAGAGTCAATAATTATATTTAGGCCCTGGTCTGGACTAGTTGCATGGACCTTATTGCATATGGGGAAATCTTGTGGACCCAGAGATGATTCTCATCCCTGAATTCTGAATCCCCTGATCATTGGATTGGAGCCTATTGAGAATGTAACACCTGAAACTTGTAGAGAAAGCATTACCAACCAAGACCTACTCCTAGAGAGTCCATATGTTTTATGTTAAATCATGCTCTGGTCACATTCTAATATGCCTGTCCCAATGTGTAATTGCAGTATCAGTCTTGCACAACCCCACGGGTTTCTGAACTTGGAGAAGGGAAGGAGAGATCGGTCACGCATTCCCCACAGAGTTGATACGTGTTACCATCTCTGGAGAAAAGTCTACATCACCCTCACAAGGATTGATGCAAAGCCCTTATCAGAGCTCAGACGACTTGAGTGGAGTTGCATCATAATTAAGTTAAATCTGCCTTCTAGAGCCTTTCATTATGTAATCCTCCACACAGTTTACATTGGGAGTTGACTGTACAACAGGGCACAAACTATCTCTACTTCAGATTTGCTGAGGCCATCATCTTTAATGCAGCCAGTACATGCTTTTCATGTTTATATGACTTGTTTGAGGATGGTGTTTCAATGACAGGCTGTGGATGAATGTGTGTTTTTCCAGCCGGTCCTTCTGCTCAGTGGTCTCCCATGTTAGAGTGATGTTAAAAAAGGCTGTTGATCTGACCTGCAGCCTTAGTCATCCATTTGGGAAGCTGAGGAAGAAGAAGTGGATATTAGGTTTTGCATGTTGTAGTAGTTGTTGTTATTTAATAGTTCAGAATGATCTTGAATTATATACTTGCAGCTGATTCTCTTATGATCGGCAGTGTGAATGCCCTGAGAGTGGAACAAACTGCAGAAAAGTTAAAACGCATCAGTGTAATTATTTACACAGTGAGTATCTGATCAATCTACATGTTAGCAACTGGATATATCATTGATCATCTTTACACTATAAACACTAAAGTCATGATTGTGTTCACTAAAAGGACAGATAGTTTGACAGTTGACTTTTATAAATGGTGAAGGAATGGAACATGTAACAAGCTACGTCAGTGTTGGCCAGATAATTAAAGAATTGTCAAATCAAATGCAACACATTAGATGTGGCTACATGGCTAGATAGATGAGGCTAGATGGCTAGACAAATGTTTCTAGATATGGCTAGATGTGGATAGATAGATATATGTGGCTGGATGTTTCTAGATGTGGCTAGAATGATGTGGCCAGATGTAGCTAGATGGCTAGATAGATGTACTAGATGTGGCTAAATGGCTGAATAGATGTGGCTAGATAGATATGGCTAGATAGAGTTGGCTAGATGGCTAGATAGATGTATCTAGATGTGGCTATATGGCTAGATAGATGAATCTAGATGTTTCTAGATGTGGCTAGATAGATAGTCGAGGTGCCAACTTCACGACAACGGGTCGTCTCCATTATGCTTCATTCCTGTGCCAGTGAATATCACACAAAATGCTTCCCACTGTCCAATGTGAAAAGTAGGATAGAAAGGAGTCTGGGCAATCCAACAGCCCGAACAGGTACACTGTGCATAATGCGGCCACCAGAATGCTAACACAAAATTCCTCCACGAAAACAACAGCTCATCATCGATGGACTCGGCAGTCACCAGAAAGACTTTACTGACCCGGGTTTTCTCACATGGCTCGGTCTTTTACCGCAGGGTGACCCGCTGAAAGTGTCGCATAAAGCACGAACTCCGCAGCTTCAGTGCCGACTCCCAGGAGTCTCCTGAAAAATGAGATGTGGCTAGATAGATAGATGTGGCTATATGTTTCTAGGTAGCTAAATAGATGTGGTTAGATGGCTAGATAGATGTGGCTACATTTTGTTAATGGCTAGATGCGTATAGATGTGGCCTGATGGCTAAATAGATGTTGCTAAATGTGCCTAGAAGTGTTCTGTATTTGGCTAGATGTTTCTAAATGTAGCTAGAAGTGTCTAGATGTGGCTATATTGCTATATAGATGTTTATAGATGTAGCTAGATGTGGCTAGATGTTTCTGAATGTGGCTAGATGACTTGATAGATGTAGCTAGATGTTTTAGATGTGACTAGATGGCTAGATAGATGTTTCTAGATGTGACTAAATGTTTCTAGATGCAGCTAAATGTTTCTAAATGTGGCTAGATGTTTCTAGATGTGGCTAGATAGATGTAGTTAGACTGGTTAGATGTAGATATATGGCTAGTAAGATGTGGCTACATATGGCTAGATTGCTAAATAGACGTGGCTAGATAGATGTGGCTAGATTTTGCTGCCTGGCTAGATGGCTATATGTTTCTAGATGTGGCATGATGGCTAGATAGATGTTTCAAGTTGTGCATAGATTTTTTATTATGTGGCAGCGTGTTTTTGGGTGTGGCTAGATGGCCATATATATCTTTCTAGATGTGGTTAGATGTGGCTGGATGTCTTAAATATGGTTAGATTTTTCTATATGTGGCTAGATGTTTCTAGATGTGGCTATATGCTTCTAGATGTGAGTAGATGGCTAGATATATTTTCTAGATGTGGCTTGACGTTTCCAGATGTGGCTAGATGGATAGATAGATAAATCTAGATGTTTGTAGATGTTGCTAGATGATTAGATTGCTGTTTGTAGATATTGCCAGATGTTTCCAGATGTGGCTAGATGATTCCAGATGTGGCTAGATAGCATGATAGATGTGGCTAGAGGCTAGATAGATGTAGCTATATAATGGCTAGATATTTATGGATGCGTTTAGATGACTAGATATATGTTTCAGGATGTGGTTAGATGGCTAGTTAGATGTTTCTAGATGTGGCTACATGTTTTTAAATGTGACAAGATAGATGTAGCTAGATGTTTCTAGATTGCTAGTTAGATGGGATAGATGTTTCTAGATGTGGCTAGATATATGTTTGTAGATGTTGCTGGATGTTTGCAGATGAGGCTAGATGGATTTGGAAAGATGTTTCTAGATGTGATCAGATGTTTCTAGATGTGGCCAGATGGCGATATAGATGTTTTTATATGTGGCTAGATGTTTCTAATTGTGGCTAGATGTTTATAGATGTGGCTAGACGGCCATGTAGATGATTCTAAATGTGACTATATGTTTTTAGGTGTGGCTAGATGTTTCTAGATGTTACTAGATGACAAGATACATGTTACTATATGTGGCTAGATGGCTAAATACATGTGGCTAGGTGTTTCTAGATGTGACTAGATGTTTCTAGATTTTGCTAATGGCTAGATATATGTTATTGGGTGTTTCTAGATGTGGCTAGATAGGTGGTTCTAGATGTGCCTAGATGTTTCTAGATGTGGCCAGATGGCTGGAGAGATGTTTCTAGATGTGGCTAAATGTTTCATAATGTGGCTAGAATGCTAGATAGATGGGGCTAGATGTTTCTAGATGTGGCTAGTTAGTGTTAGTTTAGTTTAGTCGATGGATCAACATCACGGCACACAGGTGTAATCCATAAGTGCTCCGTTCTCCTTGTAACTCAAACCTGAGTTTGGAGAAACTCAGCTTAGTGCACAAACTCTGTAGCACCGGCTTGGATCCTGAAATAATTGTGTCGATTGTTTTTACTTGAAATTTCGCCCGGGCAGCGCCGTTAGGCTACTATTTTTCGATGTCCAACTGCCAAGGGATTTTTTATGTGTTCAACAATACACACTGGCGTCCGATCTCACCATCCAGAGAACAGGGGAAATTTTATTACAAGTCCACGTGAAAACATCACGGTCCTCACCGGGGCTTGAACCCCGGACCTCCAGCAATCGAGGCAGAACCATACCTCGAGACCATGCAGCTTGACTAGATATATGTTTGTAGTGTTGCTAGATGTCTCCAGATGAAGCTAGATAGGTGTGGCTAGATGTTTCTAGATGTGATAAGATGTTTGCAGATGCGACTAGGTGGCTATTTAGATGTTTCTAGATGTAGCTAGATGTTTCTAGTTGTGGTTAATGTGCCTAGATGGCTAGATAGATGTTTCTTGTTGTGGCTAGATGTTTACAGATGTGGCTAGATGGATGTGGCTATATGTTTCTAGATGTGGCTAAATGGCCATATAGATATTTCTAGATGTGGCTAGATGTTTCTAGATGTGGCTAGATAGATGTTTTTGGATGTTTCTAGATGTTGATAGATGGCTATATAGATGGTTCTACATAGTGCTAGATGTGGCTAGATAGATGTGGCTGTTTCTAGATGTCGCTAGATGGCCATATAGATATTTCTAGATGTAGCTAGATAGATGTTTTAGATGTTTCTAGATGTGGCTAGATGGCTATTTAGATGTTTCTAGATGTAGCTAGATGGTTCTAGTTGTGGTTAGATGTTTCTAGATGGCTATATAGATATTTCTAGATGTGGCTAGATAGATGTTTTGGATGTTTCTATATGTGGCTAGATAGATGTTTCTAGATGTGGCTAGATGGCTATTTATATGTTTCTAGATGTAGCTAGATGGTTCTAGTTGTGGTTAGATGTTTCTAGATATGCCTAGATGACTAGATAGATGTTTCTTGTTGTGGCTAGATGTTTACAGATGTGGCTAGATGGATGTGGCTATATGTTTCTAGATGTGGCTAGATGTCCATATATGTATTTTTAGATGTGGATAGATGTTTCTAGATGTGGCTAGATAGATGGTTTTGGATGTTTCAAGATGTGGCTAGATGGCCATATAGATATTTTTAGATGTGACTAAATGTTTATAGATGTGGCTAGATAGATGTGTTGGGATGTGAGTAGATGTGAGTAGATGGCTAGATATGTTACTAGATGTGGCTAGATGGCTATATAGATGTAGGTAGATGTTTCTCGATGTAGCTAGATGGCTAGATAAGTGCTACTAGATGTTCCCAGATGTTTCTAGATTTCACTAGATGGCTAGATATGTTTCTAGATGTTTTATGATGTGTCTAGATGACTAGATAGATGTGGCTATATGTTTCTAGATGTGGCTGGATAATTGTTTCTTGATTTTGCTAGATGTTTCTTTATGTTGCTAGATGGCTATTTAGATGTGGCTAGATGTTTCTAGATGTAGCTAGATAGTTTAGTTTAGTCGATGGATCAACATCAAGGCACACAGGTGTAATCCATAAGATGCGTACAATAGAGTTCGATATGATATTTTGATGACCGCACTGATGGAGAAGGGGGTCAATCCCTGGTTGGTGAACTGGATAGCAGCAGTCCTGCACTCTCGTCGGGTTGCTCTCCGTTTGGGCGCATGGACCTCAGAGCTACATATCTAGAAGTTTCTAGATGTGGCTAGATATATGTTTTTGGATGTTTCTAGATGTGGCTAGACGGCTATGTAAATATTTCTAGATGTGGTTAGATAGATGATTTGGATGTTTCTAGATGTGGCTAGATGGCTAAATAGATGTTTCTAGATATGGCTAGATGGTTCTAGATGTGGCTAGATGTTTTTCGATGTTTCTAGATGTGGCTAGATGGATGCTTAGATATTTCTAGATGTGGCTAGATAGATGTTTTGGATGTTTCTAGATGTGGCTAGATAGATGTTTCTAGATGTGGCTAGATGGCTATTTATATGTTTCTAGATGTAGCTAGATGGTTCTAGTTGTGGTTAGATGTTTCTAGATATGCCTAGATGACTAGATAGATGTTTCTTGTTGTGGCTAGATGTTTACAGATGTGGCTAGATGGATGTGGCTATATGTTTCTAGATGTGGCTAGATGGCCATATATGTATTTTTAGATGTGGATAGATATTTCTAGATGTGGCTAGATAGATGTTTTTGGATGTTTCAAGATGTGGCTAGATGGTCATATAGATATTTTTAGATGTAACTAAATGTTTATAGATGTGGCTAGATAGATGTGTTGGGATGTGAGTAGATGTGAGTAGATGGCTAGATATGTTACTAGATGTGGCTATATGGCTATATAGATGTAGGTAGATGTTTCCCGATGTAGCTAGATGGCTAGATAAGTGGTTCTAGATGTTGCCAGATGTGTCTAGATTTCACTAGATGTTGCAAGATCTTTCTAGATTTCACTAGATGGCTAGATATGTTTCTAAATGTAGCTAGATAGTTTAGTTTAGTCGATGGATCAACATCAAGGCACACAGGTGTAATCCATAAGTGCTCCGTTCTCCTCGTAACTCAAACCTGAGTTTGGAGAAACTCAGCTCAGTGCACAAACTCTGTAGCACCGGCTAGGATCCTGAAATAATTGTGTCAATTTTTGTTACTTAAAATTTTGCCCGGGCAACGCCGTTAGACTACTCTTTTTCGATCTCCAACTGCCAAGGGATTTTATTACGTGGCTAGATGTGGCTAGATAGATGCTTTTGGATGTTTCTAGATGTGGCTCGATGGCTATTTAGATATTTCTAGATGTGGCTAGATAGATGTTTTGGATGTTTCTAGATGTTGCTAGGTGGCTAATTAGATATTTCTAGATGTGGCTGGATAGATGTTTCGGATGTTCTAGATGTGGCTTGATGGCTATATAGATGTTTCTAGATGTGACTAGATATTTCTAGATGTGGCTAGATAGATGTTTTGGATGTTTCTAGATGTGGCTAGATAGTTTCAGATGTGACTAGATGTTTCTAGATGTAGCTAGATAGATGTTTTTGGATATTCTAGATGGCTAGACAGATGTTTCTATATGTGGCTAGAAGTTTCTAGATGTGGCTAGATAGATGATTTTGGATGTTTTTAGATGTGGCTAGATTGCTAATTAGATATTTCTAGATGTGGCTAGATAGATGTTTTGTATGTTTCTAGATGTGGCTAGATGGCTAGATAGATGTTACTAGATGTGGCTAGATATTTCTAGATGTGGCTAGATAGATGTTTTGGATGTTTCTTGATGTGGCTAGATAGATGTTATTAGAAGTGGCTAGATAGATGTTTTGGATGTTTCTAGATATAGCTGGATGGATGTTTCTAGATGTGGCTGGAAGTTTCTAGATGTTGCTAGATTGATGTTTTTGGATGTTTCTAGATGTGGCTAGATGGCTATTTAGATATTTCTTGATGTGGCTAGAAAGATGTTTTGGATGTTTCTAGATGTGGCTAGATAGATGTTTCTAGATGTGGCTAGATGGTTCTAGATGTGGCTAGGGCTAGATAGATGATTTGGATGTTTCTAGATGTGGCTAGATAGATGTTTCTAGATGTGGCTAGATATTTCTAGATGTGGCTAGATGTTTTTCTATGTTTCTAGATGTGGCTAGATGGCTATTTAGATATTTCTAGTTGTGGCTAGATATATGTTTTTGGATGCTTCTAGATGGTGCTAGATAGATGGTTCTTCATGGTGCTAGATGTTCTAGATGTGGCTATATGTTTCTAGATGTGGCTATATGTTTCTAGATGTGGCTAAATGTTTCTAGATGTGGCTAGATATGTGTTGCTAGATGTTTCTAGATGTGGCTAGATAGATCTGGCTAGATAGATGTTTTTGGATGTTTCTAGATGTGCCTAGATGGCTAGATAGATGGTTCTACATAGTGCTAGATGTGGCTAGATAGATGTGACTATGTTTCTAGATGTGGCTAGATGGCTATTTAGATACTTTTAGATGTGGCTAGATAGATGTTTTGGATGTTTCTAGATGTGGCTAGATAGATGTTTCTGGATGTGGCCAGATGTTTCTAGATGTGGCTAGATGGTTATTTACATATTTCTAGATGTGGCTAGATAGATGTTTTGGATGTTTCTAGATGTGGCTAGGTAGTTTCTAGATGTGACTAGATGTTTCTACATGTGACTAGATAGATGTTTTTGGATGTTTCTAGATGTGGATAGGTGGCTAGACAGATGTTTCTAGGTGGCTAGACAGATGTTTCTAGATGTGTCTAGAAGTTTCTAGATGTGAGTAGATGTGAGTAGATGGCTAGATATGTTACTATATGTGGCTAGATAGTTTAGTTTAGTCGATGGATCAACATCAAGGCACACAGGTGTAATCCATAAGTGCTCCGTTCTCCTCATAACTCAAACCTGAGTTTGGAGAAACTCAGCTTAGTGCACAAACTCTGTAGCACCGGCTAGGATCCTGAAATAATTGTGTCGATTTTTGTTACTTGAAATTTTGCCCGGGCAACGCCGTCAGGCTACTCTTTTTTGATGTCCAACTGCCAAGGGATTTTATTACGTGGCTAGATGTGGCTAGATAGATGCTTTTGGATGTTTCTAGATGTAGCTAGATGGCTATATTAATATTTCTAGATGTGGCTAGATAGATGTTTTGGATGTTTCTAGATGTGGCTAGATGGCTAGATAGAAGTTTCTAGATGTGGCTAGATAGTTGTTTTTGGATGTTTCTAGATGTGGCTAAATGGCTAATTAGATATTTCTAGATGTGGCTAGATAGATGTTTCGGATGTTTCTGGATGTGGCTAGATGGCTAGATAGATGTTTCTAGATGTGGCTAGATGTTTTTCGATGTTTCTAGATGTGGCTAGATAGATGGTTGTTCATGGTGCTAGTTACTTCTAGATGTGGCTATATGTGTCTAGATGTGGCTATATGTTTCTAGATGTCGCTAGATGTCGTTAGATAGGTGTTGCTAGATGTTTCTAGATGTGGCTAGATGTTTTTGGATGTTTCTAGAGGTGTTTAGATGGCTATTTAGATATTTCTAGATGTAGCTAGATGTTTCTAGATGTGGCTAGATTTTTTTGGATGTTTCTAGATGGTTCTACATGGTGCTATATGTTTCTAGATGTAGCTAGGTAGATGTGGCTATATGTTTCTAGATGTGGCTAGATGGCTATATATATATTTCTAGATGTGGCTAGATGACAATTAAGATATAGCTAGATGTTTCTAGATGTGGCTAGATGTGTAGATAGGTGTTTCTAGATATGGATAGATGATTCTAGATGTGGTTAGATAGGTTGTTCTCGATGTGAATCGATGTTTCTATATGTTTCTAGACATGTTTCCAGATGTGGCTAGATAGATAGGGATAGATGATTCTAGATGGCTAGATAGATGGGGCTAGATAGTTTAGTTTAGTTTAGTCGAAGGATCAAAATCACGGCACACGGGTGTAACCAATAAGTGCCCCTTTCTTCTCCTAACTCAAACGTGAGTTTGAAGATACTCAGCTTAGTGCACGAATTCTGTAGCACCGGCGAGGATCCTGAAATACTTGGGTATATTTTTAATTTGAAAGTTTGCCCGGGCAGCGCCGTGTGGCTACTCTTTTTCGATTTCCAGCTGCCAAGGGACTTTTTACATGTGCAACACAACACTACATACGGGCGTCTGATCTCACTACCCAGAGACAAGGGGAAATTTTATTGCTGAAATCCACGTGAAAAAATGTTGGTCCTCAACGGGGCTTCAACCCGGGACCTCCAGCACTCGAGGCGGACTCCATACCCCGAGACCGATTCCATACCCCGAGACCGATTCCATACCCCTAGACCAAACAGCCTGACTGATATGTTTCTAGATGTTGCTGTGTGTTTTGCAGATGTAGCTAGATGGCTAGATTTATGTGGCTAGATGTTTATAGATGTTTCTAGATGTGGCTAGATTTCTAGATAGATAATTCTAGATGTTGCAAAATTTTGCCAGATGTGGCTAGATGTTTCTAGATGTGGCTAGATAGATGTTTTTGGATGTTTCTAGATGTGAGTAGATAGCTCATATGTTTCTAGATGTGGCTAGATGGCTATATATATAGGTTGATGTCTCTAGATGTGGCTTGATAGGTGGTTCTAGATGTGCCCAGATGTTTCTAGATATCGCTAGGTGGCTAAGATATATGTTTCTAGATGTTTCCAGTTATGTCTAGATGCCTAGATAGATGTGGCTATATGTTTCTGGATGTGGCTAGATGACTAGGTAGCTGTGTCTAGATGTTGCTAGATGTTTCCTTATGTTGCTAGATAGCTATTTATATATGGCTAGATGTGACTAGATGGCTACATATATGTTTCTAGATGTTGCTAGATGTGGCTACGTGGGTAGATAGATGTTTTTAGATTTGCCCAGATGATTCTAGATGTTTCTAGATGGCTAGATAGGTGGTTCCAGATGTACCTAGATGTGGCTAGATATATGTGGCTGTATGTTTCTAGATGTGGCTATATGTTTCTAAATGTGGCTAGATAGATTTGGCTGGATGTTTCCAGATGTTTGTATATTGCTAAATAGATGTTTATAGATGTGGCTAGATGGCTAGATAGATGTGGCTAGATGCTTTAGATGTGGCTAGATAGATGTTTCCATATGTGTCTTAATGGCTAGATAGATGTTTCTAGATGTGGCTTGATGTCTAGATGGATGTGGCTAGATGGTTAGAAAAAAGTACAACAGGCAGACATTTGCCTATTGTCTAGGGTCCATATATTATGCGTATACTGTATAACTGTGGAGTGCAGGGTGCCTCAGCCATAATCTACACATATCACCACATAGGCCGGACTACTGAACCACAACTACTTGTAGTCACTAGAGAACCACACGTTTGCACACACACCAGTTTTAATTAAAGGGTAATCACGGTGACATGCATCACATTATTCCATGAAGTTTCGTACATCTTCATGCATTAATCCTTAAAATAACACTGCCTTTAACACAATGCACATAGACAGTTACCCCGGACTCTCCATTAGCCCAACTATAACACCTCTTCTCGGTTTCTTCTCTCGGCCAAGTTCCCCTAACTTGCCCAACACTCCAATTCTTGGGGCCATCACTTTTCTCTCCCTTTATTGGGCCTCCTCGAGACTCCCCTTGAGACTCCATTTCACCCCTGATCCCAATTACAGATTCCCACGATAATCTTTCTGGACTACTGTTGCTGCTACTAATACCACCAATACTGCTGCTGCCGCCGCTCCTACTACTGCTGCTGCTACCACCACCACTAGCATTATTACTGCCACTACAACTGCTGTTGCTACTACTACTACTACTACTACTACTACTACTACTACTACTACTACTACTACTACCATCATTCCTACTACCACTGCAGCTGAGTTACTGCCTCTCCACAAACGCCTACTTTTTAATAAAGCTAAACTAATTCACAAAATTCTATTTCAAAATGCTCCAAGCTACCTTTGGCCATTGTTTAAATATAACGCAAGACATAACACACGACAAAATATACTTCATGTCGCTAAACCTAGGATAGACTTATATAAAACAAGTTTAGCATACTCTGCCACTCAGTTGTGGAACAATCTTCCACAAAGAAATCAAAGACACCACCAATCATTATGCGTACAGTCGCAACCTGTTTGAACACTACCTCAGGACAGACTACATACCCCCATAAAACAACAACAACAACAACAAAGACAGTAATAATGGTAGATTATCTCGAACGACAACTAGCCAAAAAACATTCCCATATGTGTGGCATGTTACCCCGCCTTTGGATAATTATAATGCCCATGTTAAACATTGCCTCAATGAGTCATGTATTATTGATTATTTTTCATGCGTTTTAATGCTTATCGTTCTTTTGCTGTCAAAAATTTGCTTCATAAGAGATGGTGAATGAAAGAATGTATGAGAGGAAATAGAAAAGAAGGGCAGAATGTCAGACGGGCCTGCGTGCCCAATTCTAAACCCTTTGAAAATACAGAGCCCCATTGTGTTGGGGCTCCCCCATTATCTGGAAATTATAATTAACTCTGCCTTACTCCGACCCCACACCTGCAATCTAGCATTATTACTTTCCCCGTTGTCACAAGAACATATCGCATTTTAAAAATTGTTTTGACTTTAAAAGTGCCAGTGGGCAGGACATAAAGAATCACAGAAAAATATTGCAATTATTACTTAGCCCCACTTAAACAATGACGCAAATATCAACAAAACAGCTAGATGTAGACAGCAAGACTGGACATCAGTGTGGAACTGGCAGACATAAATGTTGTGGTCAGTACAGCTGCCTTTGTGGGCATAGGCAGTATCAACAATTGACACATACTTCACAATCAGGGCATAGGCAGTATCAACAACTGACACATACTTCACAATCAGGGCACAGGCAGTATCAACAACTGACACATACTTCACAATCAGGGCACAGGCAGTATCAACAACTGACAGATACTTCACAATCAGGGCACAGGCAGTATCAACAACTGACACATACATCACAATCAGGGCACAGGCAGTATCAACAACTGACACATACTTCACAATCAGGGCATAGGCAGTATCAACAACTGACACATACTTCACAATCAGGGCATAGGCAGTATCAACAACTGACACATACATCACAATCAGGGCACAGGAAGTATCAACAACTGACACATACTTCACAATCAGGGCACAGGCAGTATCAACAACTGACAGATACTTCACAATCAGGGCACAGGCAGTATCAACAACTGACAGATACTTCACAATCGGGGTACAGGCAGTATCAACAACTGACACATACATCACAATCAGGGCACAGGCAGTATCAACAACTGACACATACTTCACAATCAGGGCACAGGCACTATCAACAACTGACAGATACTTCACAATCAGGGCACAGGAAGTATCAACAACTGACACATACTTCACAATCAGGGCACAGGCAGTATCAACAACTGACACATAGTTCACAATCAGGGCATAGGCACTATCAACAACTTACACATACTTCACAATCAGGGCTCAGGAAGTATCAACAACTGACACATACTTCACAATCAGGGCACAGGAAGTATCAACAACAGTCATATACTTCACAATCAGGGCACATGCAGTATCAACAACTGACACATACTTCACAATCAGGGCACAGGCAGTATCAACAACTGACACATACATCACAATCAGGGCACAGGAAGTATCAACAACTGACATATACTTCACAATCAGGGCACAGGCAGTATCAACAATCGGCACATACTTCACAAACTACTTTGGGTGGATGAGCAACTGGGGTATACCCAGAATGCAGTGAAAGCTTCGTATTGGAAATTGGCACCTTTAGAATGGAAACATCTACCAGAGATTTATTTGTGCCATACAATAATTCCAGACAGCATGGCTAAAAATAACATCACTAGCCAGGTGTTTTAAAACTGAAAACAATCAGAATGGTAAAATGTAGTCTACGCAGCCATGTGTACTCAAATGTCAAAATTGGTGATCCAACGAAGTGTGTAAATATCGGAGCACATCCTTGACGAATGTACCAGCTACAGTACATTCAGGCAACATCATTAGCCCATTAACCCATGTGTGTTAAATTACCTGACTCCAAATAAGACGACACAAAAAAGCAGAAACCACCCGGTTTATCAATGAGACAAGGCTGCAGTTACAGACAGTATAAGTTTTCAACAATAAAACACAGTAGAACATGAATCTATTTTAAATTTATTTAAAACTAGTTTAAACTCATTCCAGACTTGGGAAATACCTGGGGAGTGGAGTGATGACGTTTTTGTGGTGGGGAGATTGTGCAGCTGATTGAAGGTCTTCACATAATGATTCAAATTTTGTTTTAGGCAAGTGAAGAGGTTGCCTGCATGAAGGAGAGACAGAAATTGAACGATACATAGAAAAAGAGGCAATGTTTTTTGAACTATGTTAACCCCCAAAAATGTCTGAAAAGTACATTGTTTTTCAGCTGACCGTTTGCCAGCTTGATACTGATGTCACAAGATTGGTACATACATTTCTGGTCAACAAACCAAGCCTCAACATCCATGGCCAGGAGGGTACTCATTGCTAGAGACTGCACCCAAGTTCAAGGGTTAGACTGCATCACGGGAATGGTACCAACACTCACATCCAAGCAACACTTTGTAGGAAAGAGCTCAACCCAAAGTATCGTAAGTGGCTAACTTTTATTGACTGATGACAACATACATCGCATGGACAAGAACGCTGCCATGGGTTGCAGTCACAAGTTTTTCAAGTTCAGATGATATAACACAGCTGTAGTTGTCCGACATGTCAAACTGACCAGCCGGAACATTTGAATGTCACATAGCCTCTTCCTGAATATGTTGTAGTCTCAACCTTCAACTATAGGGGGTGAGTGCTGAAACTACAGTGTGCTGTAATACTCTAAGTGTAACTGATTTCTCAGATATGGGGATATGGGACAGTCGGATTCCGAACTGGAGTTTGACCCAGGGATTATGAGATGTTGTCCTATGAATATTAGTGCTAGTGGCACATTGTGTGTAGGGATTATTCTAGTCACAGGATCTTCTGCATGTATCTGTGCGCTGATAGAGGCATGATTCCTGTAGGACTAATCTGAGCAGCGTGCGAGATTCTCGTGCATTCCGAATGTGTCAAGAAGTTCAGTAGTCTTTTTAAATTGGGAAACAATGTCATAATCATCAGATAATGGTGACCCAGAGGGATATTGTGCTTCAGTTCCACGGGGCTCAGGAATAAAATCTTCGTCCTGACACAGGCCACAATAGATTGTCTAGTACAGTGGTTCTCAACCTTTTTTGGCCAGTGCCCACCTTCACTATATTTTGCCCCCCCCCCCCTTTTTCGTATTTCCTACCTAAAAATTTCCCCTCCTACCCATACACAGTATACGTAATAATGGAAGCACATACTAAAACAAGTCTAGACGTCCACATAAAACGTGATTTGTGGGTCTGCTTACTTTATAAAATGAATTTTAGAAGGGTGAGACGTACAGAACCGTAAAGTATGAAGGGAAAAACAAGATCAAGTAATCGGTTCTTGTATTAACACGATCTTGAAATAATCGTCATTCCCCCTGTGGAAATCCCAAAATTCCCCCTGGGGGGGGGGGGGGGGGGGAAGTCCCCGCCGGTTGAGAACCACTGGTCTAGTAGGACCGTGGTTCTCGTCGTCAGCACAGAACATGTAAGGGACAGAATGGGATGACAGTAAAGTTTATGATGACATCATTTCAAGCTTTAGACAGGCGGACCATGTTTCCACATTAAGAGATGCCTCATAGACGATCATGAAAATCTTCAGGCACCTTGTTGCCCTGAGACCGTTCAGATTAAGGTTCTATAATGCTTTGTGAGTATTGGATCATATCAGGGCACATATTCCATCTCTGATGGGTGCCAGGGAATATCTGTATCCATGTGCTACTAAGGTGATTAGCACCTCTGAACTTTGAAGATTGGTTTGTAACATGATTATCTTTGAGAAAAAAAATATTTCTTAATGGTGATGCATATCCTCGGAGAGGATTGACAGAAAGTGTGCGGAAAATGATATGTTTCAGTTCATTATCAGTATCTAAATGCTGCGAATGATCAGCTGTGTATTCATTGTATAAAAACACAGCAAGGTTTCTGACTGGAGGAGGGTGATCACACAAGTGTTGTATCAATACGATGTCAGTATGAAAGTAATTACTTTGTTTGATAAATGTTGAGGCATGTATGAGTGGTGATGCAACTTTCATACTGCTATGATCATCCAGAGAACCTGTAGTTAATTGTAATTCTTCCATTGTTTGGTTGAAGGTAGTCTTTCAGCTATTCTGGCTTCATCTGCCAAATTTCACATATATTTAGACTACATCTAAAAGTAACAAATTATTCAGCCAAGTGCTGACTACACTGTGAAGGTTATCGCAATGGGTTTTCTTTTATCTCTTGCTATGGTTGTACGGTTACATATTCTACTGTCCACCTTTATTTTCCTACTCGTATCTTTGCCCACCTCCTGTTTGCCTGCTTTCTACTTTGCACTTCAGTCTGTTTTTAAGAGTATTATAATACCATGTCCTTTAATGTGGCCGAAATGTAGGTAAGAGCGAAAACGAATTTTTTTTGTTACAAAATAAAAACACAACCGTATTATCTTAGAAAGTATATTGTCCTGAACCTGTGGCTCTAACAAAGTGACTTGGTTCCACGAGATATTCTTCCCACAAACACGAACACAAACTGTAATGCTATAAAGACAGGATACTCGCACAAACTGCAAAACACTTTAATCACAAAATATACCACACTACCCTGCGACTGCTTTGGCGCCTAGAGATTGCAGCTTTTCTCAGCTCTGTTTTTGACTAAATACCGAAGCATTATTTCGCCTACTAACTCTAGCCGGTCTATCTCTATCATGGTGTCCTTCCAAAAACAAGTACATGTTTCATAACGCTTCTCTCGCACCCTGCCCTCACACGTCGTTGTCACAAACATTCAGTACACATGCTGTACTAAAGTAAGACACCGACTTGCGTGACACAGACCTATCTAATACAGACTTTAGACACGATCTGCTTACCCCCTTTAGACTAACCTGAGACGCTTGATGTCTGATTACCAACATTAACACACGTGTATACTGCGCCAAACTACTAGCTAACTAAACGCGGAATGTAATCAGGATACTCTGTTATTAGTAATATACAGTTAAATCTGACTATCGAACATAACTATGCTATATATAAGTATCATGGTCTATGCCAAATAGTGTTATTCCTTCCATTGGAAGGTGGAATGAACATTGACTTGTAAAACTCGTTAAGCACTCACCTTTGAACAGTGTGACGAATAGACTGACGACAATTCAAAGATGAAACGAACTCACACTTTTATTTTCGTGTCGAGCGGAAAAACACAACAGTGGATAATTATCGCATGTTATTAAACTGCCCCCGAGATGTAGGAGCGGCGTTTATTAGCTAACATTTCTCGATACTCCCTGCTTTCTTCCAGTGTTCACTTTGAGGCGTAAACTTGCTATTTCGCTGTTCTGAGTTGCAGCACGTCTAGGTTTTGGGTTCTGCCTTGCATATCCTTTGCCAATCGATCTTTCCTTCTGAACTCTATTCGCCGAAGCTCGGAATAAGTCGCATACGGCGCTTCACACACGGCTCTTTGGAAGACACGTCCTCTCCTTTCGAATCACACACAGAGAAGGTCCTTTGTTGTCTTGTGACGTTGTTTATGTTTCCAGTGGTTTCTCATTTTCCTGTTTGTCCATTTTCGTGCATAACTGGAAAAACCCCATTTATGAATTTGGTGGCGTGTGCCGTCATATAGCAATGTATTCCATTGACTAATTGTTTAATATCTGACATATTCCTATGATCGTAAACAATCCTAAAAACGAATCCTTTTTGTGTCTGATTCTGTATTTTTGCGGAACCCGAGAGTTCACCCGTTTTCATCAAAAGTTGAAATTCATGTGAAGCGTGAACTGACAGATGAATTTTACTCTCATAATTTGTGAATACGTAGTACTCTTTAAGCACTCTGAGCAATTACTCTTATACCAACAACTGCTGTAATATGTCTATTTTTTCCGTCTGTTTGTCGTCTTCGTGTGTGGTTGGGAGGTGTGTGTGGGTGGATGGGGGATGTGTCCATGGGTGGGGAATGTGTTGGTGGGTGAGGAGATGTGTGGGTGTGGATGTGTGTATGGGTGGGAAGATATGTGTCTGCTTGTGTGTGTGTGGGGGGGGGATGTATGGTTGGGAGCTGGGTGATTTGGGGGATGTGTTGATGGGTGGGGGATGTGTTGGTGGATGGAAAGATGTGTGTGTGGCTTCGGATGTGTGTATGGGGGGGGGGGGAAGATGTGTGTCTGTGTGTGTGGGGGATGTATGGTTGGAGGATGGGTGATTTGGGGGTGGGCAGATTCAGGATGTGTGAGTGAGTAAGTGTGTGTAGATTGGTGGATGTGTGTGTGGGTGGGGAAGATTGTGTGGGTGGGGAATATGTGTAAGTGGGGGATGTGTGGGTAGGTGTGGGATGTGTGAGTGTGGGTAGGTAGGTGCTGGATGTTAGGGTCACGGGGAGATTTGTGTGTGGGTGGTGGATGTGTGGTTGGAGGATGTGTGTTTGACTTGGTGGTTGGGGTGTGTGGGTGGGTAGTTGAGGATACGTGGGTGGGTGGGTGAGGATATTGTGGGTGTGTGAGTATTGGTGGGTTATGGGATGGGTGGGGGATATTATAACAGAGTGAGACTAACAAGGACTGTTGGCTTTGTATAAATAAGGTTTATTTCCATTTGATGACAACTTCTACAAACATGGCGTCCTTTCAGTTCCAGGCCGGGATCTTGACTGCCCCGTGACAACCCACTACGTCACGACTTGAGCATCTCTCCTCCCATTCTCCCCCGATGCTCAATCGTGCCACAGCCTTTTCCCAGCTAACACTAATACCCTACTTCTGTTACACCTCCCTCTGTTTACTAAAGAATTTTTCCTATAAAGGAAAAAATCTTTACTCCTAACCCCCTTACTCTATTCCCTCTTTTTCCTTACCTCTCACAGTTCCTCTAATCTTCCCCAAACCAACTCCATCTTAAGTAAATATTCTATTTCTTTAACTCTTTCTCCCTGCTATATAGTCATCCACTATACAGTTATATATTTCTGGCTCGTTCTTGGCTCCTTAAGGTTCGTTCTGATAGAAAATATATGCATCATAAGAACAGCTCATATAAATCGTTATCATACGTTTGACATTATAAAACTCTTCTCATTCTTTTACAACACAGGATAGACAGAAACAATGTAGTTAGAAAAAGTAAAGAAGCGGTGCGCACCGAGTGAAAAATATAAAGGGATGAATAGTCAACACAATCACGTTTACACATAGGGACGAATAATCAACACAATCACATTTACCTCTCTTGCCAACAAAAAAAATTTTGTAAAAATTTTTCTTTAAAATACATCATATGAAATACACCTTTGTTTGCTATAAATCAAGTTGATATAAATTTATCTAACCTTTATATTTTCAACCTTTATATTGCCATCCACAATCTTGTTCATTTTTCCGATATCTCCTCTTTAACCCCGAGCCAATGTTCATATTCCATGAACACTTTTTTATTTAATTAACGCTGGTTTTTCACAGCACCTATATCTTGCCCCCATACATCCCATGATCTGCTTCTTTGTCCAGCTATATATCTATCCCCACTTATATGCTGCCATTCACAGTCTTCCCCCAACCTTATATCTTCATATAACCCTACTCCTATTTTACTAACAGTTCATATCTATAAAAACCTCTTCAAGCAACTTAATATTCGGAAAGAGAATATGTCTCTATATTATCCCTCAATAGTTTTATGAACTCTTTTCTGAACGAAAGGCCTTAAACAAAGCCCCATGTATTTGAAAATTAAAATTACTTAACTAAATTTATAACCTATTCATTAACAATGTAACTTAATATACAAAACCAGTCATTTAAGCGAAACAAAATCAAAATTATCCAAAGAAAACACATTTTAAAATGACATAACATGCATTTTATCAAATCAGAATAAAATATTCTATTACTACCTATCACTATTGGACACTTTTACGGACCAATAGTTTGTACTCAAAATACTAGGAACACAATAATCCTATTCTAAATCAATTAACCAAATAACCACAATCATTTTACAAGACCAAATCAAGCAAAAAAAAACATATTATATATGAGGCATTGAAACTCAGATTCAATAAAACAAATGTCTTCTCGTTAAAGAGAAGGTCTTCAAAAAAAAACATAATTCACTTCAAATTTTCTACGTACAGTGGCCCATCAACATTGTCCTCCTATACGAATCAATGTAACACATATTTATTCCTACAATTCATTCGATTTTTATAATCGTGAAAACACAACAACTCACTGCCCAGTATATATATATCTGTTATCTACAGACCAATATCCTAACTTAGAACAATATCTGTTCTCTCTACACAAAAAAAAATCAATAATCAACACTGACCGTACCATCATTGATTCTCTCCCCTCACAACTTTCTATCTTTTTCTATCCTATTTCCTAACACATCATAACATCCGGAATATCATCTTAAGTAAGCACTGTAAACTACAGGTCAAATCATTTTGTCTATTACTAATGTGGCGACTATTCCAATGTCAACTCAATGTACTAGCCATCATTTACTTATCAATTAACTTGTGGCTCGGCTTGCCAATTATTTCCCTTGGACCAACATCATTAAAACTTCTTAATCATTACCGTTAAACACGGCATTTCTAGCACCGATAAAAAAAACTTGTCTATTTGCTATAGAGTACATCCACCTACTGTACCAATACTTAATTTGTCCAATCTACGAAAAGTCAAGAAGTAAAAACATAAAAGCAACCAGCAATTCTATCACAGAGAGCAAAAAAATATATATATATGTCTCTCTCGAAACTACCTCTATATTATTTATCTCACTGCTTAACCACTCCTCAAGACCATTTATAAAAAGTATCCATAGAAGCCTTTTTCAAGCATTACTTTCATTTCCAAATCCTGAAACTTATAACTTGCTATCTGCAGTACTCTCTATCTATCTACCTCCTACGTTTCCACTTCTTCAATAACTCCAAGTTTCTTTGAATAAGTGCTAACTCTACATCAATATCCTCTTCCTCGTACAACTTATTAGTTTCTTCCATACTACTAATTGATTCTGACTTTTCATCCATTTCTTCTTCTTCGTCTGTTTGTCTCTCGTTAGCAGCCGCTAATCTCTTCTGTTCAATATCCCATCTAATTTGTCTATCATTATTTCTTAAGGACCTTTCTAGTAGAGGCATATCTTCGCCGCTTGTTGAATAATCTCTAATTCTCCTCTGTCTTTTTACTTCTCTATCTCTTTGTTTATCCATTCTTCTTTTCGTTGCTTGTCTAGTATTCTTAAATGGAGCACCTATTTCCTCTTCCATACTATTATAATGACTTTCATTCACATTTTCTTCTTCTATTGTTTTCGGTATCGTCTGTTCTTGAGTATCATCGTAAACTGGAGTCGTTATCAACTGATTTTGTGCTGGATCTTTTCTAAAACCTGGGGTTATTGTAGTTCTCCTGACAACCTGTTCATCCAAGTATCCGGTGTCTGAATAATAATTATTATTACAATTATCATTTCCTTTCTCATCCTCATCTCTTCTTAAGTGTTCCACGTGTGCCCTTGCCACATGTCCCGTGATCTGGTTCTTGATACTATACGATACATTTCCTAACTTTTCTAAAACGTAATAACCTGGGATCCAACGAGCGTCAAACTTAGAGTTTCTTCTATGCTTCTTGTAATAAACTCTATCACCTACTTTAAACTCCTGCAATTTTGTATTCACGTTTTTGTACTTTTTCTGTCTTTCTCTAGCTTTAATTATATTATTCTTTAGTCTTACGTGTGCCTTATGCATTTCCTGTATGATGGTCTCTTGAAAGTCTTCCCCCATATATTTCCGTCTTGGTTTTAACAGATTATCTATAGGTAGTATTGGTTCTCTCCCGTGTATTAAATAGAATGGTGAAAACCCCGTGCTCTCATTTTGATTTGTGCGAATAGCGCTAAGGGCAGGTCCTAAGAATAGATCCCAATCTTTTTCATGTTCATCAACAATCTTTGCTATGATATCATACAATGTCCTATGTTGACGTTCGTTCCTAGCATTTGAAGAAGGTCTATAGTATGAGGTCTTTATATGTTTTATATTCAAATCTTTTAATAACTTTTCGAATTTTTTTGTTTACAAACTCTCTACCATTATCCGTAAGTATACTTTGTGGGCAACTAAATCTTGGTACGAACTCTTGTAAAAAAATATTAATGACAGTATCTGCGCTCTTATCTGGGATTGCATAAACTTCCGGCCAAAGACTGTAGACGTCTACTATATGAATTAAATACACGTTTCCTGACAATGTTCTAGGGTGAGGACCCGATATATCTAAACTAATCTTTTGCATTGGGAACTGAGGAATATCTGTATCTTGTAAGGGACACTTAATTGTTTTCATATTCCTTAACCTGCATTTTTCACACGTATCTACATATTTGCAAGCAGATTTAAACAAGTTTGGCCAATAATATTTGCTCGTAAGTGCTTTCACCAATTTATCACGACCGAGATGTCCATTCTCATTGTGATATGCTTTTAAAACTTCATTTTCCAAATGTTTTGGAATATATTTCCTTAGCTGTTCGTTCCTTTCACACATATAGTATAACTGTCCATCCTCTTGTAAAACCAAATAATTCTTCTTATATTTGTTCTCCTCCGTTTCTCTTAATTTTTGTTTTATTTGTAAGACTTTTGGATCCAATTCTTGTTCTTCTTTCATATTAAATTGTGCTAAATGTGGGTCTTCTGCTCTATGTTCAGACTCTTGATCCGATGGTAAACTCTCAAACTCTTCTCTATTTATTATGGCAGAATCTAATATATTTACTTGCCAGTTTCGGTCGTCTATCTCTGGTTCAGCTTCATCTTCTGTGTCTCCTGATGACTGTGGGTACGGGATCCTAGACAATAGATCAGCGCATGTGTTAATCCTACCTGGAATGTACTCAATTCTTGTGTTGTATCCCTGTAGATTCAATGCCCAGGTCTGTATTTTCCTGTTCTGCACTGGAGCTTCTAAAAAAGACTTTAAAGGCATATGGTCAGTTCTAATAACAAAATTTGCGTTATGTAAGTAGTAATTTAGTTTCTGAAGAGCATAATGAATAGCATAAGCTTCTTTTTCAATAGTCGTCCATTTCCGTTGCGACTTGCTAAGTTTATGAGACAAGAAGTAAATTGGCCTTTCATTTTTAACCCCTGGTATTCCAGACTCTTTTCCTTCATATGGTTGAACCAAACATGCTCCTATTGCATTGTCCGAAGCATCTGTATATAGTATTAACTGTTTGTTCAAGTCTGGATGCGTCAATAGTGGTACCAGTGTTAAAC
The DNA here is from genome assembly GCA_014155875.1 of Cepaea nemoralis. Classification (NCBI taxonomy): domain Eukaryota; kingdom Metazoa; phylum Mollusca; class Gastropoda; order Stylommatophora; family Helicidae; genus Cepaea; species Cepaea nemoralis. The sequence goes on from JACEFZ010019396.1 coordinate 217,499, forward strand.
TGTTTTTCAAAAACTCGAATGCTTTTTGACACTCATCATCCCACTTAAATCTAGCGTATTTGCCTGTTAAATTTGTAATAGGTTCTGCTATCTTTGAAAACGCTGGGACAAACCGCCTATAATACGCACAGGTTCCTATAAACGCACGCACGTCTTTTACGTTAGTTGGAGGAGGCAACTCTTTAATAACCTTTATCTTGTCCTGGTCTGGTTTAATTCCGTCTCTATTTATAATATAACCCAAATATTTTGTTTCTGTCTTTAAAAACTGGCACTTACTAAGCTTCAATTTAACGTCATGTACTCTTAATCTATCGAATACTAATCTAATATGTTTTAAATGATCCTCCACATCTCCTGCCGTAAAAATCAGAATATCGTCTATATATGCTAATGCAAACTTTTGCATACCTTCCAATACTTCATTTAGTAAGAGCATGTAGTGAGACGGCGCAGTTTTGACCCCAAAAGGCATTCGTAAAAATTCGTAAGAACCCATATGAGTACAGAAAGCACTCTTCTTTTGAGCATCCTTCGACATCGGTATACACCAGAACCCTGATCTTGCGTCCAGCGTCGTGAAAAATGTAGAGCCATTAAGCAGCCCCAAAATATCATCAATTACTGGCAGTGGGTACGCTACATTCTTAGTGATTTTGTTCAACGCCCTGTAGTCGCAGCAGAAGCGACTCGAACCATCAGGTTTGGCCACGATGACGACCGGAGATGACCATTCTGATTTCGACCTTGTTATTATCCCTGCTTTTAACATATCTTCTATTGCCTTTTCCACGATTTCTCTGTTTCTTAATGGAGTTCTATATGGCTTTAAACTAATTGGTGGATGGTCTCCCGTATCTATTTCCATTGTAACTGTTTTTGTCTTACCCAATTCCAAATCATTAATTGCAAATACATCCTGATTTTCTTTTATAAATTGTTCTAATACTTCCTTATTTTCTGGCGGAGCTTTTAACTGTGCCAACAATTCCTGTTCCCTTGTCACTTTGTCTAGTGAATGTATTTGGGCTGTATTTCTTCTGGATGGATGGATCAATTCATCCATTTGTACGTTCCCTCTTCTTCCGCGTCCGCGTCTGTTATTAATTCTTTCACTAGAAGTTTCTGAATAACTTGTTCCCGACCTTTCTACTCTATCCGTTGCCAATATGTCACTAATGTTATGATCTAGTTTGGCTATTACACATCCTCTGTATAATTTGATTTCTCTACCTGTGTTGTTGATAATCATCACTGGAAAGGTTAAGTGTTTATCCAATGCTATAATTCCATCCGGAACTTCCAAACCAGGCTCATCAATTACTTCCTCTTGCAACTCAGTGATTCTGACTGTGTTTCCTGCCACATAATATGGGTTTCTCTTCAGCTTTGCTTGTATCAAATTAACCGACTGTGGTTTTAATGTCGTGGACATTTTAACTCTAACTAGTGCTGATATATGCATGTCTTCTTCCATATCCACATAGACGTCCTTGAATTTTAATTTATGTAAATCAAAGAAAAGTCTTACTCCATTTTTTATTAAAAAATCTCTTCCTATCAGCATGTTTCTATTTAAATCTTTCACTACCTGAAAAAGATGTCTTACGTTGATCCCTCCTAATTTAAAATTGATCATTGTTTGTCCAATTACTTGTAAATTCTGTCCTGTAACCGAGTGAAGATTATTATGACTCTTAAATATTCTACAATTTCTCATTATTTTATATAAAAAACTTTCTTTAATTACACTAACCTGAGCTCCTGAATCAATTAATGTCCGAACTCTATATTTTCCTATTTCTATTATACACGAACTATGATCTGTTGTCTTCACTGTAAACTGTTTGATTTCATCTAATTGAGAGCACTCTCTACTCGTCTTGTTATATCTGTTATTAAAATATTCTTTACATCTTGGGACCTTGTTATTTTCCCTCCTACCACTGGTCCTATTTAGTAGGTAGGGTGGCGGTTTTCCTGCGCTCTTGTACCTGTAAAATTTCTGTGTCTATCTTCCACATTCCTATTCAACCTGCTATTTCCACTTCTACTTTGTATATTCGACTGGACACGCCTGTTTCCACAAAAACGAGACACATGTCCGCGTTGACCACAAAACCAACAGACTATATTTGTGTTGTTTGTTCTACCTACTGTCTCACTTGTAGGATACCTCATTTGTCTTCTTTCATCATAAGCATTTCTATTAGTACCTTGCAACGTCTGTATACCTCCTCTCCTACTCCATCCGAACCTTGTTTGTCCTATTTCCATAGGCTCTTCAACTCTATCTTCTCGACTAATTCCTATTTCTCGTCCTGTTCTCAATCTAAATCTACGTCTCAAATTTTCTTCTTGTACCGCGATATCTACCGCTTGTGATAACCTCTCAGGGTTTTCCCTCATCAGCTTAAACTTCAAACCATCGGATTTTATGCCATCTACAAAAATTCCGACTAACATCCTCTCCACCTCTTCTCCTCGTACATTCTGTCCTAAGAATGCCTCTTCAGCCAGGTTAATCAACCTATCGCTGAACAATTGTACCGTCTCTCCGTTGTTTTGTTTAGCCTGTCTCAACACCGAAAACGCATGTTGTGGATCCGTTATTTCCGCGTACTTACGTGCTAGGTCTTCCTTAAATTGTTCCCATGTCTCATCTACTCTAGCCTCTAACTTTCTTCTGATATGATCCGAAACCGGTTCTGTTGCCGCCTGATAAGCCAGTCTCATTTTTTCTTCATCTGATGCCGAGACCAAATACGCATATTTTTCTATGGAAGTAATCCATTTCTTAAACTCTCTGGCCTGTCCACTAAACTTAACAATTTCGGTTGCCATTCCCTGTTGTTTTATTACCGTATTAAGTCTACCTACCGCTGTTCCTACCCCCGTCAAAACTTGTGCCAAGGAGTCTTGTTCCGCCATGCTGAAATATTCTTATACAGACCAAGCAAACAATTTCACATTTGTAACTTGCTAATTTAAGAAATACAAATCACATATACACCAATAACAGTTCGACCAGCTAATAAGTTTACAGATTACCCTACTCTCGTTTCCTGATCCAAGCAAGACGTATTCTTCTAGGTTCGCCGTCAGGTTAAACTCAAAGGCTGTATTAGTTGAAACCAACCGCGCAGTTCAGGTAGTTCCTTCTTCTAAGTTAGTTTCTCTTCTTGGGATGCCTCAGTACAGTACTTCAACCCTTGGTTGGGTCCCTTCTGAGATGGAGTACATCAAATCGACGTCTTGAGAACGACTCACACGTAACAGAGCCCAAAAGGATTAGCGAGCGGCTCTCATTTGCAGCGGAGCCCCGAGATAGTCTGAGTACTTCAAAAAAACATGGGCCAATCAATGAAGGAACGAGATATTTAGCTGCTGTCCTGATTGTCTTTAAACAACGTTCCTTTTTCTATCACGACTCAGTTGCCAGTGAGCTCCAAAACAAAACTCATTAACGTTGTCCGAATTTATTAGTATTCTGGAAAAATTTTGAATAAGTCTTAAAGTTTATTATTAATTTCTGCAATTTTGCTTTGAGGCGAGGCTGAACTTGATTGTGCTATTGAAAAATTCTTGCTCACCTGAAACAACGATCAGACTGGATTGACCTTCAGCAAAACTCTTGCTCGCTCAAGACAACGATCAACTGGCTTGACCTTCAGCAAAACTCCTGCTCGCTCAAGACAACGATTAACTGGCTTGACCTTCAGCAAAACTCCTGCTCGCTCGAGACAACGATTAAACTGGCTTGACCTTCAGCAACATTCCTGACACGTCCGCTAGATGAATGGACAAGAGGAGCCGCCAGGATGGTGTTTACAGTTGATGTCCGCCAGTTTGATGACAATCGCAGGCGCTGCAACCCGTTACGGCAAGTTGGTTTTCCTTCTTCTCCTGACGCCAATTAAATTTTGATAGCAAGTCTTGAAAAAGACTTACAGACAACCACCCCTGGCCGGGCTTTTGGTTGCTGTATTTCTCACAGATAACTTTTTGGCCATTTTTCCAACTGCGCTTTGTTATGTTCAATACTTGTTTAGAACCGTGCTGCAATTCTGTCTCTGGCGATCGACACAAACGGACCAAGGATCTTCATACTTTTTGAGCTACTTCGATGTATTTTACAGTAGACATCGTTTTGAAATTCCGCGATGTTATACAGTAGACAGCATTTTGAGACTCCGCGATGTTATACAGTAGACAGCATTTTGAGACTCCGCGTTGTACCAGGCTCGAATCCTGTGTCGTGGGCACCAACTTTCGTCCTATAACAGAGTGAGACTAACAAGGACTGTTGGCTTTGTATAAATAAGGTTTATTTCCATTTGATGACAACTTCTACAAACATGGCGTCCTTTCAGTTCCAGGCCGGGATCTTGACTGCCCCGTGACAACCCACTACGTCACGACTTGAGCATCTCTCCTCCCATTCTCCCCCGATGCTCAATCGTGCCACAGCCTTTTCCCAGCTAACACTAATACCCTACTTCTGTTACAATATGTGTGTGGGTGGGGAGATGTGTGTAGTGGGAGATGGGTGGGTTGGTGCATGTATGTGTGTCTCATGTGTGGGTGGGTGGGAAATGTGTATAGGTGGGGGATGTGTGGGTGGGGAATGGGTGGTGGGTGGGGGATGTATGTGTGCCTGAGGGTGTGTGTGTGAGTGTGGTTGGGTGGTGGGATGTATGGGTGGGTGGAGGATGTGTCTCATAACATGGTAATATACATTTTGATTACGACATTCATTTGACAATGTTTTTTCCTATGTGAAAGATGAGTGATTGGAAGGGCCGAATGTAAAACAGGCCTACGTGCCAAATGTGTTACCCTTTGAAAATAAGGTTTGTTCGTTCGTTCTTCTCTTTTTACGTTTATTTTACGAGGGTAGGTCAGAAAGTTATGCACCATATTATTATTTCGTTAATCGTCAATAACATACAAATTAAATTTAGTCACAATGTTCATGCACATTTTAGCAAACATTTCTACTTCTCAGCATAATCCTCATCATTGTAACGGCTTTACGCCATCTTGAAAAACGATCATGTATCTCAGATCTGTACCACATTTAGTCCTGTTCTTGTAGTAATTTCTGCGCTGCATTAATCACTCCCACGCTGTCTTCAAACTTTTGTCCCATGGCAAAAGATGACAATTAGATGGTGCTAGGTCTGGACTGTAAGGTGGATAGGGTAGTACATTTCACCACATTTTGTTGATTGCCTACCTTGTTTGCTTGCTAACTTGTGTGATGACCCGCGTTGTTGTGAAGGAAAAGCAGTTGCTCTCATTTCTTAGTTCGTTAGTTAGTCGCGGTTCCAACATCACGGCAACCGGGTCGTCCCCATTATGCTCCGTTCCTGTGCCAGTGAATATCACACAAAATGCTCATCACTGCCCTATGTGAACAATGGAATATACAGGAGTATCGGCAAGCGAACAGCCCGCACAGGTACACTGTGCATAATGCCGCCGCCAGAATGCTAACACAAAAGTCCTCCACGAGAAATAACAGTTCATTGTCAATGGAAACGGCAGTCACCAGAAAGACTTCATTGACACGGGTGTTACCCCATATGGCTCAGTCTCTTTCCGCAGGGCAACCCGCCGAAAGCGCCGCACAAAGCACGAACTCCGTAGCTCCAGCGACGACTCCCAGGAGTCTCCTGAAAAATGCACTCATGAACCGAAAAGGCAAACCAGTCAATCCAGCAAAAGCGGGCCGCCATCGTTCCGAACATGCAGTGCACGCTACAAACTGCGAACAGATGTAAAAGCATTCCACGCGAAATTCACAGCTCACAGTGTCGCGCCACGCACTCACTCAGTAGCAGGGCGACAGAACCATAGCCTCCTTAGTCGCCTCTTACGACGTGCATGGTAGGCAACAGTGTTACTATTCTTTGCTTCCTCGTATGGTCCCCGGCAACACATTTCTTGTGAGGCCTAAACTCTGCAGCAACGACTGATTTAGTTTTGTGTGTGTTGTGATTTACATTTCTGAATAGATGGTTCAACCTTTAGGCAGCACATCTACGAGAATAACCCCATCAATGCCCCCCCCCCCCCCCCCCCCCCCAAAAAAAAAAAACAACAACAACAACAAACAAACAAAGAAACAAACAAAACAAAACAAAAAAAAACAATACAAACAAACAAAAATTGCCGTGACTTTACCGGCTGATGAAGCTGTTTTAAATTGTCCCAAAGCTTCCAGGACGTACTCATTTAGTGCTACGTCACTCCTAAGAGCAGGGACATTTCTGTTCAGACTTTTTTTTTGTTTTTTACTACTTTTGGTGTTACCATTTTCCAGCTTTCTTTTCAGAGCTACTTTATTTTCTGAAAATGCTGGCTGAATCCAGGTTATTTATTTTTTTCAAGATATGTGTAAATATAAGTCCTGATCATTGTGTATTTGCATTAACTCTGAGAGAGTGAGTTCCCTTGAAGCAAGATGGCGGGACATTTTTTCGTCCCGTAAAATGGAACGTGTTTTTTCCGAAATGTGTATGGATTAAGTGTTTTTTTCGTGGTGAAATGGAGTTCGGACCGTGCAACGGAGTTCGTGCACGCGCGTCCGGTCTTCTTTCGGCGTATCATCGGCGCCCGGTGGCGATAGTTAAGCCTAACATGACGACCAGACGACCAGCTAGGACACAACGTGGTAAGAGGGCGGGCGCGCGCAGAAGGCGCTTAAAATGTGACAGATTGGGTATCGGAAATGTTCGAGTACTGTACTGGAACTGTGCATCATTTAGTCAACGCCGACCCATTCTTGAAAAACTACTCTACGGAAACGATATTGTAGTCTTGCAAGAAACACAGCTCACCGACGGAACAGTCAATGTTGCGGGATTTCAGGGTTTCTTTAACAGGCGGCACCTCGGACAGGCCATTCTGGTCCGCGACAACATACTAGTGTCTGAGATCGATATGTCCGCCTGGAACAGCGATGCCCTGCAAGTGCAGGCATTAAGAATAATGACACCAGTGCAGCTTGCAATCGTTAACGTCTATGCGCGAAATGGGAAGGTCGACGTGCGACAATGGCAGAGTTTGTTCGATATGGATGAAAGGCATATCATCTACTGCGGGGACTTCAATGCCAGAGGCAGTCAATGGGGGAATTGCATCACCAATAGACAGGGAGAAGATTTGGAGGACGCCCTGGCATCTGCTGCCCTAATCTGTCTGAATGATGGGAAGGTCACTAGAATGGCCACTCGACCAGGCGACTCTGACAGCATCATTGACTTGGCTCTGGTGTCGCCCACCATCGCACCAAGGTGCCGCTGGGGCACACTGGGATACCACGATAGTGACCACTACCCTTGTGTCATCCTGATCAAGAAAGACGGGGCCATGAGTCAAAGAAACAAGACCATTGCCTTCCCGTACGACACCACTGGTCAAGACGCCATAAGCAAGATCAGAAGAAGGAAACTAACTTCCTCCCGTAGGAGACAAGAAAGATGGCTGCAGCCACCATGGTGGAATGGAGAGGTCGAGAAGGTGTGGCTGGGAAAGAGGCAGGCTGTCAAAGACTGGCAAAAGGCCAGAAAGGCTAACATGCCACAGGTTGAGTTGGCGAACCTGAAGACTGAGGTCGTTAGGACGACGACTTTATTCAAATCCTGCGCCAAACAGGCCAAGGCCGACAAATGGGACGAGTTCTGCAGGAAGGTGTGCTCCGAGCAATCTCTTACGACATTCTGGCGCCTCCACAAGAGCATGAATGGTGCTGCACAACGTAGGGGTATTCCAGACTTTCAAGGCACAGACCTCGCATGGAAAAAGTCGGATGCGGATAAAGGTAAGGCCCTTCTTGCACGCTACATAGAACAGACTGACCAGAAAGACGAGCCCGCCAAACAGAGGACCACAACAACACTCTCTCAGTTGTGCGAGGGGGTCGGGACAGACGAAGAATGGACAATCACAGTTGAGATATTGCGTGCGATGCTCAAGAAATCACCTAACACCGCCCCAGGCCCAGACGGCATCCGATATGGTGACCTAATGGTGATATCAGATGATGACATGGATGAACTGGCCAGAGAATTCAACACCAGTATCCAGAGGGGTCAGGTCAAAGAAGAATGGCTACACAGCTACTTGCTGCCGCTGCCAAAACCGAACAAAGACCACTCCAAGATAAGCGGCTACAGAATCATTACGATGCAGAATACTGTCGGCAAGCTATTGGAGAAAATTGTAGCACACAGACTTGCTTGGGACTTGGAACAGCTCGGCTGCTTCCCGCCCACACTTGGAGGATACAGACGCAACAAAGAGTCATGGCTGAATGCGGCGGTCTTTGCTCAAGATGTTTACGAAGGATTTCAGGTCAGAGAAGAGACATGTGCGGCCGTCATAGCCTTAGAGGACGCATATAACAGAGTATCTTTCGAGCACTTGATGCAAACCCTCCTCAGACTGAAAGTGCACCCTCACCTTGTACGATGGATAGCTGCAGTTCTACTCCAAAGGAAGGTGGTGCTAAGATGCGGGAGTTGGTCTTCTGAGCCGATAACGATATGTCCAGGATTGCCGCAGGGTTCACCACTGTCACCAGTACTATTCAACGTGTATACGGTGCCGATCACTGAACAACAGTTGGACGGGAGGGGTAGGACTCTATCATTCGTTGACGACATCCTCGTGTATCGACAGGGTCGAGATAGACAGGCGGTTGCCAACTATATGCAGGGCGAACTAGATCAAATTTCCTCATGGTGTGCTGATGCCGATGCCCTTGTCAACCCTGCAAAGGCAACGGTTACATGGTTCTCACTAAACAACCATATTGTGAACACAGACCTGCCGGCAGTAAGAATGGATGGGAGCATTCTGAGCAGAACCCAGTCAATGACATATCTTGGCGTGAGGCTTGATCGTAGCCTGTCCTTCAGAGATCATGTCGATTATGTCATAACGAAGGCTCGAAAAGGTTTGGCAGCAATGAGAGTCATGGCGACTGCCAATATCGAGCAAAGACTGCTATTACTTCTGTTCCAAGGACTTGTGCTTTCACGCATCGAGTATGCCCTGGCCATCCTCACTGTCAGCCCTACACAGATTGGAAGACTTGAAAAGGTACAAAACGAAGCCATGCGCATCATTTTGGGCTGCACGAGAGACACCAGCTGTGTAGCAATGAGATACCTCCTTGACTTCCCGACAATGGAACACAGGATCAAGATCTGGAGAGCTCGTGCATACTTAAAAATAAGTGCAGATGAGCAGCACCCTCTGCATGACGCTGTATTCAGAGAAAAGGGTGACAGGCTAAAGAGGGGCAAATCATGGATGGGTCGGGCGGAAGATGTCGTCGGACAGGTCTGCAGTCTTACCAGTATCAACCCCGGCAAGGAATGGGTGCCGGTGCCTCCAGCTTTTAAGTGTACCTTCTCCTGCATTATCACACTCGACAGACGGTGCAGAGAGCAGAACCCTGCCGCTGTCAATGCAGAGGTTAACGCGCTCATCTATGATCACTCAGATAGCCCCGAAGTGCTCATCTATACAGATGGATCTGTTGTAAAGCAGCAGAGAAGTGCGTGGGCATTTACAGCCCGTTCAGCGGGCCGAACCGTTCAAGAATCCAGTGGTGCCCACTATATGACCACGAGCAGCATGACTGTCATGAGGTGACGTTGCTTCCTCTCTACAATGATACGAGTTCAGGCTCTATAATGCAGCAAGCTCACCTCAAGATCTATGTGGCTCTGGGCATCATGGTACACGACAGCATATATTGAGGCATTCTGATACAGGACAGGGTAACCATCTGAATTCCAAAACAACGACTCAACGCATATACTGATGGAGTGAACTGCAATGTATTTACTACAGCTGATCTCAGACTACGGTGATGAGTGTGGGATTGATGCCGACTTCAGTCATTCTCTCTCTCCATGCACTCCCGCTCTTCAATCAGAAATCATCTCCACAGACCAGTGAAAGTGTTGGGAACAGGGACCAGCCGCCTAGTGTCTTTATAATGCAAATCAAATATACTCGCCTACCTTCAACCGGAGCTCACCATAATCGAACTCCAACGGCCAATGCTGCCTTTGGTGACTTATGAATTAGGAACGGTTTGAATCCCCAGACTGGTATTGAAAACACATCCTATCACCTTGTAAGCTGAAACACACTAATGCTTAAGCCGTTATGGCGTTAGGTGACGTCCTATCATGACGTCTAAATTGCGTTCAATGTTGGTGTCACAATGTTCACCATTTGTGGCACTCTTTATCTTCTTCTTTGATGCGCTAACTCATCAATTTAAGCTTGCATCACTGTCATTTGCCACATGACAGCTTTGCCCCCTCTACAATGAAAATGATCGTTAGACCATTTTCTATGTTATCTTGACATGCAAGCAAATGATGTCTACGACGTAAATTACATCCTATTGTGATAGACGACGCATTCACCGTCCTTGGAACTTAGTTTGTCAACGTGAACCACTCTAGATCGTGGGATATTGAACACCGGACTAAAATACAAGTCCCGAACACCGCCACCTCTACATTCTATAAATGATCCTGAGATGTTATCGCGTTAACATGCCCGACTACTTGTAACTAAACTAAGGCTCAAACACCGCCAGTTCATATATTAAGATCTGTTATCGCGTATATATGTTGACACCTTAAAACTACTAACGGTCTCTATATCCCCGAGTGCCGTCAGTTAAATAAAAACACCATCCAGTGTTGCATACCCAACGATCACATGATCCGTAGTCGACAACTGATTGTCCTTGACGTGAATACATATATCCACACAACTCCAAGTCGACCTGGTACACCATCATTTCTTCTCGCTACATCATGTCGATAGGGACAACTATTCTCAATATAACTGTGTTATATATCTATAATGTGTTGTTCATTTGTTATATGTATCTATATATCCTATAATGTGTATTGTTACTATATGTTTGTGTCTATTACTTTTCTTTCATTCCTTTCTCTTCATTCGTCCATCATGAAAATGATACATATATGATGATTAGTTAACACAAAACATACTACTGACATTAATAACTACAACACATTAATGTACTGATAATTAAAATAACCAATATCAATCATCATAATAGTTATAAACACAACAAAAATATATATATATAACCATAACATTAAAAAAATAAACATTTTTACTTAAAACAACCAATATTATTTAAAATATACCTACTTAATTAACTATCATATATCTACCTATCACCTGAAATCCACAAACTCTACACCGTCATTAAAACTGTTAATCGATACTGTCATCACTTCCGTGTGTATTGAATCTGTTAATTATATTCAAAGACTAAATTACCCAAATCACATTAAAAATATATCTATTAGGCAAACTACCAACAATACTACCACGCTGGCTTGTCAAAGAGTGAAGCCAACTTAATTGATCATGTCGCCTCCACAGTACGTGAAACTTTTCATCTGTCTCTGATACTACCACTCTGGCCTGTCCAAGAATGCAGCAATCTTAATTGACCATGCCAGGTTCGCATTACATCTCGTGACACTTTTTTCACCTGTCTTTCTGCAATAATAATAATAACAAGTGACTAACTTACGTCCATACTTTCTTTCAAAAAAAAAAATAATATATATATATATCTGTGGTAATTCAGACTTAGCCACAGTCATCCTACTGTAATGTTACACTAACAAAAAAAAAATTAGAAAAAAAATAAATATATCTACATAAAACTTTCATAATTTATTTATAGTCTACTGAGTAGATCCGCTAAATTATTTTGTGTTCCAGAAATATGAGCAACAGAAAAATCTAAATCCTGAAGCAAAATTGCCGATATGGTATGTGAGCTGGCATCTGTTTGTACCACAAAGTCCTTTGACATGTCCGGAATTCTAAGAATTGGTGGAGAACTAAACAATGATTTTATTTCCTGAAGAATTCTCTCATGTTCTTCCGACCATTGGATCCTATTTGTCTGTTTTTTTTTTTTTTTTTTTTTTTTTAATATAAATTTTTGATAATAATTAATAAGACCTAGCAATGTTCTAACCTCTTTTTTAGTTTTGGGCGAACTAATGTTACGAATCTTAGTCACAATGTTCGGATCAGTGTATAGAAAACCCTTTGAAATCCTATGACCTAAAAATTGAATTTCCTGAAATGCAATTTCAGTTTTACTTGTCTTTACCGTAAGACCAAACGTTCGAGTGTGACAAAAGATCTGTCTAAGAATGTACGCATGATGTACTATTTCAGTTCTATGGATATTAATGTTTGTGATGTTCTTAAATAGTAAATGTAGAATGATGAAGGATAGTTCTGAAGACCAAAAAGAAGGTCTAAGAATTCCTATAAACACAAAGGCGCTACAGGCGCGGTCATGTGTACAGAATCCTCCGCCATCGGTATCTGGTATCTGATATTAGTTATTTGTTCTTGTCAGATATGATTTATAAAACTATAAAAATTTCGTCATGCTCGCTATTACTAAGTCTATTTGAGCATAAGTTTTAGATAAAGATAATCGCTCATAAAAAAAATATGATTGTTAATATGAACAAGACACTGATACGAATACAGTACACTCCACTTATAACAATATTTATAATGACAATACAATCACAATGACGCTACATGTTTTATTTACGGTTAGTAAAATTCATTTTGAGATGACCAAGAATTTTCTTCCTAAAAGATATTTAGCCAATTTCTGAACAGAATTCACCAATGATAGAGTAATTTCATAGCGATTGTGTGATTCATATACCTTTCTCCCAGAGTACAAGACAAGATGTAGTATTTTCCTATACCCTTGTGGAATAATGTATACGACAGACAGTAAACAGGTACCATCCACTACAACACAACCATTTGATCTGAGAATGATCTTAGAACTGATCATCGAATGTGATTCCTGCAAAGGGATTTCAGATTCGCCATAAGGTGCCGTTCGGCGGACTGTTCGAATACATTGTACAGAATCATCATATATACCTATAATATGGCTCAATTTCCGGCGTACACCATATTGTAACATCTTAATCAAACTCCCTGTAGCCTTAGCTATACATTTTATTACTTTGTTTGTTATGATAGATAGCAAGAAAATCAACCAGAAGAAAGTATCGACTAAGTCAAATGAAGTATCTGTTTTCATAAGCATATTCTTCGGTCCACAAGAAGGAAATGTCACTGCCCTAATATATGCCTGTGGTTGTCTATTTACCGGCGTGATGCCGTGTTGCAGCGTTATTGCTGCGGCTTGAACTATCCTACTATCTTTAGGTTCCACCATAACTGGATGTGACATGTGTGTGTTTGAAATCAGACCAACATGAGGTAATTGATTCTCTTTATGTATTTGTGTGTTTGCAACAATATGCTTCCTTTCCCATTCTGTTATGTCTTCAAGCGAAACATCACATAATTCAGGGATGTTTCCAATAAAGACATCCACAAATGGGTCGGGCAGCACAGCTACCGTTATTTTTCCAGAAAAATATGGGCATTTTATATCAGCCCAGGCAACTGGAAACTTTTCTCTTCCACCTCCAAAAGTCCTACAGGTCACATGTTCTCCAGTATAGTCGGTTTCATTAATCAGCTTTGTATGTACCCCAACTATACTCGACCCGGAATCACGGATTAAATTACAGTTCTGTCCATTCACAATGGCCTGATGCACCACTAATGATCCATTGTTAATATGGACTGCATTTGCCTCCTGCACGTGTATTTTATGACCGCACGTCAAGTTGCCCTCTTTATGAAAGATCTGGCAGGTATCACAAGTTGGGTCGATGGGAGAATATTCCACCTCTACCGTATTTTCATGACTAGTCTCGTCCGAGTCACTGTCACTACTAGATGTTAGCATCCCTATGTTTGCTTCTTTATACAGTTGTCTTAACGGACAAGATGAAAACATATGTCCAAAACTTTTACATTTAAAGCATTGTGTTTGTCTTTGATAGGTGTTAAATCTGTCTCTATTTCTAAGTGCTAATTTCTTTATGTAACTGTCAAACTGCGGATGTTTGTCACACATTTGATTTGAGCCGTGGGTGAAACCACAGTATTTGCAAGTTGTCCACACACCCTTTTTCTCGTGTTTAACATAAGGTTGATACTTTGGTTGTTGTTGTTTTTCCCTCCTTTGATGTTGTCCACCAGACTGTTGTTGTGTTTTGTATCCCTGCATCCTTGATTTATGAGGGAATCTATCACATGCGTTTGTCTCTACCAATGGGGAAAAACTATTATTAAATATGTCTTTGTGGGCGTCGAAGAAAGACTCTCCCTTCTCATCCATCTGCTGTATACTCGAACATTTCTGTTCAATAAGAAAGTTAGACATAGATGGAGGAACCGCCGAGATCAGTTTGTCTCTAACAATCAAGTCACGTAGCTTCTTGTAGTCATCAGTAACATTGGCTGATCGAGCCAATTTATCGAATGTTAATTGAGTTAAAGAGGAGAAGTCAAGGAACGTCTGTCCTGCTTTAGGAATAAGATTTTTGAATGATGCACGAAGGCCAAATTCGTCAAGACAAAAATTAGATAGCAGTCTCTTTCGAATGTATGAGTAATCACTACGTAACTCATCTGGGATTAGTTCTACAACCTGCAAAGGTTCACCACTTAAGTGCCTATGTAGCAAAACTGCCCATTCGGTCTCTGCAACTCCATAGTGTCTCAAGATTAGCTCAAAATTAGTTAGCCATGCAGAGACGGAATCGGAGTTGGAGTATGTCTTTATCACCCCATTATATTTCTTAATGGGATCTGTGGACTGTGCCTCCACTTTGTTCCTAGCAATCTGTTCATCCTTGTCCTTCTCGTACTGTTTCATTTTGAAGTTATTCTCCAATTCTTTTTCCTTCAGAAGCTTTTCTGTATTTAATTTTTCAAGATTAAAAGCCATCTCTTTTTCTCTTAATTGTGCTTCTCTATCTAGTTTTTCCTTATCTGCAGCGATCTGCAATGCCATCCTTTCCTTATC
This sequence comes from Cepaea nemoralis, assembly GCA_014155875.1. Taxonomy (NCBI): domain Eukaryota; kingdom Metazoa; phylum Mollusca; class Gastropoda; order Stylommatophora; family Helicidae; genus Cepaea; species Cepaea nemoralis. Next base: position 232,521 of record JACEFZ010019396.1, read on the forward strand.
AGCAACCAATTGAGCTGCAATTCTGTCATTTTCTGCGGCTATCCTCTCTTTATCTGCTGCAATTTGAGCTGCAATTCTATCATTTTCCATAGCCATTTTTTCCCTCTCAAATAATCTGTGTCTCTCTTGTTCATCTAGTCGATCCTTTTCCAATTGTCTTATCGCAACTCTTTCGTTCCTTTCGTGAGCTTGAAAATCTGTAAATTGTTTCTCCGACCACGATATAAGATCTGCTCCTGTCAAACCTGCATCTTTCCCAATTGCAACAAAATCCTGTAATGATGACATGTCTTTATGTTTCTACAATATTCAATAATAATAATCAAAGTGAAAAATGAAGAAAAGAAAAAAAAAATAATTTACCAAACCATAGACATGGCTTATAAGTATTAAAATCGACAGATAAAATCGAAGAAAGTCGAAAGAAATAATTAATAAACTACAATTATATACATTAATAATGAAAAATGACAAATAATTTTATAATAGACACGACCTATAACTCAGCAGTTACAGTATAGACAGAGTTAAAGTTCTTTAGATTCAAGTATTTATCAAAGAAATCCTATCATTATGTAACAAATCAATAATGCACCGCGCATAAGAATTCACAGCACAAAATTGTGTATCGCGCCTATGACGTCATCACGGTTACGATAATAAAGACAAAATAAATGCGTGCAAAATTACAGTATTCTGACTATAACTAATTACTGACAAACCACAAACAAATATAATACTCAGCTCAAGAATCAGCAAACATTTTCCAATAGTTTGATAGTAGACCAATCCAATCGATTTGATAAATAATTTTGTTCGATGTTACTCCGTAAGCACGAATCTGATGATTTTATATGTACATTCCTGAAATCCAAGGTCTGCGTACCTTCATAAATGACATCACTGTGTTCATTTCGTTGTACTTGGGCGTTAGTTCATCAAGTTTCCGTACAAGTTTAACACATTGAGCTGTCTTAAGTTAAACAAATTACGAGAATAACACCCTAGGCACGATGCCTGTGATCAGCCCTAGAAGGAGCCTGACTGATGTGAGTGTTATTTGCTACTCAATGTAGCTATCAGGTTTAGCAATATTTTGTAATGCTCTGTCGATATGCACTAAGATAACCACTGTGTTGATACAGCCTCAGCGATGCGTTGATTATCTCGTACACCTGAATAGCACTGGAAAAAACAAAAATTCGATTTCCGTAGAACATATGTCACTGTGACGAAATGTTGTTGGTATACACGACACAATCAACCAGAGAAGGTGACCTAATGAAGATCCGACAATCACTGACTTTGCAGATCTTGATATCAATCAGTTATTAAAATCTTCCGTATCAAGTGTGTCTCCTATGTATAGTGACATCTATTTTTGATCCCAAAATGGTAATTGATAGTTTTTTCCAAATATAGTACAATTAGACTTTCAATCTTGCTCTTAGAATGAGTATAATACCATGCGAGCAAATGTTCTCTATCTGGGTCAACAATCAGAGCGATAATGTCAATATACGGCTCTCAGATAATTGAGTATAGTACAGACCTCCTCTTTAGCATCCAGAAAACGGTCTCCAACTGACACTGACAGTGCGGTTAATCATTTATAAGATGATAAGACAATTAAATAACCGAGGATGCGCCACTTGATCACCAGCTATTGATCGGCATGATCCTCACATTTACAAATAAGTTGCGTGTTCATGAATGTGTTTCTTTATCAGGCTGAGAAAATGACCGTTACTATGTGTGACATGTTGTAGATTGAGTTGCCAGAGGACCTAGTTGTAGTGTTCTCTGGAGATATATCTTGACTAATAAATAACAAGATAAAGGATATGATTTAGCACGTTTTGTCTAGAGGTCACTCAAATGAGCTAAACATTCCCGCAATAGCCTTTTTGGAGAACATTTTTCCTTGGCTCAACCCCCACTGTGAGACCACTATGTATCTACACAGAAATTTATAAAGGAAGTAAAAGGTTCCCTTAAGGCCAGAAAAGATCTGAACTATTAGCGCCTGTACAACTGAGGATCCCTCTCACTCATTATAATGTTGCCAGTGTGCTGTTCGTCCGTCACCTAGATCTCTTCTTTCTTTATTTTGTCAGTATGACCTATATCAGTTCAAGTAGTCCTTCAATTTTTGCAGACAAACAAACTTCAACAATAACTGTACATTACATCTGTTGGACAGGACATCTACATGACAGTTTCTTGACAAAAGTGGAACATACATTCACAAGGAATTGGTTTACACCACAAGTGTACAAGATAGACACCATGAGATACCTTACAACATCTATACAAGACTTTTCACAATATGTATAACCAACCACAGCACTTAAGACAGTCACCAGAGACAACACTTGACAGCAACTGTACAAGAAATTCACTGGGGACATGTACTTAAAACACTGGTTCAATCATACTGTTTATTGAGCTGATGGTGAGTCTAGTGCTGACCATTGTTCATCCCATTTGTCATGTCAACACCTCAACAAGGTACATACAAAATGTACAAATATGCTAACATGCATGAAGATAACATGATACAACACCTCCTCTTACTCCACCAACTAATAACTCTTATCCACCTCTCCTCTCTAATCACCACTACACCATTCTGTTTACAGTATCTATCTCTATCCTCATCTCATGTCTCTTGGGAATTTAGGAACTCCTATCCATGGGCAACTCAAGGAAGAAACTACTGTTCTGGGTCTGTTGAATCCTTTTATCATCAGCATGGATGTTGGACTAGCTCCAGTTAGCAGCTTTCCCAAAATAAGCTTCATGGCAGATTCATTCCTCTTGAAGACAAGAATTGGTAGGATGATATGATACTGTCTCTCACCGTTGACCAGACTGTCTGTGAATGCTGATACCGGGATACTTCAAAAGTTGAGGATAACACTCTCCTGACATTGGGAGATGTATACTCGGTACATGCAAAACATGACTTGCTGAAGAAACCCAGAGATAGGAACAAAATCCAATATACTGCAGCCCCTCAGTCAGTCCAATCTCACCTACACTTCAAGTCACATTCTTCAACACTGTGTGAGTACCAGGCTGGAGATTAACCAAGATAAGTCCTAGCTAAACAATCCATTGCACCAGTCATTTCACAAGTTGTCTTGAATGGGGTTAACAACCAGACTTGTTGTTTCATTCTCAGATGACATTTGATTAATGATCACTGTAGTCTTCAGAACTATTTTTCTCTCTTATTTATATCCAGCTGTTTGAGAGCTGAGCTGAAAGTCTCTAGGAAATTCCCATATTGTGGGTTCTAGAAGATTTCACTTATAGAGAGTTGGTTCTGGATTCTGGGACTACTGGTTAGTTTTCCCAGATGATATATGGATGCCTCTCCTCCATCCTCCTGTTCTCTGTGGATATATAGAATGGCACAACATCTCTTCACATGTGTTAAAAGATGATGTTATCATACATTAACATACACAGATGGAGATGGGGAAGGTTAGGGTTGATGATGTAGTGAATTTCACTCTGATGTACTGTGGTAATCACAAGACCATATGCTGAGACAGGGTAGCTTAACACAATTACAAGCATTTATGTGGTCTAAGTTCCACCATGTTTGAACCACAGTAGACCTGGGCACAAGGAGGACCAGACACAGTACAGCAATCATTGTGACATAGCAACATGGGACAGGCATTGTGAAGGGAAATGGAAAATAGGCATTTACAACTGCAATATGCATTATGTATTTACTAATGGCATTTACCAAATTAGCAGACCAGACATCCATTCCTATGGCTGTGATGTTGGTGCATGAATGTCTTATTCCATATTCACACAGCAATGCCAGACCTCACCCCTTTTTCACCAGATTTGTCTCACAGATACATCATCATCATCATGTGCTCTTTCCCCACTGAGTAATGTCCACAGTAGGTAACAGAAGCTCAATTGCATAGCAATAGTTCACATATGCACCAAGCACATATGTGGAAAACATGTTTAGTCCTTGTAAGTTTGCATGAGCCATACATTATATTCAGCCAACTAAAACACCGGTTCACACACCTATGGTTCTCTGAGGAACTAGTTTATATGAACCATCCAACAGTAGAGGTAACAGTGTAATACTTCAAAGAGAAATTATAGTAATTCTCTTGAGTTTATAGCGACCAGGCATCACATGAACTTAGCAATTCTGGCGTGCCATCACCGTCCTGTTTACATATGGATATTTGAAGCATCTTTCTTTCCACTAGATGTGAGAGGCTATTTATTAAATCACCAACTCACTCACTCCATCATTCTCTGCGTTTTACAAAGGAACTTGTACATGTTTCATCACTCATTCCCATTCAGACTGCCATTTGTTAACTCGCACGAGAGCAAAGGTACAGTTGGTTTAAGAATAAGTCATCCTAGGCATGTAGAATGCACAAGGGGTTTTGGTTTGCGAATCTGCATGAGTGTACTACATTCCTCAAGCATACGCAACCAGTCACAACAAGGGATTGATATGCACTTGGAGTATACAGCGTGAAAGACGTGTCAAGGTTGAAGAAGCAATATTCAGAATTCTGGCGCACAGAAGTTAGGTTTTCCACTTTCACATATTATTCATAAAATACTCATATTCTTCTCTTTCGTACATTAGGTTTAGCCACAACATTAAAGTATGTTTTAAAGTGGTACCTGTTGTCCAGAGAACAATATATTGAATCTACAAGGGCATTGTTGGGTCATCACATCACACTAGCGACCGCTCCTGGTGAAATTCCCGCTCCTACTAATTAGATTTTAAAATATGGCCCAGGAATAGCGTGGGCTCATTATTTATGAACCAATCATAAGACAAGTGCATACCGCCGCCTCCCCCAACTCGTTCTGGAACCTTCGATCTAAGAATAGCCCTTATTTTAGGATGGTCCCTGTTAAGACTTAAAGTATATTTATGAAATGTGTCGGACTGGAAATGGGGATTCTGTTCCATCATGCTACACTATGTCACGAGGTAATGGTTCAAATCTCTTTGGATGACGCTCCCATGTCAAAACCAATGGTTCAAATCTCTTCGGACGACGCTCCCATGTCATGAGGTGACGTTGCTTCCTCTCTACAATGATACGAGTTCAGGCTCTATAATGCAGCAAGCTCACCTCAAGATCTATGTGGCTCTGGGCATCATGGTACACGACAGCATATATTGAGGCATTCTGATACAGGACAGGGTAACCATCTGAATTCCAAAACAACGACTCAACGCATATACTGATGGAGTGAACTGCAATGTATTTACTACAGCTGATCTCAGACTACGGTGATGAGTGTGGGATTGATGCCGACTTCAGTCATTCTCTCTCTCCATGCACTCCCGCTCTTCAATCAGAAATCATCTCCACAGACCAGTGAAAGTGTTGGGAACAGGGCCAGCCGCCTAGTGTCTTTATAATGCAAATCAAATATACTCGCCTACCTTCAACCGGAGCTCACCATAATCGAACTCCAACGGCCAATGCTGCCTTTGGTGACTTATGAATTAGGAACGGTTTGAATCCCCAGACTGGTATTGAAAACACATCCTATCACCTTGTAAGCTGAAACACACTAATGCTTAAGCCGTTATGGCGTTAGGTGACGTCCTATCATGACGTCTAAATTGCGTTAAATGTTGGTGTCACAATGTTCACCATTTGTGGCACTTTTTATCTTCTTCTTTGATGCGCTAACTCATCAATTGCCTGCCTCACTGTCATTTGCCACATGACAATGACGATGGAGGTGATGGCAGTTACACAGGCTTTCATATGGCTGGAATCACAGCATTATACCAACGTGTGTGTACTAAGTGATTCAATGAGCATGATTCAGAAGGTCGAAGCTGGATCTGTACGTAGACAGTGGACTGAGTCGCTGCGGAAGTCCGTTGTCCGCAAAGTCACCTTCATCTTCGTCCCGGGACATGCGGGAGTCGAGGGAAATGAACGAGCTGATAAATTGGCTGGCTCTGCACCCCCTGTAGATGGCCAGCCCATGGATCGTGCCGATGTTATTAACGCCCTTAAAGATATGGCGAGAACAGAGGATTTTGACGCCAGTGATTCCACATCGCTTTCCTGGATGAAAGACCTGGGAGTAAGAATCGGCACAGCCAGACGCGAGAGGTACATCGGGAAAACAAAGCGCCTCGTCAACCAACACAGAACTGGCACTATTAGCCACCGGACGCTGATGCATATGCTGGGGGGAGGATCTGAGCACCTATGGACATGTCCGGAGTGCAACGAAGATACCCCAACTGATAACTAACTAACTAATTAACTCTGAGGTAGACCTGTGATCGGCAGATTTGTATTCTGACCCCACATGGTTGGAAAATCAAGAAGGTAGCGCATCGCCTTGCATGCTGTATCTCTTGTACGCCCAAGTATAATACGCAAAGCTTCATTCTGTATCCTCTCCATCCTTTCCATCTGCTTATGGCTGAGAGTCAGATTATCCATCACGTACTCAAAAACAGATATGTCCAGACCCTCGTATATAAGACATAGATGGCGCTGCTCACAGTTTCCGGCCGCCATCACCCGCAACGCAGTCAAACCCCGCTTTGTGCTTAGTATAAGCAAGGCTTTTATGAGGTCGTATCCCTAGGTATTTCAATGCCTGCGTTCTTTCCACAGTCTCTGAACACAGATTTACAGTTGGTATTTGAGTGTTGACAATATGCTTTTTCAAAGAGAATCATGTCACAGCTGCCTTCGTTGGGCTGACCATTGCACCACATTCAACACACCACATGATTATGCCATTGAGGTCTGCTTGTAGTTCCACAGCAGCCCGTTCTCTGTCCTTACCATGACGATACACTAACACATTGTCGGAATACGACATTGCCTTCCCCTGTCCTGTAATCTGCTCACATATGATTCACTCAGTGTATGCATTGAACAGCATCAGAGATAATGGTGATCCCTACGGCAGACCAGGATATATTGTTCATTCAGAAGCCTAACTGCCACATCTAAAAAATACTTTCCGTTGGAAGAAGACTGCGTGGTACCTATACAGATGGGATACCAAAAAACCGTGTACCTGATTGATTGATTGATTGATTGATTGATTTAGGAGCATTCCCATAAGTGCTCCGTCCCCATCCTCAGCAGCCAGCGAAGTGTTTCAACACCAATAGTACCAGTAGCAATCTGATTATATGTGGTCTCGCCTTTCTTCTGAGCGTCGAGCGTCGGCCAGATCCCCTCGCTGTCTCATTCTTGCCAGACCATGGTGATTCATTTGCTTCCTCCGAGGTGTACACGTGCCCTACAAGGCCGCAACGACGTCTTTCTAACTGCTCCGCTGGCACTCTGACCCACTCCTCTCCTCGCCTAATGTTCTCCAAGAGGCACACCTGTCTGATCGTAACCTCCTGAGCCATCCATGATTTCCCACTTATCAGTCGCTGAGCCTTAACGGCGTCCAGCGCCTCATGCAACGGGTGATCTGTGTCTGCAGCTAATCTGAGGTATGCCTTCGCCTGCATTACCTTGAGCCTACCAGCAACAGTTGGCAGACCAAGGATGTAACGCATACACACTACTGGGGTGTCTCTGGTGCATCCCAGAATAACTCGCATAGCTTCGTTCTATATGCGCTCTGATTTCACCAGCTGACTCTTTGAGACAGTGAGCAGTCCTAGTCCATAATCAATCACTGAGAGGATCAAGTGCTAGTATAGTGTGAAGAGCATTTTCTGCTCTGTGTCCATTGTAGCCATAATCTTAAGTGCATTGAGTCCCTTTTGAGACCTTGTCACGGTAGCGAAACTGACCGGAATTTCGGCCTCACTACAGTGAGAGGGGCACGACTGTGTAAATTCTTGACCGGCCGTTAATCCCAGTAACTAACTTGCTCTCCCTTTATGTTGTTCTTTAGATAGAACAATCTGGAAACAGCACTGAGTTGTCCGTTTATAGGTTGCACGGGGTAACCGTGCCGACACGATGAAGCCGAGCACCGCTCAGGCTACAGCGGTAACTGAACTGCGGTAAAGTGAGTTGAAGTACAAGCTGCTTTGTTCGCATGACGTCAGATTTTGGTGCAGTGTGTTGTGCATAATGGCCCTCAAAGGTTCCCTACGATTTCGCCAGCAAGTTGACCAAGCTTTCTGATGAGTGAAGAGTCTGTTATGGAGTGTGGGCTGGATGGGCGTAGATCCTGCATGTAAACCTACATCATAGAACGAACAATGAAGATTGAGGGCGTGAGCTTCCCAGTTTGGTTGTAGCTCCCAGTCGTTCCTGACCAGTCAGAGTTACAGTGGCCATGGTTTTTGCAGGTCAACTACTACACTTCACGCTTTCATGAACAGCCAGCCACCATACCTCCGTCATCAACAAGGTAACAGATGTTGTTTTTTTCCCGAAGTCAGATATGGCTACTACTGCCCAGAGAGGGGCCCGAGATAATATTGACCTACTATATACGGCCAGCTGTGCTGGTCCTCAGTCACTTCATGCCTGAATCCAGAGGACTGAGTCCAGTTACTATAAACTATAGCACGGTGTTACTGACTCCAGTTATTAGAGACTATTGAACTGTATGAACTGTAGTAGTGTCTCCAATTACTAACAGAGGTGGTGTATAAACTTGCCTACGTACTTAGTTTGTGGGACAGAGACAAGGCTTACGAACCACGCTGAATTATTGTCACACAGATTCAACATGGAGTATCTAAATCCAGGTGCCCTACGCAATATGAACTGGACGTATGTGATATACCTAAGGGCTAGCCTGGACGTGGTGAACTGTGCATTAGTCTAGTTGTGAATTCAGCACCCACTACAACCTTAACCCAGTGGAATAGAACCCAAGGAGTTTAGGGCCGAGTGATACCATCACTTCACTAGGTGTACGTACGTCGAGCTGCTACTACGCCCGTTTGTCCCATTCTGAGGAGGATCTACATCCGCCGGGTGAGAGTCCTTACACAGCAGACTGCAGCGACAGAATCATATACTGCTCGATAATGATAGCAGAGGACAACCAGAAATGTAACTCCACATTGGGTATTCCTGGCGAGAAATCACTCAGTACTCACCCGTTTACCATAATCGCGAGCAGAATCTCAGGCGCCTCGCTACATAGGTCCCCTCTTAAGAGAGTCGACTCGATCGACTTTCTCTAGCCGGAGGTTCAGTCCTCGTTGACTCCCCTTCCTCCTCCGGTACCGGATGTATCGACAGAAAGTCAGCCCCAACATTCTCCTTCCCCGGGAATATATTCAACAGTGAAGTTATAGGGCTGCAATAACAGTGACCAGCGCATAAGTCGTGCATTCAGTCTATGGGAAGTTGTCAGAAACATCAGCAGCTGGTGATCCGACTGAACCTAAAAGTTACCCCGTACAAGTAGGGTTGAAACTTTGAAAGGCCCACACAAGCGATAGACATTCGCGCTTGACAGTCGAGTAGTTCCGTTCCAGTGGCAGGAGTCTATGACTCGCTTACATGACAGGTCGCAATACCGACAGGTCGTCGCCTCCGGTGTGTGAGGATTTTAGTGAAAATATACAAAGGCCCCCCTGAGTGAGGTCTGTATAAATATATCTATATGTGATAGATAAGGGATTGATAAAGAACGTTGTCCGTGGCATCACTAATAAGCTGAAATCATTCCCGCGCTACCCTTAAGAGGAACAATATAATCTGGCTCGAAACCTTCACTGTGCAAATCTCAGACCAAGTTTGAGTTGATACACATAATTTATAGAATGAAAGGTTCCCCTATAAGGCAGACATACAGATCCTGGCAATTTGCCACAGCAACGGAGGAACATGTTCCCTCCCCAATAGTGTTAACTGTATGCTTTCTGCCAACCTCATGTGGATCTAACATTAAATTGTATCACAAGTGACACTTAGACAATTGGACTACTGGACTATTGGACTCAACAATAGATGACCAAAACATCAACAAAGGAAGATACTTAACATAGTTGTACATAACATTCACAAGAGCTGCACTCCACAAAGGTTGAACAAGACATTCACAATATGTTTGCCTTGGTGTAGTAATAACTCAATATGAATCCTTAAACAAGGATTTACAACTCGTTAAATTAGAACGTTAAGTGTTCTCACCTGAACTTTGGAAAATAACTCACGCAATCCAGTGAACGTTCCCACATATTTTAATTATGTGTAGTAGAATAATAAGATTCAATTCCTGTAGAACATAAACTGCCCTTGACACAGGGTCGGTGTCTATTTACTATCTACGAATAACCTTCCCTATTCTATCCTGTTCACCTTGAAGCCTAGTTTTCCATTCCACAGTTCCGTCGTTCAGAATTCGCCTAGGTTTCATTTCTGTTCCCAGTCCTTCTATTAATGTCTTCTTATCAACAAATTCCTCGTCCTGTTGTTTACTTGCAGATCCTCGTATCATTGCATCCAGATATTCACTTGACACAGAATTTAGAAAACACAACCGCTTGGTAACACAGCTTCACAACGTCTGACTCTTTGTTGTCCTATGACGTCTCGTGTCTCCCCTGGTTTTCTTGTGCATCATCCACTTTGGTGCATCCTTCTGCAAAATCCCTTTCTTTTTCTGTATCTTCTTTTGGCGTGCTCGTCATATGGCATTATGCCCCCTCCCAGACAAAAAATGATTATATATATATATATATATATATATATATATATATATATATATATATATATATATATATATATATATATATATATATATTGTACTTATACAATCTGTACTTATGCCTCATAGCCTTACTCCTAGCCAACATAAGTTATAAAATTTGCTGAATAGACCTTATGGATCCCGTTACCCACCCTTAAAAAATTTTATATGACGGGAACGCCCTCCTGTCCAATCCCACGTTGGTGGTCGTGTGGCCGGCCCATGGGGAGGCCGGTCCAACTAATATACATTAGTCCTTGCATTGTCCAAATGGACAAGTGTCCTCACTCTAGGTAATTCCTGGAGTTGCGGACGAGGGTAGTAATGGGGTTCCACACAATCCATATCAGATATTGAATGTTGTCGCTGCTCAAGCATATCTTGATTGTTTTCCCATCAAATGTCTGTAGGTAAGGTAGACGCCATTGCATTTCCTTATGCACCGAGATACTTTAGAGATATTTTCTATTCTCCTTATCTAAAGTGAATATCTCAGAAACTGTTGATCAATCCCAAATTCAAATTATCAACTAATATTAACTAGTGAACCATTGATTAACCATTTTAACTATTCTAATATCATAACCAATTAATACAACACAGTTAACTATTGTAATAATTATACACACACACACACACACACACACACACACACACACACACACACACACACACACACACACACACACATACACACAATATTGTCAATCACACATCGTATTTAACTAAAATACTTAAGAATATCGTCCGTTCGTTCGGCTCTATATCCGCACAGTAAGAAATCTGTATAACAGTGCAGGGAACTCGCAAGACATGTTGTAGTTGTTAATATAAAGTTTATTTGCTCATGATGACAATATAGCTTCTTCTTCGATCCCAGGCCTGATGTTAACTTCCACTCAAGTCAAAAGCCGGATCTTAACTGCCCTTGCCAACCCAATACGTCACGATTGAGCATCTCTCACCCTTTCACTCTCGATGCTCAATCGTGCTGTATCTATTTCCAACTAGATCCTAATAATACCCCAGTACTCCCTTACTGTTACACCTCCCCATGTTTAATAAAGAATTTTCCTTATAAAGGAAAACTCTTTACTCCTAATCCCCTTACTCTATTCCCTCTTTTTCCTTACTTTTATTGTTCCTCTAACCTTCCCCAAATCAGCTCAAGTTTGAGTAAATAATATATCTTTAACTCTTTCTCCTGCTATATATCAACCCACTTCTTCTTCGTTTCTGGCCCTTCAACCAACCATAACATATTTACATATCTTTAATAACAATTCAATCTCAACTTTATATAATACATCATAACATCATAACACGTCTTCTTAAATACTCCTTCTTCACTTCATAAGCCATCTGCTTAAAATTTCAAACGCTAACACCAACTCCTTATTTTTATCACCAACGCTACTAATCCCCCACTTTCAACTAACCTGAAATTACTTTCACACGATAGGAAGACAAAGAATCGGTGGCCACCGGTATTTAAAAGAAGAAATAGAACTCTTTCAAAAAAAACAACACTCACCTAAATCACACACCCCTTTACCCCCCTATGTCATTTGAGACTTTATGTAATAAAGTCTAAACCATTATATCTCCCACAGTACCACTCATTATGGTAACAGTTTACGCTGCTATCTACAGCATCAAATACCAACCATCATCCAAAAATATTCTTCACTTCTAAGTGTCTATATATTACAGACACTACCTTACCTCAACCTCACATTGTAATGTTAACCACAAAACACATCCCGAAGACACAATTAAAAAGGTCTATTATCCCTTAAGACCTCCTCCAACATTATACACAACACCTCACATAACCTCATCACCTCGTATAACTAATCTTCTCCAATACCTCAGGTTCTCTCTTAATGTCCATTTCTTATGGGCATATCTACTAAAATGCTCCACTTATGCCGTTATCAACAGCAACCTAGTAACCTTGAAATCTCCCCTTAAATGTTAACCATCAAACACAACATTGTAATCTGACCACTATATACACTACTCTAGCAACCCACTTATTATTCTATCTCTGAAGCTTAATACACCCAAAGGGATAAACATTTACATCCTGCCCAGGCCATGTAACCCAATGCCTCTCTAAAATCTTCCACCTCTCAATTCATAATTCATGCCGTAACCCACAGCAGCAAAAATAACCACTCATGTCTGTGACTGCTTGCAATCAACTTTATCTCAGTCCCTTTATTACGGACCCACAAACACCCCAATGTCACTATGTCTCCCCTATGTTCATTTCTCATTAACACACTTACACCCCTTTATTATTGTACTGTTATCCACAGTGTCTAGTCAAACATGGATCCAATTCATGTTTACTCTTCGTCTGGGGTAATTTTCTTATTCTTCTATAACCCAGCAATCTCATGTATATCATGGCTCTTCTGACCCCCCCGGAAACTATGTTCAAAACTTTTCTCAGCTTTACCCCACTGAATATATTCATTAATCTTTTCTTCTCCCATGTGGCTTCTAATCCCATATATTTCTAATTAATGCTTACTTTAGTGTATCTCTAAAGTTTCCCATAACCATTTTACTTGTGTAGTAAGCTCGTCTTATGCTTCCAGCACTTCATAACCATATCAACCTCATTATGCTGATTATCACAGCCACAAAATACCCATGAACTTACTCTTCACAAAGAGAATGTGTCTCTCTATTAGCTCTCCGTAGTTTTATTAACTCTTTTCTGAACGAAGGGTCATAATTAAAGCCCCCTGTATTGTCTTTATTCTAGCCAAAACCCTGTAATTTAAACATAACTTAATTAACTACTATTTAACACACAAAACAGCGAAATAAAATCACAACAGGACATCAAATCCCCCCCAAATTTTTATAACAATCATTTATGTTTCCCCTCAACTCAACTAAAGGTATGATGATGATGGTGATGATGATGGTGATGATGATACAACATACATCCTATTCTATTATTACCTAATACTACTGGTCTCTTTTACGGACCAGTAGTTTATACACAAAATTCTAAGAACACAATAACCCTATTCTAAAATAATAACAATCATTTTACGGGACCAAATCAAGCAAAAAAAAACATTATACATGAGGCAATAAAACAATTGTCTTCTCGCTAAAGAGAAGGTTTTCAAAAAAATACAACTCCCTTCAAATTACTACGTACAGTGGCCCATCAACCTTGGCCTCCCATACGACTTAACGTAACACATATCTATTTATACAAATCCTTCCAGTATTTTAATGACCGAGAAAACAAAACACTTCACTGCTACGTATGTATATCTGTTAACTACAGACTAACTTCTTTAATTTAGAACAATATTTGTTCTCCCACACAAAAAAACCAGTAATCAACAATGACCGTACTATTATTGATTCTCTCCCCTCACAATTTTCTATCTTTTACAAAACTAACTTCTACACATCACAAATACCTTAAGCAAGCTCTGTGAACTACAGGTCACTCACTTTATCTATTACTAATGTGGCGATTATTTCAATGTCATCTCAATGTACCAGCCATCATCCACTTATCAATTAACCTTGTGGCTCGGCACACCAATTGTTTCCCTTGGATTTATACCAAACATCACTACCACTTCTTAATCATTACTGTTAACTACAGTATCTCCACCATCCTACTCCATCAAAAACTTTGTCTATTTACTATAGACCTCTCACCAATACAACCAATTCTACTTCCACTTTCTCGTCTACCCGACGCAATTAATATTTCATTCTACTGCATTAGTACTCTCAACGTCTCACCAGCACTACTCTAAGCTATCCTTCAGTCTCTCCTATCACTCTTGTATCGTGACGATAATCAAACCGGTCACCCTCCTCGGAACACGTTCTCCTAACATTCATTTACTAACCTTGTTTACCTTCTTATCTTTCACTCTTCATTATCTGGAATTCTTTCAGAACTGCAAGCCCACGCCACTTACTAACCTGACAGCAGACCTCTCTTCTCTCGTTCCTGTTAAGAATACTAAACATGTTTTATGAAACATCATTCAGAATGTTAACTCTGTTTCCGTTATACAACTTCCATAATTTCCTTCCAACGTCAGATATTCTAACGAAAAGACATCACAATCCTCCAATCATTTTCTTTCTATCTCTCAATTTTCGTATACTCTATGTTCCACGTTTTATCAACGTCACTTAACAACCACTCTTCTCATATTCACACGGACAATGACACACAACCTCGCTCTCATCTCACGCCTACTCTCGCATCGTGACAACCTAATCCATACTATTACTACAAAAAACACTTCAGAAGCCAGCTCAACATTCCAGCAATCATTCACCACAATCTACACACATTGACACAAGACATATTAAAGCCACTCTTACATTTTTTCTATGTATTTCACTTAGGCGACGTCATCACACCTCTCTCCTACTTCCTTCATCACGACGAACACCTGTCAGAGTACAGTTATACTCACGTACGAACAACGCCAACCAGACGAATTATTCCAGAGGACTTTCTCAATTCACTGCTTTCTTATATCTCTACTTTACTCAATCACATTACCTCACGCAAGTTATATCGCTTTCACAGCACTATTTACTATCTCTTCAAAACAAACTTCATTCCAACAGGTCACTAATCTCGTAACTATTATTCTATACTTCTCCACACAACAACTTTCTTCTTTCTCCGCAAGCACGACGTCACTCATTTTTTCTAAGCATTCACTTCTACAGTCTTTTACTCTTAATATTCTCGTGTTCAACTGGCTATTTTACACATAGGATACTCAGTTCCTCCTCAATCTATATCTCCTCACCAGACACTCTCGGTTCACTTATCAACCATACTATACTTACTTCTCAAACCACGAAGCGAAACTATCTCAGACATCACGTCATAACTCTGAGTCGAAGCATTTCTAGTACGAACATTCATACTTAGTTTTTCTCTCATCCTCTACTAATTATGTGCTGAATCCATCCTATTTTACTTAATTTACTCTCCCTAGATCGTAACCAAACAGAAGATATCCTGTATTACGTAATCCACGTGGAATATCACTTTCCGTAACTCTTTAGCCTCCACAACACCCTCGACTATTCTGTACCATGTGATACTACACCAACAAAATTCATCTGCCTATTTTAGACAGCTCAAATACCTATATGCTCAAATCGCAATTCTTCTCATACACCAAAACTATTCCATTTTCCTTCCTCACCCCAGGAAATTTAACCGTTATAGAGTGTGTCCAAATTAAATATTTCATTGTCTCTCAATACATTAACCTGTCTTTCTCTTATTATGTCATCTTCACTATCTGTTGTCAACCTGTTAAAGTACTCAGGTCTTAAGGTCATAAGGTCTTTTATTTTACTTAAGTCACTTTCTGTCGTTGAGTAAATTCCCGCTAACTGTCTACCACTATTCTTCTTCTTAAATGAGTTCTTTCTATTTCCTTTATTTGCGTCAGTCTGCTCACTGTTTCCTGTGTACCTTACGTAACGTTTGTACTTTCCCATTTCGTCTTCAGATGACACACTAATAATAGTTCCTTCATCAGACTCATTATAGTTTACTGCAAACACGTCGGCCCTATTCCCATAGTCATCTTTAAAACGTCTGACTTTCTTTCTCTTTCTCGGTCTTCGTCCCTTAGCCTTCCCTACTTTCTTGTCATATAAGCTAGTATCTAGTTCTACAGAGTCACTAACCAAAACTCTGTCCGTCTGTCCTACCAGTAACTACTACCGTATGAGGGAACATCACGCTTCGATTCAGGATCTGCTCGTAGTGCAGCTCTCTCATTCTCTGAATCATCAGTAATAATATCTGTTTCAGCATCACTATAATATTCGGCTGTAGGAATATCTTCTCCGTAACTTGAATTCTGACAGCTAATATTCCTACACCATTTGGGAATTAGTTTCCTGTCTATAGCTGAAGAACTTGACATGGCACTACCTCTATTTACAATCATACTATTCCTTTCCTTAATACTTTTCTTCATTGGCTTTCTTTCGTCCTTGGTTTTCGTATGTCTATCTTTCTTACCTTCAACTTTGTCTCCCTTAGTCAAATGAGTTGGTT
Source organism: Cepaea nemoralis (assembly GCA_014155875.1). NCBI lineage: Eukaryota > Metazoa > Mollusca > Gastropoda > Stylommatophora > Helicidae > Cepaea > Cepaea nemoralis. Next base: position 249,316 of record JACEFZ010019396.1, read on the forward strand.
TTGACTGAGTTTCTATTAAGTCAGTTTGACTTCCCTTTGTTATCTTGCTGACTGGTTGTACCTGAGTCTGCGTACTACTTTCTATCGTATTACCTGCTTGCGTCTGTGTCTCTCGGTTTCTTTTCTTTACTAATAACGTCGTCTTCTTTTCCTGTCCACTAGTCACATTCGCAACCATTTTAGGATTAGTCTGTATTTTATTTACAGGTTCAACTCTGTCTCTTACACCTGAGTTTAGATATTGTCTTTGCCTTTTCTCTAACCAGTCGTCACGTCTTTTTCTAGCAGTTGCACTGTGAGAGGGCCAGTCCCATGATTTCCTTGAAATGTTTCTCTCACGCCCATTTTTGTATTTATAACTACTATACCAGTCCGACCTTTCACTATTTCGTCTGTTCTCACCGTCTTTTACTCTATATAGATCAGGCCTTGGTTCGTCATAACCATATTGTCTTCTGTCTTTATTAAGCAATGGCTGTCTCCTGTTATTCTTTCCTACTCCATTACAGTCTACCTTAAATCTATAAGGGTCTTTTCTAGTCGTTCTGTTCTTCAACGTTTCCAGAAAATTCTCTACTTCCGTAATTGACACCTTTAATTCCCCTAACCATGTACTAACACGTTGTAACTCCCCACTCAAGTAATTCATATTTCTTCCTTTTTAAATATCTATCAACCTGAAACAATCTTTCTACTTCTTCTTCTGCATATTCTTGAACTCAGCCGAAATTATGCCTGTTTCTCCACTGTGCTGTGATGGAACTGTTATGCTAAAATATTTCTATATACATCACTAAATCAATTTCACAGTCATCTAAATTAACTATATGATTCACACAAGAGAATTGTTCAATTAGTCAATTGTACGTAAAATTACCTATGTTCGTTATCGGTTAGAATACGCCAGGAGTCTTGTTCCGCCATGCTGAAATATACTTAAACAGAGCAAGCAAAGAACCACACAATTTCAATTTCTTAATTTAAGGAATACACTCACTTGTTTCGTAAAACTACAGTTAGTTTCTATGTTTGGGAACCACACAATTTTACCCTGATTTTGTTTCCTGACTCAAGCACGTACTTTCTTCGACTCGCCGTCAGATTTCGTTCGAGCACCAGGAGCCTGCGTCAGCTGAAAATCAGTCGCGGAGTTCAGGTAGCAGAGTTCAGGTAGTCTGTCTCTTCCCCCAGGTAATTTCGTCACTTCTCTTGGGATGCCGGGATAATCTTCAACCCCTGGTTGGGTCCCATCTGAGATTTCTAGCCTTTGTTTTCACCCCGGGTGGGGTACATCATCGACGTCTTGAGATAGCGACTCGATTGCAGTGGAGCCTCTAGATAATCGGACTCGTCAAGGAAAAACTTGGCAACTCTTATCTACTTGGCCCATTGAAATTTTCTTTTTCAGCCGATTCAACAATCAGACGACTGTATTTCTGGGTTGTCTCCTTAGCAGCGGCCTTGGTAGCCCGTTAAAACAACCGACAACGTAGGTGGCGGCTTGAAAATAGCAAAACTCAGGCTATGGTAAGCCCTTTTTGAAACGCTAAAGTTCAGACAACGGCTATGACAAGCCCCTTGATAACGCTGAAGTTCAGACAACGGCCATGACAAGCCCTTTGATAACGCCAAAGTTCAGACAACGGCTATGGCAAGCCCATTGATAACGCTAAAGTTCAGACAACGGCTATGGCAAGCCCTTTGATAACGCTAAAGTTCAGACAACGGCTATGGCAAGCCCTTTGATAACGCTAAAGTTCAGACAACGGCTATGGCAAGCCCTTTGATAACGCTAAAGTTCAGACAACGGCTATGGCAAGCCCTTTGATAACGCTAAAGTTCAGACAACGGCTATGCCAAGCCTCTTGAGTTGAAAATTTGTTATCTCAAGTCTCTGTAACAGCCTTACAGAGGACCACCCCTGGGCGGGCTTTCGGCCTCTGTATTTGCAGACAACCAAATTTTACTGGGCATCCCTTCACTGGTTGTTCCACCACGTGCCGAAACTGTTTCTAGGACTTATTTGACCGGAGCATGGAACAATAACAAGCGGCTCCCGACTTTGACAAAAACCTCCAACAGACAGTAGCTCCTTCTAAAACTGATTCGAGAAAACGTCTGTTCTAAATACCTTTTTGAGGCAGTCTGGTCTGGATCCTTTGATGGTTTACTAGTACTTCGGATTGCGTCCGCGACGGCAAAGTCCAGTATCGTGGTTAAGCGGCACCATTTCGAGTCCTATAACAGTGCAGGGAACTCGCAAGACATGTTGTAGTTGTTAATATAAAGTTTATTTGCTCATGATGACAATATAGCTTCTTCTTCCGATCCAAGGCCTGATGTTAACTTCCACTCAAGTCAAAAGCCGGATCTTAACTGCCCTTGCCAACCCAATACGTCACGATTGAGCATCTCTCACCCTTTCACTCTCGATGCTCAATCGTGCTGTATCTATTTCCCACTAGATCCTAATAATACCCCAGTACTCCCTTACTGTTACATCTGCCGTCCGAACAGTACATAGTTACATATAGTTCAAACCAAAACTCCAAAGTTAGGTTCGTGTTTGGGTTTAATGAGAGTACAATTCTTCAATTGAAAGCAATATTGTCCCACAAGTCAGTTCATCCTGCCAACAATGACAAATCGACATGTGTATCTATCCGACTACACTATATATTTGTAATAATAATTACACAATTGATGATTGTTATATACACTGTTATTTAATCAGGTGCCATCTGAACATATTAAATTTCCTAACACTCTATGAATAACACAGAAAAAAACATTATAATTATAAGTGAACAATTGTGAAGCAGACCTATCTATTTACAGTCGACTAAGAAGATCCACAAGATTGTTATCCTTTCCAGGAATATGACAGATATCGAATTCACAATCCTGTAAGAATAAAGATCATGTATGAATTCTAGAATTCTTCGGATGACCAGATTTGAATATTTGTAGAGGTTTTTTATCCGAAAGAATCAGAAATTTTCTACCAAGTAGATACCTTGAGAATTTCTCAATACTTTCAATTAATGCTAGAGCCTCTAATTCAGTAATAGTATAATTTCTCTGTGTATCATAGCTTTTTACTGAAGTAAAGAATGGGATGTAATTTTCCCTCATGTAATTGAAGTAATACAACTGAAATAGCATGCAAACTAGCATCCGTTTGTAAGACGAAATATCAGGTAATTTCAGGATAGTATAACAAAGCAGACACATAGAGGACTAACGAGTTCTCTGGTCAAGTACAAATGGAGTTTTATTTCGCATTGATGACCACTACAACAATCTTATTACAATTGCATAATATTGGTGACCTCTCTCCTCCAGTCCCAGATGTTTACTGACTGCCCTAACAACAAGCTACGTCACGACTTGAGCATCTTTCTTCCCATTCCATCCTGATGCTCAAGCGTGCTGTAGCTTTGCACACCTAACTTATACATTCTGCTACACCTTCCTATGTTTTAGAAAGACTTTTTCCCTTAAAAAGTCTTTACTCCTAATCCCTCTATTCTATTCCCTCTCTTTCCTTACCTCCCACAATTCCTCTAATCTTCTCCAAACCATCTCTATTTTAAGTAAATAGTCTATTCGTAACTCTTTCCCCTGTCATATAGTAAACGACTATGAACTTCTTCTTCGTTTCTGACTCTTCAAACATAACACATATTATTTACATATCCTCAATAACATTTAAATCTTAACTTTATACAATACATCATAATACATATGGTTACCTTTTTGAAATAAGCAATCCGCTTAAAATTTCAAACGCTGTACTCTTCTGATACCAACTCCCTATTGTCATCACCAACATTACTTACTAATTCTCTACTTTCAATCAACCTGAGAACACTCGCACATGATAGAAAGACAAAGAATCGGTGCGCACCGGAGATTCAAAGAAGTAGAACTCTTTCAAAAAAACCACAGTCACCTAAACCACACTCCTTTACAAAACCACACTCACCTAAATCACACACCTTTACCCCCCTATGTCATTTGAGACTTTATGTAATAAAGTCTAAAACAATTATATCCTCTACAGTACCACTTATTATGGCAACAGTTTACGCTGCTATCTACAGCATCAAATACCAACCATCAAAAATTATTATTCACTCCCCAAATGTCTATATATTACAGACACTACTAATTTTATGGCTCTGAACCTTACCTCAACCTCGCATTGTAATGTCAATCACAAAACACATCCCGAGGACACAATTAAAAAGGTCCATTATGGGCCTTCGACTCAAAGCTCCCTCTATCATTATAAACGTCACCTACTAAAATATAACCACATCTCTCCTATACCTCACTCAGGAATACTCCATATCAGGTACTCTCTTAATCTTGCCGAAAACTTCAGCAACCACTTAATGTCCATTTAATATGGGCATTTCTCCTGAACCTCAATTTATGCCGTTATCAACAGCAACAATACACTGCCACTGAACTCATGTCTGTGACCTTCTAACCCCTCACTGTTTGCAATTAACGTCCATATATTACGGACCCCCAAAAACCCCATGTCATTTTGTCTCTACAGTGACAATGTTCATTTCTCATTAACACACTTTACTATTGTACTGCTATCCACAGTATCTATTCATTCTTCGGAGTCAAACATGGATTCAATTCATGTTTTGCTAATTGTCTTCACACTGTCCGTTACAGCACGTTACTGACTTCTTATTCTACAATCTCGTGGCTCCATGTTCACTTCTGACCCCATGTCATTTCCCCTACTGCTTTATTCACTTTAATCTTTTCTTCCCCAATATGGCGTCTAATCCATATATCTTCAATTTATGCTCACTTAAATTCCCCATAACCCTTTTACTTGTGTAGTAACCCCGTATGGCGTATGTTTCCACAACTTTGCAGCCCTTATATCATTGACCTCTCTACGCTGATTGTCGCAGCAACCTTGCCAACAGAATATATTCATGAACTTATTATTCACAAATAGAATGTGTCTCTCTACTAGTCCTCAGTAGTTTATTACTATTTTCTGAACGAAGGGTACTATATAAAGTCCCCATGTATTGTCTTTATTCTAGACAAAACCATAACTAGTTTATAATTAAAGCTTAACTTAACTAAATTTCTAACATATTATAAACAAGGTAACTTACATTTAACATACAAGACAATTCACTTAAATTATGAGTGAAGCGAAATAAAATCACAACAGGACATCATACCCCCCCACCCCCCCCCAAGTTTTTTAAACATGTTTATGTTTCCCCTCATATTAAATAAAGATATCAACTCATTCAAGGAAAAACATATTTTAAAATAATATAACATGCATCCTATTAAATTAGAAGAAAATATCTAGTGTTACCTAACACTACTGGTCTCTTTTACGGACCAATAGTTTGTACGCAAAAGTCTAAGAACACAATAATCCTATTCTAAAATCACATAGTGACAATCATTTTACAGGACCAAATCAAGCAAAAAAACATATTATATATGAGGCATTAAAAGCTCAAATTCAATAAAAACAACTGTCTTCTCACTAAAGAGAAGGTTTTCAAAAAAATAATTCACATAGAAATAACTACTTAAAGTGACCAAGCAATATTGGCCTCCTATACGAACCAATGTAACACATATCTATTCACCCAAGTCATGCCTATTTTGTTATAAAACAAAACAACTCAATGCCAAGCATTAATACCAAAATACGTATATACATATATATATATCTGTTACCTACAGACTATTCTCATAATTTAGAACAATATCTGTTCTCTCAATAAAAGTCATTAATTAATAAATGACCGTACTTTTTCTAGAAGTCAATCATTGATTCTCTCCCCTCGCAACTTTCCATCTTTTACAAACTAACTCCTACCACATCACAATATCTGGAATATAACCACTGTAAACTACAGGTCAACTCATTTTATCTATTACCAGTGTGACGGCTATCTCAATGTCACCTACCAGTCATCTATCTACTAATAGAATCTGTGGCTCGGCACACCAATTGTTTCCCCTGGATTTGTTCCAAGTATTACTACAACTACTTAATCATTACCGTTAACTACGGTATCTCCACCCTACTACGACCAGCAAAAATTTTTGTCTATTTACTATAGACCTCTCACCAATACATCTACCTACTGTACCAATAACTAATTCTACTTTTAAGTTTCTCGTCTACCCGACGCAATTAACTAACGTATCATTACTTTCCAACATCTCACCACGACTACTCTAAGCTATCCTCAAGTCTCTCCTAGCGTTCTTGCACCGCGATGATAGTTAAACCAGTCACACTTATCGGAACACGTTCTCCAACATTCATTTATCTAATCTTGTTTACCTCCGTATCTTTCATTCCTCTTCCTATTTATTCAGAACAGCAACCCACACCACTTATAACTGACAACGGACCTCACTTTCCTCATTTCTCAGTATTAGGCATTCATGCTTCGACATGTCCCTGTCAACAATACTAAACATGTTTTATGAAACATCATTCAGAATGTTAACTCTCTTTCCGTCATACAATTCTTATTAACTCTGTCCAACGTCATATATTCCAACCAAAAGACATCACCAATCTCCAATCATGTTCTCTCTACCTCTCAACTTCCGCACACTCAGTTACTCCATGCTCCACATTTTCTCAACGCATATTCACACGATATTCGTATTTTATGTTTGCTCAGATAGTGATATACAACCTCGCTCTCATCTCACGACTACTCTCGCATCGCGACAACCTAATGTGTCCATACCATTACTTTAAAAAGAAACAATTTAGACGCCAATTCAACATTCCAGCAATCACTCACCACAATCTAAGCGTATCGATCACCTCCACACACATTGACACAAGATATATCAACCGCGCAACTATTACATTTTATCTATGTACTTCACTTAGACGACGTCTCCAAACCTCACTCCTACTTCACTCATCGCGACGAACACCTGTTTGTCTACACTTATACTCACGCACGGACTAAACGCCTCGTACATATATTATCTCTTCGCAAACTATATCTCTTTTACACACTAACCAGCACTATCAACGATCTCTCAAAACAAACCTCATTCCGCTGAGCCACTAACCTCGCAACTATCATTCTATACTTCTCCACACAACAACTTTCTCAGATTTAATCAGCTCTTCTTTCTCCACAAGCATGACGTAACTCGTATTCTTCAAGCATCAACTTCTACAGTCTTTTACTCTTAATATTCTCGCGTTCAACTGGCTATTTTACACATGATACTCAATTTCTCCTCAATCTATATCTCCTCATCAGACACTCTCGGTTCACCTGTCAACAATACTATACTTACTTCTCAAACCACCAAGCGAAACTATCTCAGACATCACGTCATAGCTCTGAGTCGAACCATTTCTAGTACGAACATTCATACTTAGTTTATCTCTCTCTCTACTAATTCTGTGCTGAATCTACTCTACTTTAATCACACCAGTTATACATCACTCAACGTGATTAACTCTCTGTATCTATCCATTCCGGACAAAGGACTATTTTTACCTTGTTTACTCTCCCTACACCGCAATCAAACACAAGATATCCTGTATTACGTATCCACGTAGAATATCATTTGCCGTAACTCTCTATCCTCAACAACACTATTGACTACTCTGTACCATGTGATGCTACACCAAACAAAATTCATCTGTCTATTTTAGACAGCCCATATGTATTTGCTCAAACCGCAATTCCTCTCATAAGCCAAAACAATGCCATATGTCCTTCGTCACCCGAAGAATTTTAACAGTTATAGAGTGTATCTAAGTTAAATATTTCATTGTCTCTCAGTACATTAGTACGTCTTTCTTTTATTATGTCATCTTCACTATCTGTTGTTAACCTGTTGTTAAAGTACTCAGGTCTTAAGGTCATATATTCTTCTATTTTTCTTAAGTCACTTTCTGTCGTTGAGTAAATTTCCGCTATCTGTCTATTATTATTCTTCTTCTTAAATGATTTCTTTCTATTTCCTTTATTTGTGTCGGTCTGCTCACTGTTTCTTGTATACCTTACATAACGTTTATATTTCCCCATCTCGTCTTCAGATGACACACTGATAATAGTTCCTTCATCAGACTCATAATAGTTTACTGCCGACACCTCGACCCTATTCCCATAGTCAGCTTTAGAACGTCTGACTTTCTTTCTCTTTCTTGGAATTCGTCTCTTAGCCTTCCCTACTTTCCTGTCATATAAACTGGTATCTAGTTCTAAAGAGTCACCAACTAAAACTCTGTCCGTCTGTCCACCAGCAACTACACCGTATGAGGGAACATCACGCTTCGAGTCAGGATCTGTTCGTAGTGCAATTCTCTCATTCTCCGAATCATCAGTATCTATAGTTGTTTCAGCATCACGGTATTTACTATAATATGCGGCAGTAGAAATATCTTCTCCATAACCTGAACTCTCACACCTAATATTTCTACACCATTTAGGGATTAAGTCTATACCTGAGGAACTTGACATCTCAGTTGTACCTTTATTGACCATCAAACTGTTACTATTTCTTTCCTCAATACTTTTCCTCTTTGGTCTTTTCATCTTTGATTCTCGTCTGTTCTCTTTCCAATTTCAACCGTGTCTCCCTTAGTCAAGTGAGTTGGTTTTGACTGAGTCTCTATTAAGTCAGTTTGACTTCCCTTTGTTATCTTGCTGGCTGGTTGTACCTGGACCTTTTTCTCTACTGTATCAATCTGTGTTTGTGTATTCCGTTCTACCACTTCAATCACTTGCGTCTGAGTCTCTCTTTCTTGTCTAAGAGTCAGATTCGCAACCAGCTTATTAGTTGAATTCTTATTTACTATTTTCTACTCTGTTCTTTGACCCTGACCTCAGATACTGTCTCCGTCTTTGTTCAAACCAGTCGTCACGTTTTTTCCTAGCATTTTTGCTATGGGATGGCCATTTCCATAATTTCTTGGAAAAGTCTCTCTCAGGACCATTCTTGTATCTATAACAGCTATACCAGTCCGACCTTTCACCATTACGTCTGTTCTCACCGTCTTTTACTCTATATACATCAGACCTTGGTTCGTCATAACCATATTGTCTTCTGTCTTTATTAAGCAGTGGCTGTCTCCTGTTATTCTTTCCTACTCTATTGTAGTCTACCTTAAATCTATAAGGGTCTTGTCTAGTCGTTCTGTTCTGCAACGTTTCTACAAAATTTTCTACTTCACTAACTGCCTCTTTTAATTCTCCCAACCATGTACTGATACGTTGTAATTCTACATGTAGGTAATTCATATTAACTTCTTTGTAATTTATATCAAGCTTGAAACAATATGCCTACTTCTTCCTCTGTATATTCCTTGGTACCTGAAAAAAAAACTCGTCCTGAGCTCAGCTGAAATAAGAAGAAAAGAAGACTGTTTCTCTATTGTGCTGTGATGGTCTGCCTGTTGCCATATCCTGTTGTTTCTTTACTGTGTTAAGTCTATCTATCACTGTTCCTACCCCCGTCAAAACTTGTGCCAATGAATCTTGTTCTGTCATGCTGAAATATTTCGGTATACACTAATAAAACCAAATTCACATTTGTAACCAGCTAATTTAAAGATATGATCGTATTTACTTTACACAATAGGAATTGTTCAACCAGTCAATGGTACCTAAAATGATATTTAAGGTTTACTAATTACCATTCTCTCTGCTCCCGATCCAAGAAAGACGGATTTCTCTATGTTCGCTGAAAATTTTCTTGTCAGGTAGAACTCAAACGCTAGGAGTCTGTGTTAGTTGAAATGCTCCTCCAACCGATCACGCACTTCAGGGAGTTTCTTCTTCCAACGTCTCAGTAACTTCAGCCCCTGGTTGGGCCCCTACCAGCCTTGAACCTTCTCTTCACCCGATAACAGGGCACATCAAAGCGACGTCTTGAAAACTGTAGCTCACTAAAGCGATAATTTGGGTCCCCTCTTCAGTAGGTCGGCAGCCCAGTCTGCCCCTCCCACTTCCGAGAGTTCCCTAACGATATCGCCTCTGTTGATGAGCTTCTCATTTCTTCTTATCTTTCAAATGAGCGATTGACTTGTTTCCTCAGACTCTCAAGGTCACGATTCAACGGCTTTCAGTTCGCTCCAGGCAATCTTGATGCGAAGTAGATAACTGCTCTCTCAGTACAACGTCTCTACTTGATTCTATTTGCCTTGAAGTTTCTTTTTCCTGAGCCTCTTATTTCGAAGGATCCAGAAAAAAACGTGCTGGTTTTTCCTCATTCTTTTGCTCAGCAAGATGATAACCATTGCACAGCAACCCGCCCTGGCAAGCCGGTTTTCATATCTCCGCTGATAACGACTGCCTGTACAGCGAGGATTCTTGATAAGAGGTCCGTACAGCGAGGATTCCTTGATAAGAATACTTACAGACAACCACCCCTAGCCGGGCTTTTGGCTGCTGTAACTCTCACAGACGACGTAGTGGCCATTTTTCAAACTCGTCTGAACGTTCAATATAAGTGTAGAACCGTGCCGTAATATAACAGTGTATGATGGAACGATGGCTTAACAAGTCTTGTAGAAATTCTAAATCAACTTTATTAAACGTTATGGCCGATACAATGTCATGGTAGAATACAAACGTGTTGACAGCCTGCCTTCTAGGGCTAGGTTCAGATGTAAACTGAAACTTGACAACAAACTACGTCATGACTTGAGCATCTCTCCTCTCATTCCATCCCGATGCTCAATCGTGCCGTAGCCTTTGCCCGCCTAACTTACCCCTCTGCTACACCTCCCTATGTTTAAGAAAGACTTTTTCCTTTAAAAAGTCTTTCCTCCCAATCCCCCTATTCTACTTCCCCTCTTTTCCTTACCTCCCACAACTCCTCTAATCTTCCCCAAACTAACTTTATTTTAAGTTAAACAATCTATTCGCAACTCTTTCCCCTGCCATATAGTAATCCACTATATAATTCTTGTTCGTTCTTGGCTCCTCAAGGTTCTGGTAGAAAAATATATACATCATAAGAACAGCTCATATAAATCGTTATAAATTGTTGACATTATAAAATTCCTCACTCTTTTACAACACAGGATGGACAGAAACAATGTAGTTAGAAAAAGTAAAGAAGCGGTGCGCACCGAGTGAAAAACATAAAAGGATGAATAGTCCACACAATCACGTTTACATATAGGGACGAATAATCAACACAATCACATTTACCTCTCTTGCCAACAAAAAAAAATTTTGTAAAAACTTTTTCTTTAAAATACATCTTATGAAATACATCCTTGTTTGCTATAAATCAAGTTGATATAAATTTACTTAACATTTATATTTTCAACATTTATATTGCCAACCACAATCTTGTCTATATTTCCGTTCTCTCCTCTTTTACCCCGAGCCAATGTTCATATTTCCATGAACATTTTTAACTTAATTAACGCTGGTTTTTCACAGCTCCTATTTCTTGCCCCCATACATCCCATGATCTGCTTCTTTGTCCAGCTATATATACCCCCGCTTATATTCTGCTCCTATTTGACTAATACTTCATATCTATAAGAACCTCTTCATGCCGACTATCACAACATGTGTCTCTCTATTAGCCCTCAGTAGTTTTATTAAGTCTTTTCTGAACGAAGGGTCCTAAATAAAGCCCCATGTATTTAAAAATTAAACTTATTTAACTAAATTTATAACATATTCTTTAACAATGTAACTTAATATACTAAACAACTTATTGATATTAAGATTTTAAACCAAATAAAATCAAAAAAGACATCATACCCCCCCCCCCCCCCACACACTTTAAAATGACATAACATCCATTTTATCAAATCAGAAGAAATATTCTATTTCTACCTATCACTATTGGTCTCTTTTACGGACCAATAGTTTTTACTCAAAAGTCTAGGAACACAATAATCCTATTCTAATATCAAATAACATTTCACAGGACCAAATCAACAAAAAAAAACATTTTATATATGAGGCATTTAAAACTCAGACTCAATAAAATAATCAAATACTAACAATCATTTTACAGGACCAACTCAAGCAAAAAAAACATATTATATATGAGGTATTAAAACTCAGACTCAATAAAACAAGTGTCTTCTCGCTAAAGAGAAGGTTTTCCACAAAAAAAAACATAATTCATTTCAAACTAACTACGTACAGTGGCCCATCAACGTTGGCCTCCTACACGTATCAATGTAACACATATCTATTCCTACAAGTCATTCCACTTATAATCGTGAAAACACAACAAGTCACCGTTAACCGCAGTATTTCTAGCACCAATAAAAACTTGTCTATTTACTATAGAGTACATGTACCATCCATCTACGAAAACTCAAAAAGTTGAAACATAAAATCAACCAGCGATTCCATCCCAGAGAGGAAAAAAATATATATGCCTCACTCGAACCTATCTCAATGCTTAACTACTCCACAAGACTATTTCTGAAAAGTATCTATAGAAGCTTTTTCCATTTTTAGCGTTTCTTATACTTCATCAAGTATCTCTTTCTTTTTCACATCATGAAACTTATTTCTTGCCATCTGCAGTATTTTCTAATCGTTTACTTCTTACGTTTCCACTTCTTCAATAACTCCAAATTTCTTTGAATAAGTGCTATTTCCACATCAATATCATCTTCTTCGTATAACTTATTAGTTTCTTCCATACTACTATTTGATTCTGACTTTTCATCCATTTCTTCTTCTTCGTCTGTATGTCTCTCGTTAGCAGCCGCTAATCTCTTCTGTTCAATATCCCATCTAATTTGTCTATCATTATTTCTTAAGGACCTTTCTAGTAGAGGCATATCTTCACCACTTGTTGAACTCATATTTTCCTATTTCTATTATACATGAACTATGATCTATTTTATTTTCTGTAAACTGTTTGATTTCATCTAGCCGAAAGTACTCTCTATTCGTCCTACTATGCCTGTTATTAACATATTCTTTAAACCTTGGGACCTTATTATTTTCCCTCCTACCACAGGTCCTTTTTAATAGGTAGGGCGCCGGTTTTCCTGCGTTCTTGTACCTGTAACATTCCTGTGTCTATCTTCAACATTCCTATTCAACCTGCTATTGCCATTTCTACTTTGTGTATTCGACTGAACACGTCTGTTATCACAAAAACGAGAAATATGTCCGCGTTGACCACAAAACCAACAGACTATATTTGTGTTGTTCGTTCTACCCACTGTCTCACTTGTAGGATACTTCATTTGTCTTCTTTCACCATACGCACTTCTATTACTACCTTGTAATGTATGTATACTTCCTCTCCTATTCCATCCGAACCTTGTTTGTCCTATTTCCATAGGCTCCTCAATTCTATCTTCTCTACTAGTTCCTATTTCTCGTCCTGTTCTCAATCTAAATCTACGTCTCAAATTTTCTTCTTGTACCGCTATATCTACAGCTTGTGAGAACCTCTCAGGGTTTTCTCTCATCAGCTTAAATTTCAAACCATCGGATTTTATGCCATCTACAAAAATCCCGACTAACATCCTCTCCACCTCCTCTCCTCGTACATTCTGTCCTAAGAATGCTTCTTCAGCCAGGTTAATCAACCTATCGCTGAACAATTGTACCGTCTCTCCGTTGTTTTGTTTAGACTGTCTCAACACCGAAAACGCATGTTGTGGATCCGTTATTTCCGCGTATTTATGTGCTAGGTCGTCTTTAAACTGTTCCCATGTCTCATCTACTCTAGCCTCTAACTTTCTTCTGATATGATCCGAAACCGGTTCTGTTGCCGCCTGATAAGCCAGTCTCATTTTCTCTTCCTCTGACGCCGACACCAAATACGCATATTTTTCTATGGAAGTTATCCATTTCTTAAACTCTCTGGCCTGTCCACTAAACTTGACAATTTCAGTTGCCATTCCCTGTTGTTTTATGACCGTATGAAGTCTACCTACCGCTGTTCCTACTCCCGACAAAACTTGTGTTAATGAATCCTGTTCTGTCATGCTGAAATATTTATACTTATACGAGCAAACAAACAATCAATTCTTATTAATACCCAGTATTAAATTAACTAAAGGATGTTATCGTCCTCCTGAAATTCAATTATTTTCTATCTAACATAAAATATATTACCCCTTTTCTTGTTGAGGTAAGCTTTCCAACCGACAATGAAGTCCTTGACGTCTATGTCCTTGTATGCTGAGTTTGAGAAGCACGGTACTCGAGTACTTGAACCAAGATCGACAAAGCGGCTTCAGTAAGGATCAAAAACGCTCGACTGGGCTCGATAGGCTCGACTAAGCTCGATAGGACAGTGAAGAGCAGTTAACCGTACCAGCCACCCAGGGACGGGCTCTTGAAATACAGCAAGGAGCGCCTGAATGTATCAGCCACCCAAGGACGGCTCTTGAAACACAACAGAGTCCGGAGATGACCTGACAATGGCTCGATTTTAATGACTTGGGTTACTGGGGCATAGCGATCAAAACCATCACTGGACGACGGTGATAAAAAAAACAGTACTTCAGCCGAACTTGACAAGGAGCTTCGGTCTAAACCAGAGTAGCGGCGTCAACACTCTGGAATCGAGCAAGGATAAAATTTTGTAACGTTCACTGATTGTCCAGAATAGCGTGGAGCAATTATTGTGGCGCTCTTCATACAACAAGAAGCTGACCATCTATTTTAGTTACTCCAACAAGATGACCTTCAGTTGTTCAAGTTGACAGTTGACCTTCAGTTGACAAGCTGTTCTGTTAATAAACTTAGGATTCTTGATAGCAGAATTCCGAAAATTATTACAGACAACCACCCCTAGCCGGGCTTTTGGTTGCTGTAACTCTTACAGACGACGCAGTGGCCATTGTTTTATATTTTGAGAGCAGAAAAATTTTCTCAGTCCTCTAGCAAACAAGTGACCTTCAGACAAGTTAGGTTAAAACAACGGCTGCAATGACGGCAGGTCAAAACTCACAGGACATTGACAACAGTTCGGTCACTCCAGAGCACGATAATAAACAGCTCCCGATTTTGACAAGTATCCTACGATGGTAGATGGTAGCTCCATCCAAAAACTGGTTTCAATAGGTATGGCGGCTCCAATCGACTGGCCGAAAAAACGTTTGTTCTAAGTTGCAGGCCTCAAAAAGTAGTCTGGTCTGGAACCTTTGATTATTGCTTCCAACAAGATTCTAGATTCTCTCTTCTTCTTGTTGCCGCAAGCTGAGAAAGGTGTTCATTAAAAGTTCTCCGCTGTGCTCTGCTGTTTCTTAGTACTTCACATTGCGTCCGCGACGGCAAAGTCCAGAATCCTGGTCACGGCACCATTTAAGCCATCTATAACAGTGTATGATGGAACGATGGCTTAACAAGTCTTGTAGAAATTCTAAATCAACTTTATTAAACGTTATGGCCGATACAATGTCATGGTAGAATACAAACGTGTTGACAGCCTTCCTTCTAGGGCTAGGTTCAGATGTAAACTGAAACTTGACAACAAACTACGTCACGACTTGAGCATCTCTCCTCTCATTCCATCCCGATGCTCAATCGTGCCGTAGCCTTTGCCCACCTAACTTACCCCTCTGCTACAGTAACCCTGTCTCTGGGCAATTGATGCGAGCAGAACAAAGATCTTCACAATTTTGGAGTTACTTCGATGTTTTACCTGGACAGCGTTTTGAGATTCTGCGACAATCCAGGTTCCAATCCTGAGTCGTGGGCACCATTTCGTCCTCTATAACAAAGCAGACACATAGAGGACTAACGAGTTCTCTGGTCAAGTACAAATGGAGTTTTATTTCGCATTGATGACCACTACAACAATCTTATTACAATTCCATAATATTGGTGACCTCTCTCCTCCAGTCCCAGATGTTTACTGACTGCCCTAACAACAAGCTACGTCACGACTTGAGCATCTTTCTTCCCATTCCATCCTGATGCTCAAGCGTGCTGTAGCTTTGCACACCTAACTTATACATTCTGCTACAATAGGATAAGTACTAAACAGAGTTATTATCTGTTCTAATAGTTTATCATGTTCATCTATCCAAACTATTTTTGTAGGCTGTCCTTTCTTTAATAGTTCAGAGAATGTTGCTATCATATCAGGAAAGTTAGGAATAAACTTCTAATAGTAATTAATCAGACCTAATAGACTTCTTAATTCCTTTTTTGTCGTTGGAGGTTTGATATTAAGAATTTTAGTAACCACCAGTGGATCTGTCTTTCTAAATTCGTTAGAAATTCTATGACCAAGGAATTGTATTTCAGTAAAGCCTATCTCGATTTTACTACGTTTAGCTTTCAGACCGTGTTGCTGTATCCTCTTAAATACTTGTTTGAGAATGTTGACATGTGTGTGAATATCTGAAGTATGAATACAGATGTCATCTATTTATGTCGCCACATTAGAAATTCCATGGAGTAATCTTCTCATCATGCACATAAATGTGCTTGGCGCATTTTGTAAACCAAATGGAAGATATGCCCATTCATATAGACCTAATGGAGTACTGAAAGCTGTGATATGCATCGAATCTTCCCCATAGGGATTTGCCAATATCCCTTGGTGAGGTCAATCTTCGAAAATAGTTTTGCGTTTGCCATGCCTTCAATCAACTCATCAATGTTTGGCATTGGTTCTACATCTAGTAGTAGTGTTAATGCCTTTACTTTTCTATAATCAACACATAGACGTAATGAACCATCTTTCTTCTTGACAATAACTACCGGAGAACAGTAGTTTGAAATGGATTTTCTGATAATCCCAGTTTTATCTAACTCCGAAATCTCCGCTGTAACTTTCTCTACATAATGTATTGGAATAGGATATGGTTTCACTTTAACTGGGACATTCGAGAGTAAAGTTATTTTATGATTGATAAGTGATGTTTGCCCTGGTTTATCAGAAAAGTTGTGCTAAATTCTTTTATTGCTGTGATAAGTTTCTCTTTGTCTTGGGTAGACAAATCTTGACTTATTTGTATATATATTGCCAACCACGCCGCCTCGTTAGGTTGACTGCTGACCGCTCGGAGAACACACGTTTTTCCCCCATGTTGAAAAACCGAAAACACAGAAACCACACACGCTGCCAAAAGTTCACTCAAGGATTGCTACGCTCGATGCACGAAACTCCGTAGCATCCGCGCAGATCTTGAGTAGAAACTCCTGGTTTTACATCCTGGTACACAAATTACACGCAAGAGATGAATAAACCCATCTCCTACGCGAAAAAGTTAACGATCACAAAATAACCCTACCGTCCGTCGCCATCTTGAAACCGGAACTACCGATTTTGTAGATATTTGTAGATTGTAGATTTTAATACCGTTATGTTGATTTCTTGCTCGTCTGGGGCGAGCATTGACTGCACGGCCGCAGGAAAACAGTCGTCCAAACAATTGTGCGATGTAACCCCAGCTTGTGCTTACAACCTGTGGGATAAAAGCCAATAATCTATAAACAAACTGTGGCTCATTGCCTTGGCGCACCATTCTTTGGAGATGCGTACCTGCTCCGGGGCCGTTTCTGCATTTCTTTCACTTTTGTACACTTGAATAAAAACGGTTGACACAAGGCTGGATATCAACACGCATGGAAACTGGAAATCTTCGGAAAGACCCAGGCGACATGGGCGCAGAGCACAAACTCGAAAGATTGTCTGCTTTGCTATTTACTGTTCAGAGATAGAATAGTATTACCTGATTTGCACGACGAATACATCTATGAATGTCTCTGTTGTGTAATCCCTTTTTAACGGTGGTCCTCTTTTTATTGGCGCTTATAGTTATGTTCGTGTGTTGTCCCTTCATTTGACAACGTGTTTGTTCTTGCGTTTCTTGTTATGTCACAATATGTCAGTGTCCACCGCAGTATTACTCTTCTGTTGGTATTCAATGCGTTTAGTTGAGCTATAACCTACGATGTGTGATGTTGTGGTATTCTAGTGTGAGAATTTGGTTGCGTCTGGAGTGTACCGCGTGGTCCAGTGGTTACACACCCGTGTCGCATGCCAATGATCCAAGGATTGTTTCCGGGTCCGGTCGAGGATATGCACTACTGACGAGCTCAAATGAGAGCGAAACTCGAGTCTAGTGCTTTCAAATTGACGTGGACACGGCCTTAGGTTCGTACCGGAATACGATCAGCGTTGCCAGTTGTGGGCTGTGCTCAATCTGTAAATGCGTTTAGTATTTTTAAAAAAAATTTCAATAGCACCATTGAGAGTTTGCGGAACTGAAAATGCATGGATGTGGAATACGAACTGTTGCCATTGACAAGTTGTATTTGTTTGTGCCGATGCTGTAATGTTTAGGGCTCTCAATTCCTCAGAATAGTCAGAGCAAAATATTCCAGTAAGTGTGCATGTGGATTAATGTCTGTGATCTGCCCTGACCTTAATCTGTGTCGGACGATTCCAGCATGTTGATGGCTGCTCTCGGTTGCATACAATTCAATCCATCCTTTCTCCAAAAGTCAGCTTTCTCTTTCAACACATGGTCCTCACATTTTTTTCTAGTGACTGTAACAGGATAGGTCGGGGTAGGACGTAATGATGTTACACCGTATAATATCAGGACCAGTTCCAGTCAGGCCACGAATGCAGCTAGTCTCCCGACCCCACAAGCTCTTGGACTTCTTCTCCCACCTCACTCATTCAACCCCGGGCGACACCCTTCTGGGGGATCGTCCCGATAAGGAACCAGACACAAAGTCCATTGAACTCAACTTAACTGAAAATGTATTGAATCAACACTGAACCACACACAAATAGATAACATAATGAAGTTGCAGTATTCCAGGAATAGATCGATAGTTCGTCTCTATCAAAAGGGAAACTGTCATCATCGGGCCACTCAACCACTGTCCAACCGTCTATAGTTTGGAATACGCTCACCGGGCTTCTCTTGGGCCTTATTTGTCTATGAAGTATGAAGTCTAGGCGACGTTAGGCTATCCCTATTAGTTCTCCAAACCCGGCCCTGCAGACAACGTCGACATGACCGATGAGTCCGATGTATAGTGTTCAAGACTGAAATAATTACTGACTTAAATTTACAACTCAAAACAACTGGTCCAACTAATATGTTAACTTCGAATGTTTCAAAAGTAATGAAGGCTACAAATCAAGATACAACACAGTTCCCCCCCCCCCCCCCCCCCCTAAAATCTGTCGCTTATATGGACAGCGTCTATCCCCAACATTATACAAAATAATATATACAAATACCAACTGAAAACACTGTAATGCTAATTCCTTCCAAACAAGAAGCAATTAATAACCAAGTCAACATTTAAAGACACACCCTTTGTCCCCCGAATTCTGTCGCTTTTACGGACAAGAGTTTCCCACCATAATGCAAAATAACACATATCCCCAACAAAAGTCACTTAACCAAAAATGACCCTTTTTATCTAAATTTCTGGAAGTTTAACTGTAATCCATCGCAACCCAGTCTATTTATTTTTTCATTTGCATTCTATACTGTATCTCTACGCTTCTTTATTGATTCTTCAACAATGCTAAATTTCTTTGATATAGTTTATTGCTCTCTACGATAGCCATAACTTTGTCAGCGTCCTCATCACTATTATCGAGGCAAGAGCTTGAAACGTCTTCGCTCAAACTAGTATACCTTTCTGCCTCGGATTCCTCATCTATTTCTTGTTCTCCTGAATTTAAAGTATTTGCCTCTAAATTCTTTTGTTCGAGATCTAATCTAGTTTTTCTATCTTGACTTCTGAAGAGTCTTTCTAGGACCGGGATATCCTCTTCACTGGATGAATTTTCTCTAATTCTTTTCATTCTTTTGATTTCACTTTCTTTCTGTCTATCTAGTTTTCTCTTTAATGTTTGCCTGGTGTTCCTATAAGGAGCGTCTAATTCTTTATAAGAATCACCATCACCAACAACCAAATACTCGCATATTCGACCATCACCTTTCAAAATCTTCTCCTCATAACACTCCCACGCTGAGCTGGTTATTTAAATGTCCACTCCCTCTTACTTCCTTCAACCATACAGCGTCGGCACTCACGCCACCCACATCTCTCGGACCACGTTCGGAACACCAACCAGAAACGCATCCAGCCAACCAGCTCAACACATACAATCTAGCACACTATCCTACCACCTATCTCTTTTACACACTAACCATCATTATCAAATTGATTAGACATACTGTGTACGTCCTTCATACAAAAGAAGGCACGGCATCATACAAGGCATTGGACTACCAAAGGTTTACAAAAAAGAACTGCTCCGCTCAATTACACACATTCTGGATGGAAAACCAACTTTCACGACCTAGCCGGTTGGTGGTCAAACTCTTCTCTCTGCCGTAACTAGCTTTGTTGTCATTTCATGACCCCCATAGCTACCTCTAACCACGGTGCTCACCAGTGCATTGTTCACTAATACCCCCTTACATTGTGCACCAGCCAGCCCTTCATGCCCTACAACCTCATAACAGGATACTCTGTTATACCTTAGGCTTCGCTCTATCTCATATCCTTTCTCTCACTAAAGATAGTGCGTTGCGGGCAGGGAACGAGTTGAGGAAAGGACCCTTAGGCGTCACTTTATTTCATATCAATTCCCTCACCCTCTTATTTCCCTTCTCTCTTGTCTCTCCCACTCACTCTCTGTCTATGTCTCTGTCTCTCTGTCTCTGTCTCTGTCTCTCTGTCTCTCTCTCTCTCTCTCTCTCTCCCCCTCTCTCTCTCTCTCTCTATCTCTCCTCTCCCCCTCCTCCTTCTCTGTCTCTTTCTCTCCCTATCACATTAACCTCGTACGCTGTTTAACCCACAGCCGGGTTGAGTCCTCTGGTCTAAGTTCGTCACCCCTCCGTACCCAAACTACTCTGCTGCACTTGTGGCCAGTGACAGGGCCTCCCAGACCGTATCCTTAATTGTCCTGTCCCGCTGATCAGTCTACTTTAGGAATCGTGCAAGAAATGCATCCCTCTTGTCGTACATTTTCGCTGCAGTCCACAAAACAATAATTGTTAATATCGTACCTTTTCGATGCCATGCTCGGAACAGTGATTGCGTACAATCTACCTTTGCACCGCAATACCCGAAAGAGTAATTATTAAAGTCTTACCTTTTTGCCGAAGTACCCGGAACATTAATTGTTATTATCGTACCTTTGACCACAGTCTTTAGAACAGTATGTGTTATTATCGTACCTTTTCGCCGCCGTCTAGGAACAGTAATTGTTAATATCGTACATTTTTTTTGCCGCAGTCTTCATAACTGTAAATGTTAATATCGTACCTATTCGCTGCAGTCCCTGGAACATGAATTGATAATGTCGTCCCTTTTTGCCGCATACCCATAAACAGTAATTATTAATGTCGTACTTTTATTTTTTTTTTACCGCAGTGCCACGTAAAGTAATTGTTAATGTCGCACCTTTTCGCCGCAGTCCTTGGAACAGTAATGGTTAATAACGTACCTTTTAGCCACAGTCCTCAGATTAGTAATTGTTAATAGCGTACCTTTTTAGCGAGTACTCGGTAAGTAATTGTTAATATCGTACCCTTTCGTCGCAGTCGCCGGAACAATAATTACTATCATACCTTTTCGCCGTAGTCTAGGAAAAGTAACTGTTTATATCGTACCACTTCGCCGCAGTTCCCGGAACAGTAATTGTTAATTTCGTACCTTTTCACTGCCATCCCTGAAACAGTAATTAATTTTGTACTATTTCGTAGCAATTTCCGGAATAGTAATTGCTGGTATCGTCCCTTATTGTCGCAGTCCCAGGAACAGTAATTATTTTAATATTAGCAGCATTTTCCGGAACAGTAATTGTTAATATTGAATCTTTTCGCTGCAGTTCCCGGAACATTAATTGTTAATATTGTACCTTTTCGACGCTCGCTCTGGAACAGTAATTAATATTGCACCTTTTCGCCGCAGTCCCCGGAATCGTCAATGTTACTATCGTTCCTAGCAACTAGAATCTTCTACAAAAAGATAGGTGCAATGCGAACCAGAGGAGAACCCTTTGACCCAACTGAAATAATTAACAGCGAAAATGGAGAACCAATAAGTGAACAAAAACAAATCCTAATAAGATGGAAGCAGTATTTCGAACAACTTCTCAACATCCCATCAGATGTCACAGGAATTCAAGAGACCTATACAGATGTCACCGAAGAACTAGAACCAGACATACTAAAAGAAGAAATTATAGAAGCCATCAGATTAGCCCCATTGAACAAATCACCGGGACAGGATGAAATATCAAATGAACTAATTAAAGCAGCAAGAGAAGTAGGAACAGCTTGGCTACATAGACTATTCAGCCATGTTTGGGTAGAACAACAGACACCACGAGACTGGGGAAACGCCATAATTATCCCAATTTGGAAAAACAAAGGCAGCAAAAGAGACTGCACACAATACAGAGGCATTTCACTGTTGAGTCATACTGGGAAAATATTTTGCAAAATTCTAGATAAAAGATTACGAACTACTTTAGAACCCCAGCTAAGCGAAAACACAGCTTGGATTTAGGAAAAACAAAGGATGCCCAGATGCCATTTTTGCTCTTAGACAACTTATAGAAAAATCAATCGAATTCAATGAAACACTCTACTTAGCCTTTGTCGACCAAGAAAAGGCATTCAATAGAGTAGATAGAAACAAGCTGTGGGAAATCCTTAAACAATATGGAGTGAGTACACATCTAACAAACCTATGTAGAAGTTTATACAACAACAGTGAATGCATAGTGAGAGCAACTGGAGGACACTCAGACCCCTTCACCATAAGATCTGGAGTACGACAAGGTTGTGTCCTGTCCCCTCTCTTGTTCATAACATATATAGACAACATATGTAAAGAAACCAGCCAAGCAGAGACAGCAAGAATACCGCATGACGAGAACACAGAAGAAGAACCATCTGCAAATCTAACCATTAGAGAACTCCTGTTTGCGGATGACCAAGCACTAATAGCAAAATCAGAAGCTGAATTACAAGACCACATGAATAGTCTAAACGAAATGTGTAGGGAACATAACATGAAAATTAGCACAAGCAAAACAGAGGTAATGACTATAACTAAAGAAGAACAAACAACAACAATTCACCTAAACGAACATCCCTTGAAACAAGTAAAGAGTTTCAAGTACCTAGGAAGTATAATATCATCAAATGGCAGATCAGAAGACGAGATCGAAAATAGGTGCAATAAGGCAAATCAACTCATTGGACAAATGGCACCAATACTAAAGAACAAACATGTATCAATAACTACTAAGAAAGCACTTTACAACACAATCTTCCTGCCAACTCTATGCTACCAATGCCAAACCTGGACAATGACAGAAAAAGAGAAAAGAAACATCACAACAATCGAAATGAGGTTCTTGAGAAGAATACTCAACGTATCAAGAAGAGATAAGATCAGAAATGAAGAAATCAGGACTAAAGTGGGGGTTAAAGCAGCACTAGATTTTATCAGAAAGCAGCAAGTCAAATGGTTTGGCCATGCAAGTAGGTTACCAGTCAACAGCATACCACAACAAGCAATGATGTACAGACCAGATGGAAATCAGAGGAAGAGGCCGACCACGTAAACGTTGGACGGAGGGAATAGCAGAGTCCATGGGAATATCGATATGTGAAGCCCATAATCGGGCACTCTCACGAAGTTTATACTTCACCTCGACACCGCAAGGTACAAGAGGAACATTATGAGATGAGATGAGACTATCGTTCCTTTTCGCCGCTCGCCTCACATCAGTTATAAGTATTGTCATTTTCGCCGCAGTCCCGGAGCAATAACTTTTAATATCGTACTTTTCTCTGCCCTCCCAGGAACAGTAATTAATATTGCACCATTCCGAGCAGAGCAAATATCTATGGTTCTTTTTCATTATGTTTCCATTTCTGATGTTAATTTGTAACATAAATTTGATTCTGAAGGTGATGTCTTTGATTGTAACGTTGACTAGTGCAGGCATGTCGATGTTCATGATTTCTCTGATAAAATATTTGTAAATATCTTTGAATAGTGTTTAAGTAGTGTTTTTTAAATAAGACAAAGCGTACCTGACAGTTGCAGAAGTTATCATCCGAAATAAGCCTTTTAACGCGCACTGACAGGACATGTTTACAACATTCAAGATTGTTACCAGTCTAGATAACCTTAGGCGGTGAAGTGGATGGAAGGTCAACCCCTCATAGGTAGTATTCCCCTAGTATTCGGTTGCATAGCCTAGTACTCATCTGTCTTCGAGGTTATTACACATTTTTTTTCTGCGATTGGTGCACGGATTACCTTATTTGATTATGTTATAATGTGTCACTTTGTTATACTGTAAGAGGAAATAAATATTCTTTTGAGTTGCCTTTCATTTCGACTTATCAGTCTGAGGTTGTGTAGGTTAGAGTAGTTTAGAGACCTTGTGAGGCTGTACATCTCTTCTATAACCTGACATACACTGCGAGACATTGATGGAGCGGTAGAAATATAACTACCGTTCTCACGCGGAAACACGAACCTAAATATGTCCTATCCCTTCCTCTCTTCCTTTATCTCCATCATCTTTCTTTTATCTTCTTGCTTCATCATCCCTTGTCACCAAAGATAGTGAGTTGCGGTCAGGGAACGAGTTGAGGAACGGACCCTTAGGCTTCGCTCTGTCTCATATCCTTTCCCTCACTAAAGATAGTGCGTTGCGGGCAGGGAACGAGTTGAGGAACGCACCCTTAGGCGTCGCTCTATTTCATATCAATTCCCTCACCCTCTTATTTCCCTTCTCTCTCCCTCTCTCTCTCTCTCTCTCTCTCTCTCTCTCTCTCTCTCTCTCTCTCTCTCTCTCTCTCTCTCCCCATCTCTCTCCCTCCTCTTTCTCTGTCTCTTTCTCTCCCTATCACATTAACCTCGTACGCTGTTTAACCCACAGCCGGGTTGAGTCCTCTGGTCTAAGTTCGTCACCCCTCCGTACCCAAACTATTCTGTTGCACTTGTGGCCAGTGACAGGGCCTCCTTGACCGTATCCTTAATTGTCCTGTCCCGCTGATCAGTCTACTTTAGGAATCGTGCAAGAAATGCATCCCTCTTGTCGTACATTTTCGCTGCAGTCCACAAAACAATAATTGTTAATATCGTACCTTTTCGATGCAATGCTCGGAACAGTAATTGCTTACAATCTACCTTTGCACCGCAATACCCGAAAGAGTAATTGTTAAAGTCTTACCTTTTTGCCGAAGTACCCGGAACATTAATTGTTATTATCGTACCTTTCACCGCAGTCTTTAGAACAGTATGTGTTATTATCGTACCTTTTCGCCGCCGTCTAGGAACAGTAATTGTTAATATCGTACATTTTTTGCCGCAGTCTTCATAACTGTAATTGTTAATATCGTACCTTTTCGCTGCAGTCCCTGGAACATGAATTGTTAATGTCGTCCCTTTTTGCCGCATACCCATAAACAGTAATTATTAATGTCGTACTTTTTTTTTATTTTACCGCAGTGCCACGTAAAGTAATTGTTAATGTCGCACCTTTTCGCCGCATTCCTTGGTACAGTAATGGTTAATAGCGTACCTTTTTAGCGAGTAGCCGGTACGTAATTGTTAATATCGTTCCCTTTCGCCGCAGTCGCCGGAACAGTAATTAATATCATACCTTTTCGCCGTAGTCTCGGAAAAGTAACTGTTTATATCGTACCACTTCGCCACAGTTCCCGGAACAGTAATTGTTAATATTGTACCTTTTCGCTGCCATCCCCGAAACAGTAATTAATTTTGTACTATTTCGTAGCAGTTTCCGGAATAGTAATTGCTGGTATCGTCCCTTATTGTCGCAGTCCCAGGAACAGTAATTATTTTAATATTAGCAGCATTTTCCGGAACAGTAATTGTTAATATTGAATCTTTTCGCTGCAGTTCCCGGAACATTAATTGTTAATATTGTACCTTTTCGACGCTCGCTCTGGAACAGTAATTAATATTGCACCTTTTCGCCGCAGTCCCCGGAATCGTCAATGTTACTATCGTTCCTAGCAACTAGAATCTTCTACAAAAAGATAGGTGCAATGCGAACCAGAGGAGAACCCTTTGACCCAACTGAAATAATTAACAGCGAAAATGGAGAACCAATAAGTGAACAAAAAGAAATCCTAATAAGATGGAAGCAGTATTTCGAACAACTTCTCAACATCCCATCAGATGTCACAGAAATTCAAGAGACCTATACAGATGTCACCGAAGAACTAGAACCAGACATACTAACAGAAGAAATTATAGAAGCCATCAGATTAGTGTAACAGAGCAGGAACTCACAAGACTGGTTGATTTAATATAGACAAAGTTTAATTCATTCTGATGACAAGTCAGCCTCTTCTCCAGTCAAAGGCTTGATGTTAACTGCCCTTGCCAACCCAATACGTCACGATTGAGCATCTCTCACCGCTTTCAGTCTCAATGCTCAATCGTGCTGTATCTGTTTCCCACTAGATCCTAATAATACCCCAGTACTCCATTACTGTTACACCTCCCTATGTTTATTAAAGACTTTTCCTTATAAAGGAAAAATCTTTACTCCTAATCCCCTTACTCTATTCCCTCCTTTTCCTTATCTCTCACAGTTCCTCTAACCTTCCCCAAACCAACTCCATCTTAAGTAAATATTCTATTTCTTTAACTCTTTCCCCTGCTATATATCAACCCACTTCTTCTTCGTTTCTGGCCCTTCAAACAAACATAACATATTTACATATAACCTTTAAATCTCAACTTTATACAACATATCATAACATCATAACACGTCTTCTTAAATACTCCTTCTTCTCTTCATAAGCAATCTGCTTAAAATTTCAAACGCTAACACCAACTCCTTATTTTTATCACCAACGCTACTAATCCCCCACTTTCAACTAACCTGAAATTACTTTCACACGATAGGAAGACAAAGAATCGGTGGCCACCGGAATTTAAAAGAAGAAATAGAACTCTTTCAAAAAAAACAACACTCACCTAAATCACACACCCCTTTACCCCCCTATGTCATTTGAGACTTTATGTAATAAAGTCTAAAACACTTATATCTCCCACAGTACCACTCATTATGGTAACAGTTTACGCTGCTATCTACAGCATCAAAAACATTATTCACATCCAATTGTCAATATATTACAGACACTACTACTTTTATGTCTCTGAACCTTACTTCAACCTCTCATTGTAATGTCAACCACAAAACAATATCCCGAGGACACAATTAAAAATCTATTATCCTTTAAGACCTCTTCCAACATTATACACATCACCTCACATAACTAATCTTCTCCTATACCTCAGTCAAAAATTCTCTCTTAATGTCCATTTCTTATGGGCATATCTACTAAAACCTCCACTTATGCCGTTATCAACAGCAACCTTATACTACTCCTAACTCCTGTCTGTGACTACTTGCAATCGACTTTATCACAGTCCATCTATTACGGACTCTCAAAAACCCTATGTCATTATGTCTCCACTATGTTCATTTCTCATTAACACACTTACACCCCTTTACTATTATACTGTTATCCACAGTGTCTAGTCAAACATGGATCCAATTCATGTTTACTCTTCGTCTGGGGTAATTTTCTTATTCTTCTATAACCCAGCAATCTCATGTATATCATGGCTCTTCTGACCCCATGGAAACTATGTTCAAAACTTCCCCTCATTTACTCCACTGCTGTATTCATTAATCTTTTCTTCTCCCATGTGGCTTCCAATCCCATATTTTCTAATTAATGCTGACTTTAGTGTATCTCTAAACTTTCCCATAACCATCCCCGGTATATGTTTCCAGTACCATATCAACCTCATTATGCTGACTTATCACAGCACCCATGAACTTATTCTTCACTAAGAGAATGTGTCTCTCTATTAACTCTTTTCTGAACGAAGGGTCCTAATTAAAGCCCCCTGTATTGTCTTTATTCTAGACAAAACCCCTGTAAATTAAACATAACTTAATTAACTACTATTTAACACACAAAACAGCGAAATAAAATCACAACAGAACATCATATCCCCCCCCAAATTTTTATAACAATCATTTATGTTTCCCCTCAACTCAACTAAAGGTATGATGATGATGGTGATGATGATGGTGATGATGATACAACATACATCCTATTCTATTGTTACCTACTACTACTGGTCTCTTTTACGGACCAGTAGTTTTTATCCAAAAGTCTACGAACACAATAATCCTATTCTAAAATAATAACAATCATTTTACAGGACCAAATCAAGCAAAAAAAACATTTTATACATGAGGCATCAACACTCAGACTCCACAAAACAATTGTCTTCTTGCTAAAGAGAAGGTTTTCAAAAAAAATAATTCCCTTTACAATTAACTACGTACAGTGGCCCATCCTCATTGGCCTTCTATATTAATCACTGTAACACATATTTCTTCCTACAATTCTTACCTATTTTGTTATAAAACAAAACAATTCAATGTCAAGCATTAATGCCAAAATACTTATATACATATACATATATATCTATATCTGTTATCTACAGATCATCATAACGCGGAACAATACTTGTTCTCCTCAACCAAAATCACTACTCAACAACTGACCGTTCCTTTTTCTGGAAGTCAAACCTTGATTATCTCCCCTCACCATTTTCTATCTTTTTCTAGCCTAACTCCTAATACATCATAACATCTGGAATATCATCTTGAACAAACACCGTAAACTACAGGTTGACTCCTTTTGTCTATTCCTAATGTGGCGACTATTCCAATGTTGACTCAATGTACCAGCCATCATCTGCTTATTAATTAACCTGTGGCTCGGCACACCAATTGTTTCCCTTGGCTTTATACCAAACATCACTACCACTTCTGTTAACTACAGTATCTCCACCCTCCTACTTCCAATCAAAAACTTGTCTATTTACTATAGACCTCTCACCAAAACAACTAACTTCTACTTCTAATTTTCTCGTCTACCCGACGCAATTACTTAACGTATCATTACTTCTAACATCTCACCACGACTACTCTAAGCTATCCTCCAGTCTTTCCTAGCACTCTTGTATCGTGACGATAATCAAACCGGTCACCCTCCTCGGAACACGTTCTCCAACATTCATTTTACTAACCTTGTTTACCTTCTTATCTTTCACTCTTATTTATCGGAACTCTTTCAGAACTGCAACCCACGCCACTTATACTGACAGCAGACCTCTCATTTTCTCGTTCCTGTTAAGAATACTAAACATGTTTTATGAAACATCATTCAGAATGTTAACTCCGTTTTCGTCATACAACTTCCATAATTTCCTGCCAACGTCAGATATTCTACGAAAAGACATCACAATTTCCCAATCATTTTCTTTCTATCTCTCGATTTTCTCATACTCTATGTTCCACGATTTATCAACGTCACTTATCAACCACTCTTCTCATATTCACACGGACAATGATACACAACCTCGCTCTCATCTCACGATTACTCTTGCATCGCGACAATCTAACGTGTCCCTTCTATTACTATAAAAAGCACTTCAGACGCCACCTCAACATTCCAGCAATCATTCACCACATATCTACACGTATTTATCTCCTCTACACACATTGACACAAGACATATCAACGCCACTCTTACATTTTATTTATGTACTTCACTTAGGCGACGTCATCACACCTCTCTCCTACTTCCTTCATCCCGACGAACACCTGTCTGACTACAGTTATACTCACGTATGAACAACGCACAACCAGACGAATTATTCCAGAGGACTTTCTCAATTCACTGCTTTCTTATATCTCTACTTTACTCAATCACTCACTCCTATACGAAGGTCAGACCCTATACATTACCTCTCGCAACTTATATCGCTTTCACAGCACTATCTACTATCTCTTCAAAACAAATCTCATTCCGCTGAACCACTAACCTCGAAACTATCATTCTATACTTCTCCACACACAACAACTTTCTTCTTTCTCCGCAAGCACTTTCAACTGGCTACTTTACACACAGGATACTCAATTCCTCCTCAACCTATATCTCCTCACCAGACATTCTCGGTTCACCTGTCAACAATACTATTTTTTCTTCTCAAACCAGCAAGCGAAACTATCTCAGACATCACGTCATAGCTCTGAGTCGAACCATTTCTAGTACGAACCTTCATCCTCTACTAATTCTGTGCTGAATCTACCCTATTTTACTTACAGCGGTTATACATCACTCGACGTGATTAACTCTTCATTCTTTCCATTCCGGACAAAGGAGTATTTTTACCTAGTTTACTCTCCCTACACCGGAATCAAAAACCAAATATTCTGTATTACGTATCCACGTAAAATATCATTTGCCGTACTTCTCTATCCTCCACAACACTATCACCTACCCTGTACCATGCGATGCTACACCAAAAAATTCATCAGCCTATTTTAGACAGCTCACATATCTATATGCTCAAACCGCAGTTCTTCTCATAAGCCAAAACTATTTCATTTTCCTTCTTCACCCAAGGAATTTTAACCGTTATAGAGTGTGTCCAAATTAAATATTTCATTGTCTCTCAATACATTAACCCGTCTGTCTCTTATTATGTCATCTTCACTATCTGTTGTCAACCTGTTAAAGTACTCAGGTCTTAAGGTCATAAGGTCTTTTATTTTACTTAAGTCACTTTCTGTCGTTGAGTAAATTCCCGCTATCTGTCTACTATTTTTCTTCTTAAATGTTTTCTTCTTATTTCCTTTATTTGCGTCAGTCTGTTCACTGTTTCCTGTGTACCTTACGTAACGTTTGTACTTTCCCATCTCGTCTTCAGATGACACACTAATAATAGTTCCCTCATCAGATTCATTATAGTAGTTCACCGCAGCCACGTCGACTCCATTCCCATAGTCGCCTTTAGAACGTCTGACTTTCTTTCTCTTTCTTGGTATTCGTCTCTTAGCTTTCCCTACTTTCTTGTCATACAAAGCAGTATCTTGTTCCAAAGAGTCACTAACCAAAATTCTGTCCGTCTGTCCACCAGCAACAATACCGTATGAGGGAACATCACTCTTCGATTCAGGATCTGCTCTTATTGCACTTCTCTCATTCTCCGAATCATCAGTATTAATATCTGTTTCAGCATCGCTATAATATTCGGCGGTAGGAATATCTTCTCCGTAACCTGAACTCTGGCAGCTAATATTCCTACACCATTTGGGAATTAGTTTCATGTCTATAGCTGAGGAACTTGACACGGCACTACCTCTATTAACAATCATACTATTCCTTTGCTTAATACTTTTCTTCACCCGTCTTTTAACATCTTTGGCACTTGTCTGTTTATCTTTCCTAACTTCAACCTTGTCTCCCTTAGTCAAATGAGTTGGTTTTGACTGAGTCTTCTATTAAGTCAGTTTGACTTCCCTTTGTTATCTTGCTGGCTGGTTGTACCTGAGTCTGCGTACTACTTTCTATCGTATTACTTGTCTGCGTCTGTGTCTCTCGGTTTATTTTCCTTACTAACACTGTCGTCTTCTTTTCCTGTTTAACAGTCATATTTGCAATCACCTTGGGAATAGTTGAATTTTCACTTACGTTTTCCACTTTGTTCTTTGACTCTGACTGCAAATACTGTCTCTGTCTCCTTTCAAACCAGTCGTTACGTCTTTTTCTAGCGGTTGCACTGTGAGAGGGCCAGTCCCGTGATTTCTTTGAAAGGTTTCTCTCACGCCCACTACTATACCAGTTTGACCTTTCAGTATTACGTCCGTTCTTCTTACTGTCTCTTACCCTATAAGCATTTGGCTTTGGTTCGTCATAACCATATTGTCTTTTGTCTTTATTAAGCAATGGCTGTCTCCTGTTATTCTTTCCTACTCCATTACAGTCTACCATAATTCTATAAGGGTCTTGTCTAATCGTTCTGTTCTTCAACGTTTCCAGAAAATTCTCTACTTCCGTAATTGACACCTTTAATTCCCCTAACCATGTACTAACACGTTGTAATTCCCCACTCAAGTAATTCATATTACTTCCTTTTTAAATATCTATCAACCTGAAACAATATTTCTACTTCTTCTTCTGCATATTCTTGAACTCAGCCGAAATTATGCCTGTTTCTCCACTGTGCTGTGATAGAACTGCTAAGCTGAAATATTTCTATGTACATCACTAAATCAATTTCACAGTCTTACTTATCTAAATTAACTATATGATTCACATAAGAGAATTGTTCAATTAGTCAATTGTACGTAAAATTACCTATGTTCGTTATCGGTTAGAATACGCCAGGAGTCTTGTTCCGCCATGCTGAAATATTCTTAAACAGAGCAAGCAAACTCAATTGCAATTTCCTAATTCAAGAAACACAATTCACTTGTTTCGTAAAACAGTTCAGTCAGTTACTATGTTTATGAATCACACAAATTTACCCTGATTCTGTTTCCTGATCCAAGCACGTACTTTCTTCGACTCGCCGTCAGATTAAATTCGAACACCAGGAGTCTGCGTCAGCTGAAAATCAGTCGCGGAGTTCAGGTAGCAGAGTTCAGGCAGTCTGTCTCTTCCCCCAGGTAACTTCGTCACTTCTCTTGGGATGCCTGGATAAACTTCAACCCCTGGTTGGGTCCCTTCTGAGATTTCTAGCCTTTGATTTCACCCCGGGTGGGGTACATCATCGACGTTTTGAGAGGGACTCAGAAGTAACAAAGCCCAAAAGGATCAGGATCAGCCAACGGCCTAGTGATAGTCTGACTGCTTCAAACAAAATATGGCCCAATCAACGGAAAAACGAGGTATTTATATGCTGTCCTGATATTTCATGATCACCTCCATTAATTTGACCTGATTACACGAACCTTGGAAGAGTTCTGATTGTAGGTGAGAAATTCTTACAGTCTTTAATTTAACTTTGAAACTTTAATTGGAGGCAAGGGGTCAATTTGAGGGAGCTATTGGAAAATTCTCGCTCACCTGCAAGAAAAAATGTTCAGACTGAATTGACCTTCAACGGAATTCTTGAATTCTTGTTCCGACCGACAAAATGTTCAGACTGAATTGACCTTCAACGGAATTCTTGAATTCTTGTTCCGACCGACAAAATGTTCAGACTGGATTGCTGGATTGCCAAACTCTTCCTCTCTCAAGACAGGATCACTCTGGGCCGGCTTTTCTCGTTCACAACGATCAGACAACCGGACTGCTGGACTGCCCCTTTTTCCAAAGTTCCGTGAAGTCTAGACAGCAAGTTTCAAATCGATCAGACACGATCATAGAGCAGTCTTGGTCAGCTCCCCGAAACAACGATGTATGGCAGCGGCTTTGGTGGCTCTTCGGAAGTGATAATTCTAGACAACGGCTATGGTAAGCCTCTTGAAAACGTTAAAATTCAGGCACCGGCCATGTTAAGCCTCTTGCGGTAAAAAACTGCAGAACGGCGGCTATGACAAGCCTCTTGAGTTGTGAACTCTGAAAAGTGACGGTTATACTAAGCCTCTTGACGCTAATTTATTTGTTATCTCAAGTCTTGAAAAAGACTTACAGAGGACCACCCCTGGGCGGGCTTTTGGCCTCTGTATTCACAGATAACTGAAATTTACAATTTACTGGCCATCTTTTGACTGCGCCTTATTACGTTCACTAGTTGTTCCACAACGTGCCGCAAGTGTTTCTGGTTACTTATAGAACTGGAGCATGGAACATCTTCTCCGCGATGTTATTCGGCATTACTTCGCGTTGTTTTTTATACCAACCGGACTATATCAGGTTCGAATCCTCGGTCTTAGGCAACATTTCGAGTTCTGTAACAGAGCAGGAACTCACAAGACTGGTTGATTTAATATAGACAAAGTTTAATTCATTCTGATGACAAGTCAGCCTCTTCTCCAGTCAAAGGCTTGATGTTAACTGCCCTTGCCAACCCAATACGTCACGATTGAGCATCTCTCACCGCTTTCAGTCTCAATGCTCAATCGTGCTGTATCTGTTTCCCACTAGATCCTAATAATACCCCAGTACTCCATTACTGTTACATTAGCCCCATTGAACAAATCACCGGGACAGGATGAAATATCAAATGAACTAATTAAAGCAGCAAGAGAAGTAGGAACAGCTTGGCTACATAGACTATTCAGCCATGTTTAGGTAGAACAACAGACACCACGAGACTGGGGAAACGCCATAATTATCCCAATTTGGAAAAACAAAGGCAGCAAAAGAGACTGCACACAATACAGAGGCATTTCACTGTTGAGTCATACTGTGAAAATATTTTGCAAAATTCTAGATAAAAAGATTACGAACT
Source organism: Cepaea nemoralis (assembly GCA_014155875.1). Classification (NCBI taxonomy): domain Eukaryota; kingdom Metazoa; phylum Mollusca; class Gastropoda; order Stylommatophora; family Helicidae; genus Cepaea; species Cepaea nemoralis. The sequence goes on from JACEFZ010019396.1 coordinate 283,611, forward strand.
ACTTTAGAACCCAGCTAAGCAAAACACAGCTTGGATTAAGAAAAGAGAAAAAAAGGATGCACAGATGCCATTTTTGCTCTTAGACAACTTATAGAAAAATCAATCGAATTCAATGAAACACTCTACATAGCCTTTGTCGACCAAGAAAAGACATTCGAATAGAGTAGATAGAAACAAGCTGTGGGAAATCCTTAAACAATATGGAGTGAGTACACATCTAACAAACCTATGTAGAAGTTTATACAACAGTGAATGCATAGTGAGAGCAACTGGAGGACACTCAGACCCCTTCACCATAAGATCTGGAGTACGACAAGGTTGTGTCCTGTCCCCTCTCTTGTTCATAACATATATAGACAACACATGTAAAGAAACCAGCCAAGCAGAGACAGCAAGAATACCGCATGACGAGAACACAGAAGAAGAACCATCTGCAAATCTAACCATTAGAGAACTCCTGTTTGCGGATGACCAAGCACTAATAGCAAAATCAGAAGCTGAATTACAAGACCACATGAATAGTCTAAACGAAATGTGTAGGGAACATAACATGAAAATTAGCACAAGCAAAACAGAGGTAATGACTATAACTAAAGAAGAACAAACAACAACAATTCACCTAAACGAACATCCCTTGAAACAAGTAAAGAGTTTTAAGTACCTAGGAAGTATAATATCATCAAATGGCAGATCAGAAGACGAGATCGAAAATAGGTGCAATAAGGCAAACCAACTCATTGGACAAATGGCACCAATACTAAAGAACAAACATGTATCAATAACTACTAAGAAAGCACTTTACAACACAATCTTCCTGCCAACTCTATGCTACCAATGCCAAACCTGGACAATGACAGAAAAAGAGAAAAGAAAAATCACAACAACAGAAATGAGGTTCCTGAGAAGAATACTCAACGTATCAAGAAGAGATAAGATCAGAAATGAAGAAATCAGGACTAAAGTGGGGGTTAAAGCAGCACTATATTTTATCAGAAAGCAGCAAGTCAAATGGTTTGGCCATGCAAGTAGGTTACCAGTCAACAGCATACCACAACAAGCAATGATGTACAGACCAGATGGAATCAGAGGAAGAGGCCGACCACGTAAACGTTGGACGGAGGGAATAGCAGAGTCCACGGGAATATCGATATGTGAAGCCCATAATCGGGCACTCTCACGAAGTTTATACTTCACCTCGACACCGCAAGGTACAAGAGGAACATTATGAGATGAGATGAGACTATCGTTCCTTTTCGCCGCTCGCCTCACATCAGTTATAAGTATTGTCATTTTCGCCGCAGTCCCGGAGCAATAACTTTTAATATCGTACTTTTCTCTGCCCTCCCAGGAACAGTAATTAATATTGCACCATTCCGAGCAGAGCAAATATCTATGGTTCTTTTTCATTATGTTTCCATTTCTGATGTTAATTTGTAACATAAATTTGATTCTGAAGGTGATGTCTTTGATTGTAACGTTGACTAGTGCAGGCATGTCGATGTTCATGATTTCTCTGATAAAATATTTGTAAATATCTTTGAATAGTGTTTAAGTAGTGTTTTTTAAATAAGACAAAGCGTACCTGACAGTTGCAGAAGTTATCATCCGAAATAAGCCTTTTAACGCGCACTGACAGGACATGTTTACAACATTCAAGATTGTTACCAGTCTAGATAACCTTAGGCGGTGAAGTGGATGGAAGGTCAACCCCTCATAGGTAGTATTCCCCTAGTATTCGGTTGCATAGCCTAGTACTCATCTGTCTTCGAGGTTATTACACATTATTTTTCTGCGATTGGTGCACGGATTACCTTATTTGATTATGTTATAATGTGTCACTTTGTTATACTGTAAGAGGAAATAAATATTCTTTTGAGTTGCCTTTCATTTCGACTTATCAGTCTGAGGTTGTGTAGGTTAGAGTAGTTTAGAGACCTTGTGAGGCTGTACATCTCTTCTATAACCTGACATACACTGCGAGACATTGATGGAGCGGTAGAAATATAACTACCGTTCTGTCACAGTGTGAACAGAGATTAATAAGCCAGTGATCAAGTAAAATGGTTTATTCTTTCATTGATGACAAAGCGTTGATGTTAGATTCCACTCACATCGAAGGTTGGATCTTAACTGCCCATATCCAACCCAATACGTCACGATTGAGCATCCCCCACCCCTTTCAGTCTCAATGCTCAATCGTGCTGTATCTGTGTTTCCCACTAGATCCTAATAATACCTAATACTGTTACACCTCCCCATGTTAATTAAAGAATTTTCCTTTATAAAGGAAAAATCTTTACTCCTAAATCCCCATACTCTATTCCCTCTTTTTCCTTACTTCTCCCAGTTCCTCAAATCTTCCCCAGACCAACTTAAATGAATATTCAATTTCTTTACTTTTTCCCTTGCTATATAGTCAACCCCTTCTTCTTCGTTTCCGGCCCTTCAACCAACCATAACATATTTACATATCTTTAATAACATTTCAATTTCAACTATATACAATAACATCATAACACGTCTTCTTAAATACTCCTTCCTCATAAGCAATCTGCTTAAAATTTCAAACTCAACTCTAACCAACTCCTTATTTTATCACCAACGCTACAAATCCCCCACTTTCAACTAACCTGAAATTACTTTCACACGATAGGAAGACAAAGAATCGGTGGCCACCGGAATTTAAAAGAAGAAATAGAACTCTTTCAAAAAAAACAACATTCACCTAAATCACACACCCCTTTACACCCCTATGTTCTTTGAGAATTTATGCAATAAATTCTAAACCACTATATCTCCCCCAGTACCACTCATTATGGTAACAGTTTACGCTGCTATCTACAGCATCAATTACCAACCATCATCCAAAAATATTCTTCACTTCTAAGTGTCTATATAACAGACACTACCTTACCTCAACCTCACATTGTAATGTAAACCACAAAACACATCCCGAAGACACAATTAAAAAAGTCTATTATCCCTTAAGACCTCCTCCAACATACAACACCTCACATAACCTCATCATCTCGTATAACTAATCTTCTCCAATATCTCAGGTTCTCTCTTAATGTCCATTTCTTATGGGCATATCTACTAAAATGCTCCACTTATGCCGTTATCAACAGCAACCTAGTAACCTTGAAATCTCCCCTTAAATATTAACCATCAAACACAACACCACTATATACATTACTCTAGCAACCCACTTATTATTCTATCTCTGTAGCTTAATACACCCAAAGGGATAAACATTTACATCCTACCCAGGCCATGTAACCCAATGCCTCTCTAAAATCTTCCACCTCTCAATTCATAATTCATGCCGTAATCTACAGCAGCAAAAATAACCACTCATGTCTGTGACTGCTTGCAATCAACTTTATCTCAGTTCCTTTATTACGGACCCACAAACACCCTATGTCACCATGTCTCCCCTATGTTCATTAACACAGTTACACCCCTTGTACTTATTGTACTGTTATCCACAGTGTCTAGTCAAACATGGATCCAATTCATGTTTACTCATCATCTGGGGTAATTTTCTTATTCTTCTATAACCCAGCAATCTCGTGTATATCATGGCTCTTCTGACCCCCCCCCCCCCCCTGGAAACCATGTTCAAAACTTTCCCTTCTTTTTTTTTCTACTGCTATATTCATTAATCTTTTCTCCTCCCATGTGGCTTCTAATCCCATATATTTCCTAATGAATGCTTACTTTAGTGTATCTCTAAAGTTTCCCATAACTATTTTACTTGTGTAGTAACCCCGTCTACAGTTCATAGCCATTTTAACCTTTCTACGCTGATAATCACAGCATCAAAATATCTATGAACTTCTTCTTCACAAAGAGAATGTGTCTCTCTATTAGTTCTCCGTAGTTTTATTAACTCTTTTCTGAACGAAGGGTCATAATTAAAGCCCCCTGTATTGTCTTTATTCTAGACGAAAACCTTGTAAATTAAACCTAACTTAATTAACTACTATTTAACACACAAAACAGTGAAATAAAATCACAACAGGACATCAAATCCCCCCCAAATTTTTTGTAACAATCATTTATGTTTCCCCGCAATTCAACTAAAAGTATGATGATGATAGTGATGATGATGGTGACGATGATTAAAATAATACAACATACATCCTAATCTATTTTTTCCTAATACTACTGGTCTCTTTTACGGACCAGTAGTTTACACATAAAGGTCTACGAAGACAATAATCCTATTCTAAAATAATAACAATCATTTACAGGACCAAATCAAGCAAAAAAAACTTTACATATGAGGCATTGAAGGCAATTAATAAACAACTTGTCTTCTCGCTAAAGATAAGGTTTTCAAAAAAAATACTAACTCCCTTCAGAATTAACTACGTAAAGTGACCCAGCAACATTGGCCTCCTTTTCTAACCAATGTAACACCTATCTATTTAGCCAAGTCATGTATAACAAAACAACTCCATACCAAGCATTAATGCCAAAATACGTATATACATATATACAAATATCCCTCTGTTACCTACAGATTATCTTAATGCGGAACCATACTTGTTCCCCTCAACCAAAACCATTACTCAACAACTGACCGTTCCTTTTTCTGGAAGTCAAACATTGACCCTCAGAATTTTCTATCTTTTTCCAGCCTAACTCCATATACATCATCCTTTTAAGCCAGCACTGTACCCTACAAGTCGACCACTTTATCTACCACTAATGCAGCAGTCATCTATTCACTTATTAATTAACCTGTGGCTCGGATTTTTACCAAGCATCACTACAACTTCCTAATCAATCTTACCGTTATCTACGGTATCTCCATCCTCCTACGTCCAACACAAATTTGGTCTATTTATTATAGACCTCTCACCAAAACAACTAATTCTACTTCTAATTTCATTTTCCTGCATCAGTACTTTCTGTATCTCACCATCATTACCTCAAATCTCTCCTACCCTTTTCATATCGTGACTATAATCAAACCAATCACTCTTATCGGAACACCTTTTCTAACAGTTCATTTACCTCCTCTTGTTTACCTTCGTATCTTTCACTCCTATTTATCGGGATTCTTTCAGAACAGCAACTCACGTCAGTATATACAACGGACCTCATTTTTCTCATTTCTCCGTATTAGGCACTCCTGCTTCGACATGTTCCTGTCAAGAATACTAAAGATGTTTTATGAAACGTCAGTCAGAATATTAACTCTCTTACCGTCAACCTGTTATACGACTTTCATAATTTCTTTCCAAGATCACACATTCTAAACAAAAGATATCTCCCTTTAGCACAAACAAAAAACAGAGGCGACGACTATAACTAAAGAAGAACAACCAACAACCCTTTAGCTAATCTAAAACGCAACAATTGATATTGACAACAGGTGTAACAAGGCTATTCAATTCTCTGGACTTATCAAGCACTCTTCTCATATTTACAGACAACGACACACAACACGACAACCTAACGTGTCCCTACTATTTTTATTAAAAAAAACACCTCAGACGCCACTTCAACATTCCAGCGATCATTCAGCACAATCTACACGTATTGATCTCCTCTACACACGTTGACACAAGACATATCAACGCCACTCTTACCTTTTATCTATGTACTTCACTTAGTCGACGTCATCACACCTCTTTCCTACTTCCTTCATCACGACGAACACCTGTCTGAGTACAGTTATACTCACGTACGAACAACGCACAACCAAACGAATTATTCCAGAGGACTTTCTCAATTCACTGCTTTCTTATATCTCTACTTTACTCAATCACTCACTCCTATACGAAGGTCAGACCCTATACACTACCTCTCGCAACTGAAATTACTTTCACAGTACTATCTACTATCTCTTCAAAACAAACCTCATTCTGGTGAACCACCCCTAACTTCATAACTATCATTCTATACTTCTCCACACAACAACTTTCTTCTTTCTCCGCAAGCACGACGTAACTCGTATTTTTCAAGCATTCACTTCTACACTCTATTACTTTTATACTCACGTTCAACTGGCTATTTTACACACAGGATACTCAGTGCCTCCTCAGTCTATATCACCTCACCAGACACTCTCGGTTCACCTGTCAACAATACTATTCTTTCTTCTCCAACCAACAAGCAAAACTATCTCGGACAACACGTCATAGCTCTGAGTCAACCCACTTCTAATACGAACATTCATACTTAATTTATCTCACCCTCTATTAATTCTGTCCTGAATCTACCCTATTTTACTTAATATACTCTCTCTACCTCGCTACCAAACAGACGATATGATATCCTGTATTACGTAATCCACGTGGAATATCATTTGCCGTACTTCCTTATCCTCAACACCACTATCACCTACCTTGTACCATGCTACCCCAAAAATTTCATCTGTCTATTTTAGACATCTCATACCTATACTCTCAAACCGGAGTTCTTCTCATAAGCCAAAACTATTTCATTTTCTTTCTTCATCCAAGGAATTTTAACCGTTATATAGTGTGTCCAAATTAAACACTTCACTGTCTTTCAATACATTCACCCGTCTTTCAGTTATAATGTCATCATCACTATCTGTTGTCAACTGTTATAAAGTACTCAGGTCTTAAGGTCCTAAGGTCTTCTATTTTACTTAAGTCACTTTCTGTCGTTGAATAAACTCCCGCTAACTGTCTACCACTATTCTTCTTCTTAAATGAGTTCTTTCTATTTCCTATATTTTCGTCAGTCTGCTCACTGTTTCCTGTGTACCTTACGTAACGTTTATACCTTCCCATCTCAGTCTTCAGATGACACGCTAATAATAGTTCCATCATCAGACTCGTTATAGTTTACTGCAAACACGTCGGCCCTATTCTCATAGTCACCTTTAAAACGTCTGGCTTTCTTTCTCTTTCTCGGTCTTCGTCCCTTAGCCTTCCCTACATAGTCACTAACTAAAACTCTATCCGTCTGTCCACCAGTCACTATTCCGTATGAGGGAACAACACTCTTCAATTCAGGATCTGCTCGTAGTGTAACACTCTCATTCTCTGAATCATCGGCAATAACATCTGTCTCAGCATCACTATCATATTCGGCTGTAGGAATATCTTCTCCGTAACTTGAACTCTGACAGCTAATATTCCTACACCATTTGGGAACTAGTTTCTTGTCTATAGCTGAATAACTTGACATGGCACTACCTCTATTTACAATCATACTAACACTTTTCTTCATTGACTTCCTTTCGTCCTTGGTCCTTGTCTGTCCATCTTTCCTAACTTCAACCTTGTCTCTCTTAGTCAAATGAGTTGGTTTTGACTGATTCTCTATTACATCAGTTTGAGTTCCCTTTGTTATCTTGCTGACTGGTTGTACCTGAGTCTGCGTACTACTTTCTACCGTATTACTTGTCTGCGTCTGTGTCTCTCGGTTTCTTTTCTTTACTAATACCGTCGTCTTCTTTTCCTGTCTACTAGTCACATTCGCAACCATTTTAGGACTAGTCTGTATTTTATTTACAGGTTCAACTCTGTCTCTTACACCTGAGTTTAGATATTGTCTTTGTCTTTTTTCAAACCAGTCGTCACGTCTTTTTCTAGCACTTACAGTATAGGATGGCCAAGTCCTAGAACAATTTCTCTCATGCCCCTTTCTGTATCTCTGATCATTGTACCAGCTCCTAACCCTAGTCATCCTTGGACTAACATAAATGCTTCCATACTGCCCTCTATTTTCATCAACTAGTGGCTGTCCTCGGCTATTCTTGTTGTTCCTTTTTATCTCATTACCTCTTACATTGCTCTGTAACCAGTGTACAAAACATTCTACCTCGCTGACTGCCACCTTCAATTCTCCTAACCATGCAGTCACGTGTCCTAAGTCTCTGCTCAAGTACATTTTTACTCTTTACGCTATCTCAGCCGAAATAATTCTCACTTGTGTCGTGATGAATCTGCTCTGCTAAAATATTCCTAAACAGAGCTAAACCTGTGCTCAGGTGTCCTGTTCTGCCATGCTGAAAAAATACTGAAACAAAGCAAGCAAAGAACCACACAATTTCAATTTCTTAATTTAAAGAAGATGTGCTAAGGTGTCTTGTTCCGCCATGCTGAAAAAATACTGAAACAAAGCAAGCAAAGAACCACACAATTTCAATTTCTTAATTTAAAGAAATTACCTACTTTTTATAGAAAACCATAGTTATTTTCTAGTTTTAAGTATCACTCAGTTTTAACTTTTTAATTTAAAGGATACACTCACTTATTAGAAAAGCAAAGTTAGTTTCTTTTTGTTTCCTGACTCAAGCCTGTAGCTTCCTCCACTCGGCGTCAGATTTCATTCGATCACCAGGAGCCCGTTTCAGCTAAAAATCAGTCGCAGAGTTCAGGTAGCTGAGCTGAGTTTAGGTAGCGGAGTTTAGGTAGCCTGTCTCTTCTTCTCAGGTCACTTCTCATGGGCTGCCGGAAAATCTTCAACCCCTGGTCGGGTCCCGACCAGCTTGTTAGTCTTTGCCTTCACCCCGGGTGGGGTACATCATCGATGTCTTGATAGGGTCTTAGTAATAACGAGGCCCCAAAAAATTATCAGGATCAGCCGAGGCCCAGCGATAATTGACTGTTTCAAGAACTTATGGCCCGATCAACGAATTAACGAAGTCTTTTTCATGCTGTCCTGACAACTCATGATTAGCTCTTTAACTTTGAGCCTGGAGAAATTTTTTTTTACTTTTTCTTTTCTGAGCTACAATGTTCAACTTGAATTGCTGGTTTGCCCAACTCTCAGGATAGGATCACTCCTGGTCAATCAGAACGATGTAAGGCAGCGGCTTTGATGGCTCTTGAAACGTAAAGATTTAGGCACCGTCCATGTTAAGCCTGTTGCTAACAATCAAACTGCAGAACGGCGGCCATAACAAACTTCCTGTACTGCGAACTCTGCAAAACGACTGGTATAACAAACTTCTTGTCGCTACTTTGATTGTTATCTGAAGTCTTAAAAAAGACTTACAAAGGACCACTCCTGGGCGAGCTTTTGGCCTCTGTATTCAGATATAACTACCATTTACAATTTAGTGGCCATCCTTTGGTGCGCCTGTTATCAGGTTCAGTAATTGTTCTCTAACGTGCCGCTAGTATTTTTTTTGTTTGTTTAGTTCTTGAACTTCTCCGCGATGTTATTCGTCCTGGCTTCGCATTGTTTTGTTTTTTCTCATGTGATTATCTTCAGGTTCGTATCCTGGTCACATGCTCCATAAATAATCCTGTCACAGTGTGAACAGAGACTAATAAGCCAGTGATCAAGTAAAAATGGTTTATTCTTTCATTGATGACAAAGCGTTGATGTTAGATTCCACTCACATCGAAGGTTGGATCTTAACTGCCCATATCAACCCAATACGTCACGATTGAGCATCCCCCACCCCTTTCAGTCTCAATGCTCAATCGTGCTGTATCTGTGTTTCCCACTAGATCCTAATAATACCTAATACTGTTACAGTTCTCACGCGGAAACACGAACCTAAATATGTCCTATCCCTTCCTCTCTTCCTTTATCTCCATCATCTTTCTTTTATCTTCTTGCTTCATCATCCCTTGTCACCAAAGATAGTGAGTTCCGGTCAGGGAACGAGTTGAGGAACGGACCCTTAGGCTTCGCTCTGTCTCATATCCTTTCCCTCACTAAAGATAGTGCGTTGCGGGCAGGGAACGAGTTGAGGAACGCACCCTTAGGCGTCGCTCTATTTCATATCAATTCCCTCACCCTCTTATTTCCCTTCTCTCTCTCTCTCTCTCTCTCTCTCTCTCTCTCTCTCTCTCTCTCTCTCTCTCCTCTCTCTCTCTCTCTCTCTCTCTCTCTCTCTCTCTCTCTCTCTCTCCCATCTCTCTCCCTCCTCCTTCTCTGTCTCTTTCTCTCCCTATCACATTAACCTCGTACGCTGTTTAACCCACAGCCGGGTTGAGTCCTCTGGTCTAAGTTCGTCACCCCTCCGTACCCAAACTATTCTGTTGCACTTGTGGCCAGTGACAGGGCCTCCCTGACCGTATCCTTAATTGTCCTGTCCCGCTGATCAGTCTACTTTAGGAATCGTGCAAGAAATGCATCCCTCTTGTCGTACATTTTCGCTGCAGTCCACAAAACAATAATTGTTAATATCGTACCTTTTCGATGCAATGCTCGGAACAGTAATTGCTTACAATCTACCTTTGCACCGCAATACCCGAAAGAGTAATTGTTAAAGTCTTACCTTTTTGCCGAAGTACCCGGAACATTAATTGTTAATATCGTACCTTTTTTGCCGCAGTCTTCATAACTGTAATTGTTAATATCGTACTTTTTCGCTGCAGTCCCTGGAACAGTAATTGTTAATGTCGCACCTTTTTGCCGCAGACCCAGAAACAGTAATTATTAATATCGTACTTTTTTTTTTTTTTTTACCGCAGTGCCAAGTAAAGTAATTGTTAATGTCGCACCTTTTCGCCGCAGTCCTTGGAACAGTAATTGTTAATAACGTACCTTTTAGCCACAGTCCTCAAATTAGTAATTGTTAATAGCGTACTTTTTTACCGAGTACCCGGTAAGTAATTGTTAATATCGTACCCTTTCGCCGCATTCGCCGGAACAGTAATTATTAATATTGTACCTTTACGCCGCTCTCCTCGGAACAGTAATTAATATCATACCTTTTCGCCGTAGTTTCGGAAAAGTAACTGTTTATATCGTACCACTTCGCCGCAGTTCCCGGAACAGTAATTGTTAATATCGTACCTTTTCGCTGCCATCCCCGAAACAGTAATTAATGTTGTACTATTTCGTAGCAGTTTTCGGAATGGTAATTGCTAGTATCGTCCCTTATTGTCGCAGTCTCAGGAACAGTAATTGTTTTTAATATTGTACCATTTCGCATCAGTTTCCGGAACAGTAATTGTTAATATTGAATCTTTTCGCTGCAGTTCCGGAACATTCATTGTAAATACTGTATCTTTTCGACGCTCGCCCTGGAACAGTAATTAACATTGCACCTTTTCGCCGCAGTCCCCGGAATAGTAAATGTTACTATCGTTCCTTTTCGCCGCTCGCCTCACATTAGTTATTAGTATTGTCATTTTCGCCGCAGTTCCGGAGCAATAACTTTTAATATCGTACTTTTCTCTGCCCTCCCAGGAACAGTAATTAATATTGCACCATTCCGAGCAGAGCAAATATCTATGGTTCTTTTTCATTATGTTTCCATTTCTGATGTTAATTTGTAACATAAATTTGATTCTGAAGGTGATGTCTTTGATTGTAACGTTGACTAGTGCAGGCATGTCGATGTTCATGATTTCTCTGATAAAATATTTGTAAATATCTTTGAATAGTGTTTAAGTAGTGTTTTTTAAATAAGACAAAGCGTACCTGACAGTTGCAGAAGTTATCATCCGAAATAAGCCTTTTAACGCGCACTGACAGGACATGTTTACAACATTCAAGATTGTTACCAGTCTAGATAACCTTAGGCGGTGAAGTGGATGGAAGGTCAACCCCTCATAGGTAGTATTCCCCTAGTATTCGGTTGCATAGCCTAGTACTCATCTGTCTTCGAGGTTATTACACATTATTTTTCTGCGATTGGTGCACGGATTACCTTATTTGATTATGTTATAATGTGTCACTTTGTTATACTGTAAGAGGAAATAAATATTCTTTTGAGTTGCCTTTCATTTCGACTTATCAGTCTGAGGTTGTGTAGGTTAGAGTAGTTTAGAGACCTTGTGAGGCTGTACATCTCTTCTATAACCTGACATACACTGCGAGACATTGATGGAGCGGTAGAAATATAACTACCGTTCTGTCACAGTGTGAACAGAGACTAATAAGCCAGTGATCAAGTAAAAATGGTTTATTCTTTCATTGATGACAAACCGTTGATGTTAGATTCCACTCACATCGAAGGTTGGATCTTAACTGCCCATATCAACCCAATACGTCACGATTGAGCATCCCCCACCCCTTTCAGTCTCAATGCTCAATCGTGCTGTATCTGTGTTTCCCACTAGATCCTAATAATACCTAATACTGTTACACCTCCCTATGTTAATTAAAGAATTTTCCTTTTAAAGGAAAAATCTTTACTCTAAATCCCCATACTCTATTCCCTCTTTGTCTTTACTTCTCCCAGTTCCTCAAATCTTCCCCAGACCAACTTAAATGAATATTCAATTTCTTTACTTTTTCCCTTGCTATATAGTCAACCCCCTTCTTCTTCGTTTCCGGCCCTTCAACCAACCATAACATATTTACATATCTTTAATAACATTTCAATTTCAACTATATACAATAACATCATAACACGTCTTCTTAAATACTCCTTCCTCATAAGCAATCTGCTTAAAATTTCAAACTCAACTCTAACCAACTCCTTATTTTATCACCAACGCTACAAATCCCCCACTTTCAACTAACCTGAAATTACTTTCACACGATAGGAAGACAAAGAATCGGTGGCCACCGGAATTTAAAAGAAGAAATAGAACTCTTTCAAAAAAACAACATTCACCTAAATCACACACCCCTTTACACCCCTATGTTCTTTGAGAATTTATGCAATAAATTCTAAACCACTATATCTCCCCCAGTACCACTCATTATGGTAACAGTTTACGCTGCTATCTACAGCATCAATTACCAACCATCATCCAAAAATATTCTTCACTTCTAAGTGTCTATATAACAGACACTACCTTACCTCAACCTCACATTGTAATGTAAACCACAAAACACATCCCGAAGACACAATTAAAAAAATCTATTATCCCTTAAGACCTCCTCCAACACAACACCTCACATAACCTCATCATCTCGTATAACTAATCTTCTCCAATACCTCAGGTTCTCTCTTAATGTCCATTTCTTATGGGCATATCTACTAAAATGCTCCACTTATGCCGTTATCAACAGCAACCTTGAAATCACCCCTTAAATGTTAACCAACACAAACACAACACCACTATATACATTACTCTAGCAACCCACTTATTATTCTATCTCTGTAGCTTAATACACCCAAAGGGATAAACATTTACATCCTACCCAGGCCATGTAACCCAATGCCTCTCTAAAATCTTCCACCTCTCAATTCATAATTCATGCCGTAATCTACAGCAGCAAAAATAACCACTCATGTCTGTGACTGCTTGCAATCAACTTTATCTCAGTTCCTTTATTACGGACCCACAAACACCCTATGTCACCATGTCTCCCCTATGTTCATTAACACAGTTACACCCCTTGTACTTATTGTACTGTTATCCACAGTGTCTAGTCAAACATGGATCCAATTCATGTTTACTCATCATCTGGGGTAATTTTCTTATTCTTCTATAACCCAGCAATCTCGTGTATATCATGGCTCTTCTGACCCCCCCCCCCCCCCCCCCGGAAACCATGTTCAAAACTTTCCCTTCTTTTTTTTTCTACTGCTATATTCATTAATCTTTTCTCCTCCCATGTGGCTTCTAATCCCATATATTTCCAATGAATGCTTACTTTAGTGTATCTCTAAAGTTTCCCATAACTATTTTACTTGTGTAGTAACCCCGTCTACAGTTCATAGCCATTTTAAACCTTTCTACGCTGATAATCACAGCATCAAAATATCTATGAACTTCTTCTTCACAAAGAGAATGTGTCTCTCTATTAGTTCTCCGTAGTTTTATTAACTCTTTTCTGAACGAAGGGTCATAATTAAAGCCCCCTGTATTGTCTTTATTCTAGACGAAAACCTTGTAAATTAAACCTAACTTAATTAACTACTATTTAACACACAAAACAGTGAAATAAAATCACAACAGGACATCAAATCCCCCCCAAATTTTTTGTAACAATCATTTATGTTTCCCCGCAATTCAACTAAAAGTATGATGATGATAGTGATGATGATGGTGACGATGATTAAAATAATACAACATACATCCTAATCTATTTTTTCCTAATACTACTGGTCTCTTTTACGGACCAGTAGTTTACACATAAAGGTCTACGAAGACAATAACCTATTCTAAAATAATAACAATCATTTTACAGGACCAAATCAAGCAAAAAAAACTTTATACATGAGGCAATAAAACAATTGTCTTCTCGCTAAAGATAAGGTTTTCAAAAAAAATACAACTCCCTTCAAATTACTACGTAAAGTGACCCAGCAACATTGGCCTCCTTTTCTAACCAATGTAACACCTATCTATTTAGCCAAGTCATGTATAACAAAACAACTCCATACCAAGCATTAATGCCAAAATACGTATATACATATATACAAATATCCCTCTGTTATCTACAGATTATCTTAATGCGGAACCATACTTGTTCCCCTCAACCAAAACCATTACTCAACAAGTGACCGTTCCTTTTTCTGGAAGTCAAACATTGATTATCTCCCCTCAGAATTTTCTATCTTTTTCCAGCCTAACTCCATATACATCATCCTTTTAAGCCAGCACTGTACCCTACAAGTCGACCACTTTATCTACCACTAATGCAGCAGTCATCTATTCACTTATTTATTAACCTGTGGCTCGGATTTTTACCAAGCATCACTACAACTTCCTAGTCAATCTTACCGTTATCAACGGTATCTCCATCCTCCTACGTCCAACACAAATTTGGTCTATTTATTATAGACCTCTCACCAAAACAACTAATTCTACTTCTAACTTTATTTTCCTGCATCAGTACTTTCTGTATCTCACCATCATTACCTCAAATCTCACATACCCTTTTCATATCGTGACTATAATCAAACCAATCACTCTTATCGGAACACCTTTTCTAACGTTCATTTACCTCCTCTTGTTTACCTTCGTATCTTTCACTCCTATTTATCGGGATTCTTTCAGAACAGCAACTCACGTCAGTATATACAACGGACCTCATTTTTCTCATTTCTCCGTATTAGGCACTCCTGCTTCGACATGTTCCTGTCAAGAATACTAAAGATGTTTTATGAAACGTCAGTCAGAATATTACTTCTCTTACCGTCAACCTGTTATACGACTTTCATAATTTCTTTTCAAGATCACACATTCTAAACAAAAGATATCTCCCTTTAGCACAAACAAAAAACAGAGGCGACACTTACAACTAAAGAAGAACAACCAACAACCCTTTAGCTAATCTAAAACGCAACAATTGATATTGACAACAGGTGTAACAAGGCTATTCAATTCTCTGGACTTATCAAGCACTCTTCTCATATTTACAGACAACGACACACAACACGACTGTCACGGAACGGCTGAGAATTCACCTAGCAAACTCCCAAAAAAATCCAATTCCCCCTTTTCAGTACTAGTAGAACTGCCGATCTAGTCGAAGGGATACAACCGAGGTATTAATGTACCCCACGCAAAGGCGATTGGTGGCCCTTGACTTCTCGACTGTTCGGGTGACGAAAGCTCAACCCAACCATATCCGCTAACGCATGCGCACGAACCGTCTCGGAACAAAGAGAGGCTCAGTTGTGATCCGGCCGTGAAAGCAAGCCGTTGTGTTTGAACGACTGTGTTAATTCGTAAATGGGAGAGAGGAAGCCAGTGTCTTGCTGTTTATCAAAGAAAACCGACAGAACGTCCAGTGTTGGGACGGGAGCTCCTCAATTCTGAATACACAGTTTGTCGTAAGGTACGTGAAACATATTTAGATAAATAATGTGTGTCGCTACCGCGTTGAATCGAAGCTGTTCGACCACATGTCCCGCCCGGCGCACAAAGGTCAGTCAGGGGTGAAACTGTGGGCTTGTGTTTTAACTTAACACTGCAGGCGAGTTGAACACGATGGATTGTAGGCCTGTTTTTGCGTTACCATTGTACAAGTACGGGAATGCGTGTTATTGCCGCTACAAGAAGTTATAAACATTTCGGACAGGCCCAATAGTGTTAGTAGTCCGAGTTCACTCCTGGGCGGCCTTAGAACTCTAACGTAGTCGACACAAACGGACGTGGGCGAAGGCGTTGTAGAACATAGGTCGAGTGAGGTATCAGGGAACTCGGCCGAACCAGACGAAACCCATGCGATGGTCGCCGGACATGTCGAAGGTCATTCGAAGGACATTGCGGGTGTCTAAGTTCGAATTCTTTGGTGTGGCGACCACTGGCTTTGCTGAGCTTTCTGCTTATTCTTTATGTTATTGGTTGCTGTAACAGAACACCATCTTGATAGGCAGTTGGTTCCCGAGAGGTTGACACTGGAGAAACTGGGGAATGCGACAGAGCTGGTCACAGCCAGCTGAACACCGTTCCAAATGCTCTGACCTTAACTAGGGGAGGAGGGAACGGGATGTGGACTTCCGCTACAGGGGGATTTCCCTGTATAATCTATTACATTCCTGGATCAGAGCTAGAGCTCCAGGAGAACTGGTGTATAGTAGGTAATCCTAAAATCGAACCAGGGAGAGGGGGCTACCTCCGAGGGAGGGGAATTCGGTGGTCACCGGCTCTCCTTCAGAGCCATTCTGTCTCTAGATACCTTTAACCTACTAACCTGGTATATTGTGTCCTTAGAAGTCTTTTTAGGACAGAAGGATTTCGCCGACACCATGACCAGATACACAGCCCTACCTTGGGCGGGTTCGAGACGGAGGACTGTTCAGCCAGCACTTGTTAGGACCCAGACCTAGTTCAGTTTGGCATTGGATCCGGGTCTGTGAGGCTGCCGGCCGGGTCATGGCGACACCGGCCTATACTGAGTACACATAGGTAACGTGTACCTCTGGGGGTAAGTCTGTGTCACGATATTCACACATGGTGTTATCTTTGGCAGGTTCTACTTTCTGAGAGACTTACGTGACGGGACCAGAGGAAGATGACTTGGTGAAGGCTAAATGGCTGGCTTACCTATGTGACGTGAAGTGAGGCTTCTACACCACACCACGTGCCGGGAAGTCACTGCGCCACAGTCCAGTCCCGTCTAAAACGCTAAATGATCTTCAGCCAGTCCACCAAGTATTATGATGGCTACACACGGGCGAGTATCGTGTCCTCTTGTCTGTGAAGTTTTGACATTATAACCCACTAGCCAAACGGGTAGAGAAGAACTACATTACCCTTTATTTCATGATGGCCTGGTGTTCCGAGAACAGTCTACCATGTTGGAATAGGGACACTTGTTACATTCCTTACCTGGTCACGCGCTACCAGTACTGACTTTGAGTGACAGAGTCAACTTGAACTGTGCCAACTTTCTGTGCTTATAGGCCCAGTTATACCCATCCTGATCCCATTAGAGACCACCATCTGGGCCAGAACTTTGACATTGTTAAATGTGTGTTAAATGTTATGGTGGCTTCTTAGGAAGGTTGTCTAGCACAGGCCTTACCAGTGAAGCTTGAAGGACAGGCCTTCAGAACTTCTACAGGGATGTTAGTCTGGAGTCATCACGTACCACCGCAACTTGGAGTCACCACATTGACGTGCTAGTCATTCCAGTTGAGACTACACCTCGGCAGAGACATTCCACGCTACGTGTGCAGATGAGTGACCTCTTTAACCTTGTGGTATCTTACCGAGTGTACAGTGATGAGTGAGACGGCCTGAGGCTAATCCAGATAGCCATTTCTTCTATCGCCTGGCGGTAGCCAATATTCTCTCATGAACATTCCCCTTGTTGATAATCCTCTTGTACATTATATCATCTAGACATTATGTGTAGACACCAGAGTCGTGTCATCTGTTCTGGATGAGAGGTGAAAAAGGTATTGTCCAGCGGTTGATAGTGAGAGAGACAGGAATCCAAGGGCTGGTGGGGTCTGTAGACTGAGATTTATGGTATTCCCAGAGTGCATCTATCCCGTTATTAAGATGTAATAGTATGCTTCCCTCACCCCAGGAAAAACTACGACATTATTTGGGGGCTCGTCCGGGATATTGATGAGACAGCTCTGGTGATTATGGTTAGGACATTTCATTCCTAGTATCTCTATTCAGGTCTACATAGGTCTTTGGTCCTGTTTCTTCTCTTGACAAAGACAGATTGACGTGTGGTGTGTTGGGACGTCATATATATTAGATTGGTGTATTGCATATCTATATATTGCGTTATTTACCTATCACTCACACTACTAACATATACTCTCTAAGTATGGCATCCACCAAATTAAATATGGAGGAAGTGCGGGCAACCGGCGAAGGACTGGGCTTCACCGGCACTGCACTAACAGAGTATATCCAAGGGGTTGAGAGAGACTTCCGTCAGGAAGAGAGAGAGAGAAGACAGCAAGAAGTGGAGGATCGAAGGATGGCATTTGAGTTGAAGAAGTTCGAAATCGAACAAGCCGCTAAGAAGTTCGACGCCGAACAAGAGGCTCAAAAGCGAGAGCATGAGTACCGTATGCGGGAACTCGAGCTCAGGGCACAATCAAGTAGAGAGACTGAGGGAGCAGTAGGAGGGTCTTCACTCCCTGGTTCACCTACCTTAGGTCGACATGGTTATCATGCCATGAAGTTTCCTCTACCGATTTTTGAGGAAGATAAGGAAAAGATCGACCAGTTCTTACAAAAGTTCGAGGCTATGTCTGTCGCCATGGGTCTCGATCGAGACAAGTGGTGTCTGAAACTGTCCCAGGGATTGCGCGGAACCGCTTACGAGGTCTACTCGCGTTTACCGGCGGGACACGAGAATAATTATGCCGAACTGAAGGCCGCGTTGCTGAAACGGTTCGAGATGACGTCGCATACTTACCGCAAGAAGTTTCGAGAAGCGAAACGAGAGCCGAGTGAGTTATTTGCTGCGTACGGCGAGCGTCTTAGATCCTACCTCCATAAATGGATGGACTTAGCTCAGTTCGCGCACGATTACGACAGTCTCGAAGAACTGATGATCGTCGACCAGATGCGGAAGCATATGTCGAAACCGCTCAAAGAGTTCTTGGGAGAACAAGGGGCGGAAAGATTAGAGGTAGTAGCCAAAATGGCCGAACGATTCGTCGAGGTGCATGGTGAAGGTGGGGAAACCCATCCCTCCATGGGTAAAAGTCAGGACAAGACTGACAGAAAGAAACTGAAAACCTCTCATGCCAAGAATGTAGAACCTTATGAAAAATCCGCTGACCAGAGTCCAGAGAAGTCGAAAGATGGGAGCAAGAAGCCACATAACTCTCCACCGAAACGGAAATGGAGTGAGAAGTGGTGTTCGATTTGCCAGTCACCCTCGCACAATACCAGGGACTGCAGATCGAAGGCTAAGAGCTCACACTTTGCGGCCTGCCTAGTGGCTCCAAAGGCTGTTGCCACCGAAAAGGTCGAGGTCGGCGAAGAGACTCTGGATCAAGAGAGGCCACCTGTGGTCGAACTGATCGAAGTCAATGGCCAGCAGGTTGAGTGTCTCTATGACACTGGCCTAGACGGGGAAGCCGTCATTGCCGCCAGTCTAGTGAGACCAGAACAACTCACTGGGGAAAGCATCGAGATACAGCCGGCTATGAAGAGTGCGGTAGCCATGACGTTACCAATCGCTAACGTAGAGATTAGGTCGAGATACGTCACTGGCAGCATCCCAGCCGCGGTATTACTCGATCCCCTATATCCCGTGATTCTGGGGAGTAAATATGTATTTCTAGGGGTGCCGAAGGAGCCAATCCACCTATCCGACATACATACCTGCGCCCACACGGGGAAAGACGAGGCAAACACAACCAGCTCGAAAACCCAGCTAGGGGGTTTGCGCACGGCCCAGAGCGAAGACGCGACACTACGTCCGTGCTACAAGATGCTGCAGAAAAGTGCTGACCCACCGCAACGGGACCAGTACTATCTGAAGAATCGGCTGCTCTACCGGAGAGCCGGAAGGGGAGATGAACTGCATGGGCAGTTGGTGGTCCCGTCGGACTCCCGTCTCCCAATTCTTCAGAGGGGACACACCATATCGGGTAGTAACCTATCCGGGAATGGACATATGGGTGTCAGAGCGACGCTGCAGCGAATTTCCGGTCATTATTACTGGCCACGAATGACTGGCGATGTACGCCGGTTAGTAAAGTCATGCCCAGAATGCCAGAAGGCCACACCCACAAATCGGACTAAGACTAGATTAGGTCTTAAGGTGGGAGATAGAGTATTATTGTGGGGTCCAAGCAGGACCAATATGCTCGAGGTAGGATGGCAAGGACCTTATCCCGTGGTCAGGGTAGTGTCCAAGACCAACTACGAGATCCGGATCGGGGGAATTTTGAGAATTTGCCATGCAAATCTCCTGCGAAGAAACGAGGAGAAGTCCGGTGACAAATCTCTGCACCTGTCGGCGATGTCAGTCACTAGAACCCAAGTTCGGAAGGGGTGGGTAACGTCGGATGCGGCGCGAGATACCCTGGACTCCAACCGACGATCGACTGCCTGGCCCCGCTATCAAAAGAGGTGGCCAGGGAACCCCGAGTCCAGAGGGTTCTGGGAAGACTATACCGTCCATCGAGGACGATACCGCAAATCCCGAGACATATATGTAGGGAGACATAGCGGTAGTGACGACACTGGTACCGCCGGGAAGGGAAGATCCGTCGGTATTGCACCCCGTTGCGTACGCGAGTCGGATGGTCGTCCGGCCGAACGTAAAGACTCGACGGGCAAGCGCGGTTGTCGATCACTGATATGAGACGGGCTGTCCAAGTTACTGCCCAAAGTGATGGGGAGGTTGTACCTTTGAGGACACCGGCAGACCATCAATCAAAGATGGGCTTGGCCACCTCCTGTAAGCTCAACGCACGCTTGATGCGGTGGTCGTTGATGCTTCAGCCCTACACTTTTACGGTGTAATACATTCCCGGGAAGGAGAATGTTGGGGCTGACTTTCTGTCTAGGCATCCAGTCCCAGAGGCAGAGGATGAGTTTGCTAGGAGTGAACATCCAGCAGGAGACAGTCGACGCGGTCAACTCTCTTAAGAGGGGGCCTATGTCACGGAACGGCTGAGAATTCACCTAGCAAACTCCCAAAAAAATCCAATTCCCCCTTTTCAGTACTAGTAGAACTGCCGATCTAGTCGAAGGGATACAACCGAGGTATTAATGTACCCCACGCAAAGGCGATTGGTGGCCCTTGACTTCTCGACTGTTCGGGTGACGAAAGCTCAACCCAACCATATCCGCTAACGCATGCGCACGAACCGTCTCGGAACAAAGAGAGGCTCAGTTGTGATCCGGCCGTGAAAGCAAGCCGTTGTGTTTGAACGACTGTGTTAATTCGTAAATGGGAGAGAGGAAGCCAGTGTCTTGCTGTTTATCAAAGAAAACCGACAGAACGTCCAGTGTTGGGACGGGAGCTCCTCAATTCTGAATACACAGTTTGTCGTAAGGTACGTGAAACATATTTAGATAAGTAATGTGTGTCGCTACCGCGTTGAATCGAAGCTGTTCGACCACATGTCCCGCCCGGCGCACAAAGGTCAGTCAGGGGTGAAACTGTGGGCTTGTGTTTTAACTTAACACTGCAGGCGAGTTGAACACGATGGATTGTAGGCCTGTTTTTGCGTTACCATTGTACAAGTACGGGAATGCGTGTTATTGCCGCTACAAGAAGTTATAAACATTTCGGACAGGCCCAATAGTGTTAGTAGTCCGAGTTCACTCCTGGGCGGCCTTAGAACTCTAACGTAGTCGACACAAACGGACGTGGGCGAAGGCGTTGTAGAACATAGGTCGAGTGAGGTATCAGGGAACTCGGCCGAACCAGACGAAACCCATGCGATGGTCGCCGGACATGTCGAAGGTCATTCGAAGGACATTGCGGGTGTCTAAGTTCGAATTCTTTGGTGTGGCGACCACTGGCTTTGCTGAGCTTTCTGCTTATTCTTTATGTTATTGGTTGCTGTAACAGAACACCATCTTGATAGGCAGTTGGTTCCCGAGAGGTTGACACTGGAGAAACTGGGGAATGCGACAGAGCTGGTCACAGCCAGCTGAACACCGTTCCAAATGCTCTGACCTTAACTAGGGGAGGAGGGAACGGGATGTGGACTTCCGCTACAGGGGGATTTCCCTGTATAATCTATTACATTCCTGGATCAGAGCTAGAGCTCCAGGAGAACTGGTGTATAGTAGGTAATCCTAAAATCGAACCAGGGAGAGGGGGCTACCTCCGAGGGAGGGGAATTCGGTGGTCACCGGCTCTCCTTCAGAGCCATTCTGTCTCTAGGTACCTTTAACCTACTAACCTGGTATATTGTGTCCTTAGAAGTCTTTTTAGGACAGAAGGATTTCGCCGACACCATGACCAGATACACAGCCCTACCTTGGGCGGGTTCGAGACGGAGGACTGTTCAGCCAGCACTTGTTAGGACCCAGACCTAGTTCAGTTTGGCATTGGATCCGGGTCTGTGAGGCTGCCGGCCGGGTCATGGCGACACCGGCCTATACTGAGTACACATAGGTAACGTGTACCTCTGGGGGTAAGTCTGTGTCACGATATTCACACATGGTGTTATCTTTGGCAGGTTCTACTTTCTGAGAGACTTACGTGACGGGACCAGAGGAAGATGACTTGGTGAAGGCTAAATGGCTGGCTTACCTATGTGACGTGAAGTGAGGCTTCTACACCACACCACGTGCCGGGAAGTCACTGCGCCACAGTCCAGTCCCGTCTAAAACGCTAAATGATCTTCAGCCAGTCCACCAAGTATTATGATGGCTACACACGGGCGAGTATCGTGTCCTCTTGTCTGTGAAGTTTTGACATTATAACCCACTAGCCAAACGGGTAGAGAAGAACTACATTACCCTTTATTTCATGATGGCCTGGTGTTCCGAGAACAGTCTACCATGTGGGAATAGGGACACTTGTTACATTCCTTACCTGGTCACGCGCTACCAGTACGGACTTTGAGTGACAGAGTCAACTTGAACTGTGCCAACTTTCTGTGCGTATAGGCCCAGTGATACCCATCCTGATCCCATTAGAGACCACCATCGGGGCCAGAACTTTGACATTGTTAAATGTGTGTTAAATGTTATGGTGGCTTCTTAGGAAGGTTGTCTAGCACAGGCCTTACCAGTGAAGCTTGAAGGACAGGCCTTCAGAACTTCTACAGGGATGTTAGTCTGGAGTCATCACGTACCACCGCAACTTGGAGTCACCACATTGACGTGCTAGTCATTCCAGTTGAGACTACACCTCGGCAGAGACATTCCACGCTACGTGTGCAGATGAGTGACCTCTTTAACCTTGTGGTATCTTACCGAGTGTACAGTGATGAGTGAGACGGCCTGAGGCTAATCCAGATAGCCATTTCTTCTATCGCCTGGCGGTAGCCAATATTCTCTCATGAACATTCCCCTTGTTGATAATCCTCTTGTACATTATATCATCTAGACATTATGTGTAGACACCAGAGTCGTGTCATCTGTTCTGGATGAGAGGTGAAAAAGGTATTGTCCAGCGGTTGATAGTGAGAGAGACAGGAATCCAAGGGCTGGTGGGGTCTGTAGACTGAGATTTATGGTATTCCCAGAGTGCATCTATCCCGTTATTAAGATGTAATAGTATGCTTCCCTCACCCCAGGAAAAACTACGACAACGACAACTTAACGTGTCCCTACTATTTTTATTAAAAAAAACACCTCAGACGCCACTTCAACATTCCAGCGATCATTCAGCACAGTCTACACGTATTGATCTCCTCTACACACGTTGACACAAGACATATCAACGCCACTCTTACCTTTTATCTATGTACTTCACTTAGTCGACGTCATAACACCTCTTTCCTACTTCCTTCATCACGACGAACACCTGTCTGAGTACAGTTATAGTCACGTACGAACAACGCACAACCAAACGAATTATTCCAGAGGACTTTCTAAATTCACTGCTTTCTTATATCTCTACTTTACTCAATCACTCACTCCTATACGAAGGTCAGACCCTATACACTACCTCTCGCAACTGAAATTACTTTCACAGTACTATCTACTATCTCTTCAAAATAAACCTTATTCTGGTGAACCACCCCTAACTTCATAACTATCATTCTATACTTCTCCACACAACAACTTTCTTCTTTCTCCGCAAGCACGACGTAACTCGTATTTTTCAAGCATTCACTTCTACACTCTATTACTTTTATACTCACGTTCAACTGGCTATTTTACACACAGGATACTCAGTGCCTCCTCAGTCTATATCACCTCACCAGACACTCTCGGTTCACCTGTCAACAATACTATTCTTTCTTCTCCAACCAACAAGCAAAACTATCTCGGACAACACGTCATAGCTCTGAGTCAACCCACTTCTAATACGAACATTCATACTTAATTTATCTCACCCTCTATTAATTCTGTCCTGAATCTACCCTATTTTACTTAATATACTCTCTCTACCTCGCTACCAAACAGACGATATGATGTCCTGTATTACGTAATCCACGTGGAATATCATTTGCCATACTTCCTTATCCTCAACACCACTATCACCTACCTTGTACCATGCTACCCCAAAAATTTCATCTGTCTCATACAGCTATACTCTCAAACCGGAATTCTTCTCATAAGCCAAAACTATTTCATTTTCTTTCTTCACCCAGGGAATTTTAACCGTTATATAGTGTGTCCAAATTAAACACTTCACTGTCTTTCAATACATTCACCCGTCTTTCAGTTATAATGTCATCTTCACTATCTGTTGTCAAGTTATTAAAGTACTCAGGTCTTAAGGTCCTAAGGTCTTCTATTTTACTTAAGTCACTTTCTGTCGTTGAATAAACTCCCGCTAACTGTCTACCACTATTCTTCTTCTTAAATGAGTTCCTTCTATTTCCTATATTTTCGTCAGTCTGCTCACTGTTTCCTGTGTACCTTACGTAACGTTTATACCTTCCCATCTCATCTTCAGATGACACGCTAATAATAGTTCCATCATCAGATTCGTTATAGTTTACTGCAAACACGTCGGCCCTATTCCCATAGTCACCTTTAAAACGTCTGGCTTTCTTTCTCTTTCTCGGTCTTCGTCCCTTAGCCTTCCCTACATAGTCACTAACTAAAACTCTATCCGTCTGTCCACCAGTCACTATTCCGTATGAGGGAACAACACTCTTCAATTCAGGATCTGCTCGTAGTGTAACACTCTCATTCTCTGAATCATCGGCAATAACATCTGTCTCAGCATCACTATCATATTCGGCTGTAGGAATATCTTCTCCGTAACTTGAACTCTGACAGCTAATATTCCTACACCATTTGGGAACTAGTTTCTTGTCTATAGCTGAATAACTTGACATGGCACTACCTCTATTTACAATCATACTAACACTTTTCTTCATTGACTTCCTTTCGTCCTTGGTCCTTGTCTGTCCATCTTTCCTAACTTCAACCTTGTCTCTCTTAGTCAAATGAGTTGGTTTTGACTGATTCTCTATTACATCAGTTTGAGTTCCCTTTGTTATCTTGCTGACTGGTTGTACCTGAGTCTGCATACTACTTTCTATTGTATTACCTGCTTGCGTCTGTGTCTCTCTATTTCTTTTCTTTACTACTACCGTCGTCTTCTTTTCCTGTCTACTAGTCACATTCGCAACCATTTTAGGACTAGTCTGTATTTTATTTACAGGTTCAACTCTGTCTCTTACACCTGAGTTTAGATATTGTCTTTGTCTTTTTTCAAACCAGCCGTCACGTCTTTTTCTAGCACTTACAGTATAGGATGGCCAAGTCCTAGAACAATTTCTCTCATGCCCCTTTCTGTATCTCTGATCATTGTACCAGCTCCTAACCCTAGTCATCCTTGGACTAACATAAATGCTTCCATACTGCCCTCTATTTTCATCAACTAGTGGCTGTCCTCGGCTATTTTTGTTGTTCCTTTTTATCTCATTACCTCTTACATTGCTCTGTAACCAGTGTACAAAACATTCTACCTCGCTGACTGCCACCTTCAATTCTCCTAACCATGCAGTCACGTGTCCTAAGTCTCTGCTCAAGTACATTTTTACTCTTTACGCTATCTCAGCCGAAATAATTCTCACTTGTGTCGTGATGAATCTGCTCTGCTAAAATATTCCTAAACAGAGCTAAACCTGTGTTAGGGTGTCCTGTTCTGCCATGCTGAAAAAATACTGAAACAAAGCAAGCAAAGAACCACACAATTTCAATTTCTTAATTTAAAGAAGATGTGCTAAGGTGTCTTGTTCCGCCTTGCTGAAAAAATACTGAAACAAAGCAAGCCAAGAAGCACACAATTTCATTTTATTTCTTAATTTAAAGAAATTACCTACTTTTTATAGAAAACCATAGTTATTTTCTAGTTTTAAGTATCACTCAGTTTTAACTTTTTAAATTTAAAGGATACACTCACTTATTAGAAAAGCAAAGTTAGTTTCTTTTTTGTTTCCTGACTCAAGCCTGTAGCTTCCTTCCACTCGGCGTCAGATTTCATTCGACCAACAGGAGCCCGTTTCAGCTAAAAATCAGTCGCAGAGTTCAGGTAGCTGAGCTGAGTTTAGGTAGCGGAGTTTAGGTAGCCTGTCTCTTCTTCTCAGGTCACTTCTCATGGGCTGCCGGAAAATCTTCAACCCCTGGTCGGGTCCCGACCAGCTTGTTAGTCTTTGCCTTCACCCCGGGTGGGGTACATCATCGATGTCTTGATAGGGTCTTAGTAATAACGAGGCCCCAAAAAATTATCAGGATCAGCCGAGGCCCAGCGATAATTGACTGTTTCAAGAACTTATGGCCCGATCAACGAATTAACGAAGTCTTTTTCATGCTGTCCTGACAACTCATGATTAGCTCTTTAACTTTGAGCCTGGAGAAATTTTTTTACTTTTTCTTTTCTGAGCTACAATGTTCAACTTGAATTGCTGGTTTGCCCACTCTCAGGATAGGATCACTCCTGGTCAATCAGAACGATGTAAGGCAGCGGCTTTGATGTCTCTTGAAACGTAAAGATTTAGGCACCGTCCATGTTAAGCCTGTTGCTAACAATCAAACTGCAGAACGGCGGCCATAACAAACTTCCTGTACTGCGAACTCTGCAAAACGACTGGTATAACAAACTTCTTGTCGCTACTTTGATTGTTATCTGAAGTCTTAAAAAAGACTTACAAAGGACCACTCCTGGGCGAGCTTTTGGCCTCTGTATTCAGATATAACTACCATTTACAATTTAGTGGCCATCCTTTGGTGCGCCTGTTATCAGGTTCAGTAATTGTTCTCTAACGTGCCGCTAGTATTTTTTTTGTTTGTTTAGTTCTTGAACTTCTCCGCGATGTTATTCGTCCTGGCTTCGCATTGTTTTGTTTTTCTCATGTGATTATCTTCAGGTTCGTATCCTGGTCACATGCTCCATAAATAATCCTGTCACAGTGTGAACAGAGACTAATAAGCCAGTGATCAAGTAAAAATGGTTTATTCTTTCATTGATGACAAAGCGTTGATGTTAGATTCCACTCACATCGAAGGTTGGATCTTAACTGCCCATATCAACCCAATACGTCACGATTGAGCATCCCCCACCCCTTTCAGTCTCAATGCTCAATCGTGCTGTATCTGTGTTTCCCACTAGATCCTAATAATACCTAATACTGTTACAGTTCTCACGCGGAAACACGAACCTAAATATGTCCTATCCCTTCCTCTCTTCCTTTATCTCCATCATCTTTCTTTTATCTTCTTGCTTCATCATCCCTTGTCACCAAAGATAGTGAGTTCCGGTCAGGGAACGAGTTGAGGAACGGACCCTTAGGCTTCGCTCTGTCTCATATCCTTTCCCTCACTAAAGATAGTGCGTTGCGGGCAGGGAACGAGTTGAGGAACGCACCCTTAGGCGTCGCTCTATTTCATATCAATTCCCTCACCCTCTTATTTCCCTTCTCTCTCTCTCTCTCTCTCTTCTCTCTCTCTCTTCTCTCTCTCTCTCTCTCCTCTCTCTCTCTCTCTCCCATCTCTCTCCCTCCTCCTTCTCTGTCTCTTTCTCTCCCTATCACATTAACCTCGTACGCTGTTAACCCACAGCCGGGTTGAGTCCTCTGGTCTAAGTTCGTCACCCCTCCGTACCCAAACTATTCTGTTGCACTTGTGGCCAGTGACAGGGCCTCCCTGACCGTATCCTTAATTGTCCTGTCCCGCTGATCAGTCTACTTTAGGAATCGTGCAAGAAATGCATCCCTCTTGTCGTACATTTTCGCTGCAGTCCACAAAACAATAATTGTTAATATCGTACCTTTCGATGCAATGCTCGGAACAGTAATTGCTTACAATCTACCTTTGCACCGCAATACCCGAAAGAGTAATTGTTAAAGTCTTACCTTTTTGCCGAAGTACCCGGAACATTAATTGTTAATATCGTACCTTTTTTGCCGCAGTCTTCATAACTGTAATTGTTAATATCGTACTTTTTCGCTGCAGTCCCTGGAACAGTAATTGTTAATGTCGCACCTTTTTGCCGCAGACCCAGAAACAGTAATTATTAATATCGTACTTTTTTTTTTTTTTTACCGCAGTGCCAAGTAAAGTAATTGTTAATGTCGCACCTTTTCGCCGCAGTCCTTGGAACAGTAATTGTTAATAACGTACCTTTTAGCCACAGTCCTCAAATTAGTAATTGTTAATAGCGTACTTTTTTACCGAGTACCCGGTAAGTAATTGTTAATATCGTACCCTTTCGCCGCATTCGCCGGAACAGTAATTATTAATATTGTACCTTTACGCCGCTCTCCTCGGAACAGTAATTAATATCATACCTTTTCGCCGTAGTTTCGGAAAAGTAACTGTTTATATCGTACCACTTCGCCGCAGTTCCCGGAACAGTAATTGTTAATATCGTACCTTTTCGCTGCCATCCCCGAAACAGTAATTAATGTTGTACTATTTCGTAGCAGTTTTCCGGAATGGTAATTGCTAGTATCGTCCCTTATTGTCGCAGTCTCAGGAACAGTCATTGTTTTTAATATTGAACCATTTCGCATCCGTTTCCGGAACAGTAATTGTTAATATTGAATCTTTTCCACGCTCGCCCTGGAACAGTAATTAATATTGCACCTTTTCGCCGCAGTCCCCGGAATAGTAAATGTTACTATCGTTCCTTTTCGCCGCTCGCCTCACATTAGTTATTAGTATTGTCATTTTCGCCGCAGTTCCGGAGCAATAACTTTTAATATCGTACTTTTCTCTGCCCTCACAGGAATTGTAAATAATATTGTACCATTCCGAGCAGTTCGCGGAACAGTAAGTATCGTACCTTTTCGACGCTCGCACCGGAACAGTAATTAATATCGCACCTCTTCGCCATAGTCCCGTAACAGTAACTGATTATATCGTACCTCTTCGCTGCGGTCCCCGGAACATTAATTGTTTATATTGTAACAGGAACGGCTGACACTCTCTCGTTACTGATGAGAGAGTGCTACCATGTTAGCGACCGGAAGCGATAGTGGCTTTTAAAAACACTTTATAGCATCCTTAGCACTGGTTAACCTACTATGGGATAGCGGCTTCTCAATATGCATAATCAGCTTTAGGACTGATTAACCCGACATGACATAGTGGCTTTCCAAAGCAATGTATATCAATCCTAGCACTGATTGACCTAGCATGTGATAGTGGCTTTCGAAAATACTTATACCAGCCTTAGCACTGAATAATCTAAATGGCATAATGGCTTTTGACAACACATTATAGTCTTAGCATTGGTTAACGTAGCATGTGATAGTGGATTTTCAAAATGCTCATACCAGCCTTAGCAATGGTTAACCAGACATGACACAGTGGCTTTCCAAAACACTGTATAGCAGCCATGGCGCTGGTTAACCTAGAATGTGATAGTGGATTTGTAAAATACTAATACCAGCCTTAGCACTGAATAATCTAACATGACATTGTGGCTTTTCAAAACACTTTAGAGCAGTCTTAGCACTGGTTAACCTAGCATGTGATAGTGGCTTTCCAAAACACTGTATAGCAGTATTAGCACTGAATAATCTAACATGGCATAGTGGCTATTCTCAACACTGTATAGGAAACAGCCTTAGTACTGGTTACCCCAACACGGGATAGTGTCACTCTGATGTAACGATTAGGATGTTGCGCTGACAAAAGCTGAGCTCACTTGGACGAGACTTCGATTACTGGGCTCGATGCTCGCTATGGGAGGGAAAGGTTGACCACATATTGTTCCATATGCTTAGGCCTACAGAATATGATATCCAAGCATATAACTTACTCATAGCAAGTTCCTGTTCGGTAATTAGTTGTTTAGCATTGAGTAATATAACTAGATATAATAGATTTTCAAAATATTACATTTCCGCATTCTTTTAATTTCTCTTTCCTTTCGTGTATCTAACTTTCTCTTAAAGGCCTGTCTGGTGTTTCTGTACGGAGCATCTTGTTCTTCAAAAGAAATATTACTGCCACTGCAGGACATAAACCTTATCCGTGATACTTCCATCATCTATGGAGACAGTTGTCTGCCCGGAACTGACCGTCGTTCCGTTCTTCCGAGCCATCATACATTTTTTCATGAGCATTCACCTTCTATATTTCTGGGGGGGGGGGGGGGGAAAGAGGAATCACATATATGGTTCGCCTCCTTAATTTCCGGATGAATATTTCGCACTTCCTTTTAATCATCTCTTCTTAAATGTTGGACATGTACCTTCGCTGTATGTCCAGAAATTTGATTTATAGTGAAGTACGATACTAATTTTTCCAAAATATAATAACCCGGATTATCAAATTATAGAACCTCTTTTATGTTTCTTATAATAAACCCGATCTCCTTCTTAAATTCTCGTAGCTGCGTATCGCGATCTGCATATTTTCTTCTTCTCTCACTGGCTTTATTCACATTTCTGCTTAGTATTACATGCGCCTTGTGCATCTCTTGTAAGATTATTTCGTGGAAATTCTCTCCCATATATTTCCGTTTTGGCTTCTGCAAATTATCGATGGGCAATATAGGTTCTCTCCCATACACCAAATAGAAAGGCGAAAATTTTGTACTTTCGTTGTTATTTGACCTAAATATAAGTCCCAATCTCTACTATGTTCCTGTCACAAAATAGGCCACCGTGATTAACCGGTGATGACAATAAAAGGCGTTCGGATTAACGACATGTTCGAGGCCACCGGTGTTTTCAACAAATACAGAACAAACAGTCTAGATTGCAGCTGCACGTGTTTACATCTGGTGGGCGATATAGGAACATTCGGTGGTGAGTGAGATGAATCTATACACCACTTTGACAGTTCATAAACAGTCAGAGTCAAGCGGAAGTGGCCAGCTAGGGAGAAAACCGTCCGTCTGTCATTGAGAGTTTCCGGACATCAAGCGAAATGGCGGCTGTGATTGTCACCACTCGACAGAAGATTGCGGCTTGTTGTGGAAGCCCGTTATTGGGAGCATACAGGAACTCGCTAGCTTGTTTTGGGAGTCAAAACAAGTGATGACAACTCTGACATTGATGGAGCCAGGGAAGATAGATTCCTGACAAGGGATGATCTGCCCATAATAACACCTGTGTGGACATAAAGAATAACGTCACGTGACCAATTTTAGGCGTTTGCAAAAAAAACCTGATTTGGGGACAATTAGTGTTGACCAAAATATGGATTAGGATTGACGTGTTTTGTTGGAGAGCTCTACAGTGTTAGATTAATTAAAAATTAACTAGCATGTGTCGTTATGGCAAAGTGTAGCAGCCATCCAGGAATGAGGCGGGTTTGCCTAAGGTAGAACATATTATCTAATTAGTTCTAATTAATATAGGCAGTAACCTTGTTAAAACTAGAGTGTGATGATTAGCACTGTTAGTTGAAAACTAAATAGAGTAGTGTAGTGTTGTTAAGCTCTACTAGTTGAGAATTGAGTAATGGGGGATAATTGGGATCTTCCAGTGGGTGCTCCCTGGTGGGGGGGGGGGGGGGGGGGGGGTTCCGCACGCTGTTTGTTGTTTTTTCTTCTTCTTGTTTTGGCCTGATGAAAACCTATGTGTTCAGTTCATCTGTCCCTGACAGAGTTAGGTTCACTGTATTTTTCTGAGCGAGGCCGATGGCCACGATCATCTAATAGAGATCAGTGACGGGGAGGCTATCACCAGTTGTGTTATATTTTACAGGTTCCCTCTGGTCGGGATGAAGAACACAGAATCATTGAAAAATCCGATCCCGGATAACTTTTTGGCGCCGGAAGATTGGCCGGCAACTTTCTCAACGAGCCTATGCTAGAGGAAGATGATAAACATTGCTCGGTGGAGCTGAATGATATAAGTATCCTACCTGAGTTCATACCATTCGTTAAAACACCTGTAGTGATGGATGTTCAGTCCACTTATTACTAGATCAGTAGGAACTGAGGTTCACATTCGATGAAACCAAACATTGAAGTGTAGTTGTTCCACGTATCAAGGAAATCATAACTTTCAGACTATATCTAGAAAATGAAGAACTCTATTTTAGTCTAGATACAATGACTGTTTAGGAGTGAAAATTATAGAACATTTCGCAAGAAGGATAAACGTCATGTTCATAGGACAGTGTTCCATGATTTTTTCACTGCGCAGGAATTATGAAGTCTGAGTTTATATAAACTAATAGGAACAGTTGTGTTAGGAACAACAATAGTATCGTTCACGGATTATATATTAGAATGGGAATCAGATCTCATGGTCATCAGAGCTCCTGGAGGAGGACAGGTCTGGAGGGAAGGACACGACTTCGGTGAGGTCTATTGTGCTGATTCTTGTGATGTCGTGTAATCCTTGCCATGATGAGTGGACTCTGATCATGAACTCTGTGGTCTGACCTATACATTTACATTAGAATACACGACACACATTTTCTTCGCATACACGTCTCATATACGTTACAATTTTCTTTTAATAAATTAATCTTTATTAATTTTTAGAAGCAAGAGTTGTTGAGTATGTTGCGTTGGGGAAGTATGAGAGGGGGCATAGTGAGACAGAGAGAGAGAGAGAGAGAGAGAGAGAGAGAGAGAGAGAGAGAGAGAGAGAGAGAGAGAGAGAGAGAGAGAGAGAGAGAGAGAGAGAGAGAGAGAGGAAAGGGTGTCCACGGGCTGATGGAGTGTGTTGGACGAAGCTGGTGGATTCTCCAGGTTATTAGATAAGGGGTAAAAATTATAATGTGGGTGTTGACTCCCCTCACTCCAGGGACGACACTTTAAAGGAAGACACGACATTATTGGGAACTCGGAAACGGGATCTTTGGACAGCGGGATCTCTCGTAAATGTGATCTTTGGACAGCGGGATCTCTCGTAAACGGGATCTTTGGACAGCGGGATCTCTCGTAAACGAGATCTTTGAACAGCGGGATCTCTCGTAAACGGGGTCTTTTGACACGGGATCTGTAACAATACGTGCATACAGTGGATCAACAAGTTCAGTTAGATTATTGTAGAACAGGCTTTATTTGCGATGGTTGATACAAAATCTCAATACAATCAAATGCGATGTTGACTTCTCTTCTCTCGCCCTTGGTGTTTACTAACTAACCCCAACAACAAGCTACGTCACGACTTGAGCATCCTTCTAGCTGTTCTATCTTGATGCTCAAGCGTGCTGTAGGCTTGCACACCTAGCTGATACTAATAAGATATTCATTCTGCTACACCTCCCTGTGTTTTTAAAAGACTTTTCTTCTTCAAAAGTCTTAACTCCTAACCCCTTTATTCTCTCCTTACCTCCCATAATTTCTCTAAGCCGCCCCAAACTAACTCTACCTTAGGTGAACATTTCCCTCCAATTGTACCACATAGCAAACCACTAGGAAATTACATTTCTTCTTTTTTCTGGCTCTTCACAGTTTCCTTATCAAAATATATATATATATATATATATATATATATATATATATATATATATATATATATATATATATATAGATATATATATATATATATATATATATCATAAGAACGTCTCATATCAATCGTTATCGTACCGTTGACATTATGAAATCTCTCACTCTTTCACCACACAGGATAGACAGAAAAAATGTAGTTAGAAAAAGTAAAGAAGGGGTAAAGAAAGATTTAAGGAAAGGGTGCGCACCCAAATTTATGAAAAGTATAAGAAAATAGTCAACAGAATCACATTTACCTCTCTTGCCAACGAAAAAACTTTTATAAACAGTTTTTTAAAATATATCTTATGAAATGCATCTCTGTTCACTATAAATTAAGTTGATCTAAGTTTTCTTTTATATACTCAACATTTATATTGCCATATATTGCCATCCACAACCTTGTCTATATTTCACTTATCTCACCTTCAACCACGAACCAATGTTCATATTCCATGAACATTTCATATTAATTAACGCTGTTTTTTCACAGCTCCTACATTTTTCCCCCTCATATCCCATGGTACGCCTCCTTGTTTATCTATTCTATATACCTAACCTTATATGCTGCCATTCACAGCCCCCTTTTTTATCTATTCTCTATTAACCAACTATCATATCATTACTCATAATATGGTATCCAATCCATATATCTTCAATTAATGCTGACTTTAATGCAGCTCCTATTTTAACTTTCCCATAACCATCTCTCTACTAGTCCTCAGTAGTTTATTACTATTTTCTGAACGAAGGGTCCTAAATAAAGCCCCATGTATTGCCTTTATTCTAGACAAAACCATGTAAATTAAACTTAACTTAACTAATTGCTAACATGTATATATAAACAAGGTAATTACCATTCAACATACAAGACAATTCACTTAAATTATGAGTGAAGCGAAATAAAATCACAACAGGACATCATACCCCCCCCCCCCCCCCCATTTTTATACATCATTTATGTTTCCCCTCATATCAATAAAGGTATTAACTCATTCAAATAAAACATATTTTAAAATAATATAACATACATCCTATATATTGTTAGTCTCTTTTTTGGACTAACAATAACTAACTTATTTATCTATTTAAGAAACTCAAGAAGTCAAACCATAAAATCAATTGGCAATCAAATTACAGTAAAAAAATATATGTTTCACTTGAATTTACATCCATATTAGTTATCTTAATACCTAAATATGTCTACTCCTCAAGTATCAATAGAACTCTTTTCTGTGACCAATGTGTCCTATACATCATCAAGTATCTCTTTCCTTTTTAAATCATGAAATTTATATCTTGCTATCTGCAGTATTTTCTATCAATTTATCTCCTACGTTTCCATTTCTTCAATAACTCCAAGTTCCTTTGAATAAGTGCTATCTCCACATCAATATCTTCTTCTTCGTATAACGTATTAGTTTCTTCCATACTACTATTTGATTCTGACTTTTCATCCATTTCCTCTTCTTCATATGTATGTCTATCGCTAGCAGCCGCTAATTTCTTTCGTTCAATATCCCATCTAATTTGTCTATCATTATTTCTTAACGACCTTTCTAGTAGAGGCATATCCTCGCCGCTTGATGAATAATCTCTAATTCTTCTCTGTCTTTTCACTTCTTTTTCCCTTTGTCTCTCTATTCTCCTTTTCACTGCTTGTCTAGTATTTTTAAATGGGGCGTTTACCTCTTCTTCCATAGATTCTATGTTATCATAATGACCCTCATTCATATTTTTTTCTTCTACTGTTTTTGGTATTGTCTGTTCTTGAGTATCATCACAAACTGGAGTTGTTACTAATTGACTTTGTGTTGGATCTTTTCTAAAATCTGGGGGTATTGTAGCTCTTCTGACGACTTGTTCATCTAAGTATCCGGTGTCTGAATAATAATAATTATTATAATTATTATTTCTCTTATCATCACTATCTCTTCTTAAGTGCTCTACGTGTGCCCTTGCTATATGTCCCATGATCTGGCTCTTTATACTGTACGATACATTTCCTAGCTTTTCTAAAATGTAATAACCTGGTATAACAGAGCCGAATGAGTTTATACAAAGGGTGTTTATTTCTTATAGATGACATCTGGACATAATATGGCGTCCTCTCCGTTTTTGCTCTAGATGTAAACTAAACTTGACAACCAACCACGTCACGACTTGAGCATCTCTCCTCCCCTTTCACTCCCGATGCTCAATCGTGCTGTAGTAGCCTTTTCCCACCTAATACTAATACCCCACTTCTGTTACACCTCCCTATGTTTACTAAAGAATTTTTCTTGTAAAGGAAAAAGTCTTTACTCCTAATCCCCTTACTATATTCCCTCTTTTTCCTTACCTCCCACAGTTCCTCTAATCTTCCCCAAACCAACTCCACTTAAGTAATACAATCTATTCGTACTCTTTCCCCTGCCATATAGTAAACGACTATGAACTCTTTAAACATAACATATTATTAACATTTAAATCTCAACTTCATAAAATACATCATAATACATATGGTTTTGAATAAACACTCCTTCCCTTCATGAGCAATCAGCTTAAAATTTCAACCACTGTACTCTTCTTATACCAACTCCCTATTGTCATCACTAACCACACTAATTCTCCACTTTTAATCAACCTGAAATCATTCTCACACGATAGAAAGACAAAGAATCGGTGGCCACCGGTATTTAAAAGAAGCAGTAGAACTCTTCCACACAAAGACCACACTCAGCTAAATCACACACCCCCTTTACCAAACCACACTCACCTAAATCACACACCTTTACCCCCCTATGTCATTTGAGACTTTATGTAATAAAGTCTAAAATAATTATATCTCCTACAGTACCACTTATTATGGTAACATTTTACGCTGCTATCTACAGCATCCAACCTTCAAATATATTATTCACTTCCAAGTGTCTATATTTTACAGACACTACCAATTTTATAGCTCTGAACCTTACCTCAACCTCACATTGTAATGTTAACCACAAAACACATCCCGAGGACACCATTAAAAAGGTCTACTATCCCTCAAGACCTCCTCTAACATTATACACATCACCTCACATAACTAACCTTCTCCTATACCTCACTCAGAATTCTCTCGCCGAAAATTTCAGCGACCCCTTACTGTCCATTTATTATGGGCATATCAACTAAAACTTCCACTTATCAATTTATGCCGTTATCAACAGCAACCATATACTACCCCTAAACTCCTGTCTGTGACTGCTTGCAATCCACTTTATCTCAGTCCATATATCACGGACCCTCAAAAAACCCCTTGTCATTATGTTTCCACTATATTCATTTCTCACACTTACAACACTTTACTATTGGACTGCTATCCACAGTGTCTACTCAAACATGGATTCAATTCATGTTTACTCTTTGTCTGGGGTAATCTTCTTATTCTTCTATAACCCAGCAATCTCGTGTATATCATGGCGCTTCTTACCCCATGGAAACTATGTTCAAAACTTTCCCCTCATTTACCCCACTGCTATATTCATTAATCTTTTCTTCTCCCATATGGCTTCCAACCCATATATTTCCAATCAATGCTGACTTTAGTGTAACTCTAAACTTTCCCATAACCATCCCCGGTATATGTTTCCACTACTTCATAACCATATCAACCTCCTTATGCTGATTATCACAGCAATATAATACCCATGAACTTATTCTTCACAAAGAGAATGTGTCTCTCTATTAGCTCTCAGTAGTTTTATTAACTCTTTTCTGAACGAAGGGTCCTAATTAAAGCCCCATGTATTGTCTTTATTCTAGACAAAACCATGTAATTTAAACATAACTTAATTAACTACTATTTAACATACAAAACAGCGAAATAAAATCACAACAGGATATCATACCCCCCCCCCCCCCCCCAAATTTTTATAACATCATTTATGTTTCCCCTCATATCAATTAAAGGTATGATGATGATGGTGATGATGATGGTGATGATGACTAAAATAATACAACATACATCCTAATCTATTGTTAC
This sequence comes from Cepaea nemoralis, assembly GCA_014155875.1. Classification (NCBI taxonomy): domain Eukaryota; kingdom Metazoa; phylum Mollusca; class Gastropoda; order Stylommatophora; family Helicidae; genus Cepaea; species Cepaea nemoralis. Next base: position 321,412 of record JACEFZ010019396.1, read on the forward strand.
CTAATACTACTGGTCTCTTTTACGGACCAGTAGTTTGTATGCAAAAGTCTAAGAACACAATAATCCTATTCTAAAATAATAACAATCATTTTACAGGCCCAAATCAAGCAAAAAATTTTTTTATGTATGAGGCATTGAAAGCTCAATATCAATAAAAACAACTGTCTTCTCGCTAAAGAGAAGGTTTTCTAAAAAAATAATTCGCATAGAATTAACTACTTAAAGTGACCAAACAACATTGGCTTTCTATACGAACCAATGACCCAAGTCATGCCTATTTTGTTATAAAACAAAACAACTCAATGCCAAGCATTAATGTCAATACCTAACTTAGAACAATATCTGTTCTCCCCACAAAAAAATCATTAATCAACAATGACCGTACTATCATTGATTCTCTCCCCTCACAATTTTCTATCTTTTACAAAACTAACTTCTAACACATCACAAATATCATCTTAAGCAAGCACTGTGACTACAGGTCAACTCACTTTATCTATTACTAATATGGCGATTATCTCAATGTCATCTCAATGTACCAGCCGTCATCTATCTACTTATTAACCTGTGGCTCGGCACACCAATTGTTTCCCTTGGATTTGTACCAAACATCACTACTACTTCTTAATCATTATTACCGTTATCTACGGTACCTCCACTCTACTACGACCAGCAAAAATTTTGTCTATTTACTATAGACCTCTCACCCATACTTCTACCAACTGTACCAACAACTAACGAATCATTACTTTCCAACATCTCACCACGACTACTCTAAGCTATCCTCAAGTCTCTCCTAGCACTCTTGCATCGTGACGATAATCAAACTAGTCACACTTATCGGAACACGTTCTCCAACATTCATTTACTTAACCTTGTTTACCTCCGTATCTTTCACTCTTCTTCTTATTTATCGGGATTCTTTCAGAACAGCAACCCACGCCACTTATAACTGACAACGGACCTCACTTTGTTCATTTCTTAATATTAGGCATTCCTGCTTCGACATGTCCCTGTCACGAATACTAAACATGTTTTATGAAACGTCATTCAGAATGTTAACTCTCTTTCCGTCAACCTGTCATACAACCTCCATAATTTCCATCCAAGATCAGATATTCTAACGAAAAGACATCACAATTCTCTAATCACGTTCTTTCTATCTCTCAATTTTCGCATACTCTACGTCACTTATCAACCATTCTTCGCATATTCACACGGACAGTGATACACAACCTCGCTCTCATTTCACGACTATTCTCGCATCGCGACAATGCTAACGTGTCCATACCATTACTTTAAAAAGAACAACTTAGGACGCCAATTCAACATTCCAGCAATCACTCACCACAATCCAAGCGTATCGACCTCCTCTACACATACTGACACAAGATACATTTTATCTATGTATTTCACTTAGGCGACGTCACCACACCTCAATCCTACTTCACTCATCGCGACGAACACCTGTTTGTCTACAGTTATACTCACGTATGAACAACGCATAACCAGACGAATTACTCCACAGGACTTTCCCAATTCACTACTTTCTTATTTCTACTTTACTCAATCATTCACTCCTATACGAAGGTCAGACCCTATACATTACCTCTCGCAACTTATATCGCTTTCACAGCACCATCTACTATCTCTTCAAAACAAACCTCATTCCGCTGAACCACTAACCTCGTAACTATCATTCTATACTTCTCCACACAACAACTTTCTCAGACTTAATCAGCTCTTCTTTCTCCACAAGCACGACGTAACTCGTATTCTTCAAGCATCAACCTCTACAGTCTTTTACTCTTAATATTCTCGCGTTCCACTGGCTATTTTACATACAGGATACTCAATTCCTCCTCAATCTATATCTCCTCACCAGACACTCTCGGTTCACCTGTCAACAATACTATACTTTCTTCTCAAACTAACAAGCAAAACTATCTCAGACATCACGTCACTAGCTCTGAGTCGAACCATTTCTAGTTCGAACATTCATACTTAGTTTATCTCTCATCCTCTACTAATTCTGTGCTGAATCTACTCTATTTTACTTACACCAGTTATACATCACTCGACGTGATTAACTCTCTATATCTATCCATTCCGGACAAAGGACTATTTTTTCCTTGTTTACTCTCCCTACATCGTAACCAAACAGAAGATATCCTGTATTACGTATCCACGTAGAATATCATTTGCCGTAACTCTCTATTCTCAACAACACTATCACCTACCCTGTACCATGTGACGCTACACCAAAAAAAAATTCATCTGCCTATTTTAGACAGCTCATATATCTATATGCTCAAACCGCAATTCTTCTCCTCAGCCAAAACTATTCCATATGTCCTTCGTCACCCGAAGAATTTTAACAGTTATAGAGTGTATCCAAGTTAAATATTTCATTGTCTCTCAATACATTAGTCCGTCTTTCTCTAATTATGTCATCTTCCCTATCTGTTGTTAACCTGTTGTTAAAGTACTCAGGTCTTAAGGTCATAAGGTCTTCTATTTTTCTTAAATCACTTTCTGTCGTTGAGTAAATTCCCGCTATCTGTCTACTATTATTCTTCTTCTTAAATGATTTCTTTCTATTTCCTTTATTTGCGTCAGTCTGCTCACTGTTTCCTGTATACCTTACGTAACGTTTGCACCTCCCCATTTCGTCTTCAGATGACACACTGATAATAGTTCCCTCATCAGATTCATAGTAGTAGTTCACTGCAGCCACGTCGACCCTATTTCCATAGTCGCTTTTAGAACGTCTGACTTTCTTTCTCTTTCTTGGTATTCGTCTCTTAGCCTTCCCTACTTTCTTGTCATATAAACTGGTATCTAGTTCTAAAGAGTCACTAACCAAAACTCTGTCCGTTTGTCCACCAGCAACTATACCGTATGAGGGAACATCACGCTTCGAGTTGGGATCTGCTCGTAGTGCAATTCTCTCATTCTCCGAATCATCAGTATTTATAGCTGTTTCAGCATCACTGTATTTACTATCTTCTCCGTAACCTGAACTCTGACACCTAATATTTCTACACCATTTGGGGATTAATTTCATATCTATACCTGAGGAACTTGACATCTCAGTTGTACCTTTATTAACTATCATACTACTATTTCTTTCTTCAATACTTTTCCTCTTTGGTTTCCTTTCGTCTTTGATTCTCATCTGTTTCTCTTTCCCAATTTCAACCGTCTCTCCCTTAGTCAAGTGAGTTGGTTTTGACTGAGTCTCTATTAAGTCAGTTTGACTTCCCTTTGTTATCCTGCTGGCTGGTTGTACCTGGACCTTTTTCTCTACTGCATCTATCTGAGTCTGCGTACTATTTTCTATCGTATTTCCTGCCTGCGTCTGTGTCTCTCGGTTTATTTTCTTTACTAACATCGTCGTCTTCTTTTCCTGTTCAATCCTAATATTGGCAAGTACTTTAGGAGTCGTTGAATTCTTATCTTTGTGTTCTACTCTGTCCTTCGACCCTGACTTCAAATATTGTCTTTGTCTCTTTTCAAACCAGTCGTTACGTCTTTTTCTAGCGGTTGCACTGTGAGAGGGCCAGCCCCATGATTTCCTTGAAAGGTTTCTCTCACGCCCATTTTTGTATTTATTACAACTATACCAGTCCGAGCTTTCACCATTACGTCTGTTCTCACCGTCTTTTACCCCACATACATCAGGTCTTGGTTCATAATAGCCATATTGTCTTCTGTCTTTATTAAGCCATGGCTGTCTCCTGTTATTCTTTCCTACTCCATTACAGTCTACCATAAATCTATAAGGGTCTTGTCTAGTCGTTCTGTTCTGTAACGTTTCTACAAAATTTTCTACTTCATTAACTGCTACCTTTAATTCCCCCAACCATGTACTAATACGTTGTAATTCTTCATATAAATAACTCATATTTCTACTTCTTCTTCTGCATATTCCTTGGTACCTGGAAAAAAAAACTCGAAGTCTTGAACTCAGCCGAAATTATGCCTGTTTCTCCACTGTGCTGTGATGGGTCTGCTATGCTGAAATATTTATTATACAGACCAAGCAAATTTTCAAGCAATCAATTTCACATTTGTAACCTGCTAATTTAAGAATTACAATTCACATATACACCAAGAACAGTTCGACCAGCTAATAAGTTTACAGATTACCCTACTCTCGTTTCCTGATCCAAGCAAGACGTATTCTTCTAGGTTCGCCGTCAGGTTAAACTCAAACGCTGTATTAGTTGAAACCAACCGCGCAGTTCAGGTAGTTCCTTCTTCTAAGTTAGTTTCTCTTCTTGGGATGCCTCAGTACAGTACTTCAACCCTTGGTTGGGTCCCTTCTGAGATGGAGTACATCAAATCGACGTCTTGAGAACGACTCACACGTAACAGAGCCCAAAAGGATTAGCGAGCGGCTCTCATTTGCAGCGGAGCCCCGAGATAGTCTGACTACGTCAAAAAAAAACATGGGCCAATCAATGAAGGAACGAGATATTTATCTGCTGTCCTGATTGTCTTTAAACAACGTTCCTTTTTCTATCACGAGTCAGTTGCCAGTGAGCTCCAAAACAAAACTCATTAACGTTGTCCCCAACATTTTGACTTGATGACCTGTGTTGTCCGAATTCATCAGCATTCTGGAAAAACTTTGATTTTTGATTATGACTGTAGGCGAGTAAGTCTTAAAGTTTTTTTTTTTTTTTTTATTAACTTCTGCCAATTTGATTTGAGGCAAGGCTTAACTTGACTGGCTATTGAAAAATTCTTGCTCACCTGAAACAACGATCAGACTGGATTGACCTTCAGCAAACTCTTGCTCGCTCAAGACAACGATTAAACTGGCTTGACCTTCAGCAAAACTCCTGCTCGCTCGAGACAACGGTTAAACTGGCTTGACCTTCAGCAAAACTCCCGCTCGCTCGAGACAACGGTTAAACTGGCTTGACCTTCAGCAAAACTCCCTGCTCGCTCGAGACAACGGTTAAACTGGCTTGACCTTCAGCAAAACTCCTGCTCGCTCAAGACAACGGTTAAACTGGCCTGACCTTCAGCAAAACTCCCGCTCGCTCGAGACAACGGTTAAACTGGCTTGACCTTCAGCAAGATGATGATGACAATCGCAGGCGCTGCGAACCCGTTATGGCAAGTTGGTTTTCATTCTTCTCCTGACGACAATTAAATTTTGATAGCAGGTCCGTGCAGTGAGGATCCCAAAACCTTGAAAAACACTTACAGACAACCACCCCTAGCCGGGCTTTTGGCTGCTGTAATTCTCACAAACGAGTTATTGGCCATTTTTAACTTCGCTTTTCCTTTCAACAAAAGTATAAACTCGTGCCACAATTCTGTCTTTGGGTACTTGATGTAAACAGCGCGAGATCTCTTCAAAAATTTTAGTTTAGTTCTATGTTCACCTTGTACAGCATGTTGTGATTCCGCGACGACACTCCAAATTCGTATCCTGGTTCAAAGGCGCCATTTCTGCTCATATAACAGAGCCGAATGAGTTTATACAAAGGGTGTTTATTTCTTATAGATGACATCTGGACATAATATGGCGTCCTCTCCGTTCTTGCTCTAGATGTAAACACCTTGACAACCAACCACGTCACGACTTGAGCATCTCTCCTCCCCTTTCACTCCCGATGCTCAATCGTGCTGTAGTAGCCTTTTCCCACCTAATACTAATACCCCACTTCTGTTACACTGGAACTCAACGAGCATCAAACTAAGAGTTCCTTCTATGCTTCTTATAATAAACTCTATGACCTACTTTGAATTCCTGTAATTTTGTATTCACGTTTCTGTACTTTTTCTGTCTTTCTCTAGCTTTAATTATATTATTCATTAATCTTACATGTGCTTTATGCATTTCTTGTATGATGACCTCCTGAAAGTCTTCCCCCATATATTTACGTCTTGGTTTTAACAGATTATCTATGGGTAATATTGGCTCTCTCCCGTGTAATAAATAAAATGGTGAAAACCCTGTGCTCTCATTTTGATTTGTGCGTATAGCGCTAAGCGCAGGTCCTAGGAATAGATCCCAATCTTTTTCATGTTCATCGACAATCTTTGCTATAATATCGTACAATGTTCTATGTTGTCGTTCGTTCTTAGCATTTGAAGAAGGTCTATAGTATGAGGTCTTTATATGTTTTATATTTAAATCTTTTAATAACTTTTCGAATTTCTTATTCACAAATTCTTTACCATTATCCGTGAGTACAATCTGTGGGCAACTAAATCTTGGTACGAATTCCTGTTAAAAAAAATATTAATGATAGTATCTGCGCTCTTATCTGGGATTGCATAAACTTCCGGCCAAAGACTGTAGACGTCCACCATATGAATTAGATATACGTTCCCTGATAATGTTCTAGGGTGAGGACCTGATATATCTAAACTAACTTTTTGCATTGGAAACTGAGGAATATCTGTATCTTGTAAGGGACACTTAATTGTTTTCATATTCCTTAATCTGCATCTTTCACACGTATCGACATATTTACAAGCAGTTTTAAATAAATTCGGCCAATAATATTTATTCGTAAGTGCTTTCACTAATTTATCACGACCGAGATGACCATTCTCATCATGATATGCTTTTAAAACTTCATTTTCCAAATGTTTTGGAATATATTTCCTTAAGCTGTTCGTTTCTTTCACTCATGTAATATAACTGTTCATCCTCTTGCAAAACTAAATAATTCTTCTTATACTTATTCTCATCCGTTTCTTTTAATTTCTGTTTTATTTCTAAGACTTTTGGATCTAATTCTTGTTCTTCTTTCATATTAAATTGTGCTAAATGTGGGTCTTCCGCTCTAGGTTCAGACTCTTGATCCGACGGTAAACTCTCAAAATCTTCTCTATTTATTATGGCAGAATCTAATATATTTACTTGCCAATTTCGGTCGTCAATCTCCGGTTCTCCTTCATATTCCGTGTTTCCTGATGACTGTGGATACGGGATTCTAGACAATAGATCAGCGCATGTGTTGTTCCTACCTGGTTTGTATTCTATTCTTGTATTGTATCCTTGCAGATTCAACGCCCATGTCTGTATTTTCCTGTTCTGCACTGGAGCTTCTAACAAAGATTTTAAAGGCATGTGGTCAGTTCTAATGAATGAAATTTGCGTTATGTAGATAGTAGTTAAGTTTCTGGAAGAGCATAATGAATGGCATAAGCCTTCCTTCTCAATAGTAGACCATTTCCTTGAGACCTGCTAAGTTTATGAGACAAGAAATAGATTGGCCTTTCATTTTTAACCCCTGGTATTCCAGATTCTTTTCCTTCATATGGTTGAACCAAACACGTTCCTATAGCATTATCTGAAGCATCTGTATATAATATTAACTGTTTATTCAAATCTGGATATGTCAATAGTGGCACTATTGTTAAGCTATTTTTTTAAAACTCGAACGCTTTCTGACATTCATCATCCCACTTAAATCTAGCGTATTTGCCAGTTAAGTTAGTAATAGTCTCTGCTATTTTTGAGAACCCTGGAATGAAACGCCGATAATACCCACATGTTCCAATAAACGCACGCTCTTCTTTTACATTAGTTGGAGGAGATAATTCTTTAATAACCTTTACCTTTTCTTGGTCTGGTTTGATTCCGTCTCTATTAATAATATACTCCAAATACTTTGTTTCTGTTTTTAAAAATTCGCATTTACTGAGCTTCAGTTTGACATCATGTATTCTTAATCTGTCGAATACTAATTTTATATGTTTTAAGTGATCATCTACATCTCCTGCTGTATAAATTAGAATGTCATCTATGTATGCCAGTGCAAACTTTTGCATACCCTCTAAAACTTGATTAATTAATAGCATATAATATGAGGGCGCTGTACGAACTCCAAAAGGCATTCGTAAGAATTCGTAAGAACCTGCGTGTGTACAAAAAGCACTCTTTTTCTGGGCAGTCTGGGGACAAAGGTATACACCAAAATCCTGATCTTGCATCTAACGTGGTAAAGAAAGTAGACCCATTAAGTAAACCCAAAATATCGTCAATCACCGGCAATGGGTACGCTAGATTCTTAGTGATTTTGTTCAACGCCCGATAGTCGCAGCAGAATCGATGTGAACCATCAGCTTTGGACACGATGACAATCGGAGATGACCATTCCGACTTTGATCTTGTTATTATTCCTGCTTTCAGCATGTCTTCTATTGCTTTTTCAACAATTTCTCTATTCCTTAAGGGTGTTCTATACGGTTTCAAACTAATTGGTGGGTGATCTCCAGTATCTATTTCCAATCGTAACTGTTTTTGTCCTTCCCAATTCTAAATCATTAATTGCAAATACATCCTGATTCTCTTTTATAAGTTGTTCTAATACTTTCTTGTTTTCTGGTGGAGTTTTTAATTGTGCCAACAATTCTTGCTCTCTTGTCATTTTGTCTAGTGAATGTATTTGGGCTGTATTTCTTCTGAATGGATGGATCAATTCATCCTTCTGCACGTTCCCTCTTCTTTCGCGTCCGCTGTCTGTTATTAATTCTTTCACTATGAGTTTCTGAATAATTTATTCCCGGCATTTCTACTCTATCTGTTGCTCAATATGTCATTAATGTTATGATCTACTTTGGCTATTACACATCCTCTGTATAATTTAATTTCTCTACCTGTGTTGTTAATAATCATTACTGGAAAAGTTAAGTGTTTATCTAATGATATTATTCCATCCGGAACTTCTAGACCAGGCTCATCAATTACCTCCCTTTGCAATTCAGTGATTCTAACTGTATGTCCTACTTCATAATACGGATTTCTTTTTACCTTTGCCTGTATCAAATTAACCGTCTGTGGTTTTAACGTCGTAGACATTTTAACTCTAACCAGTGATGAAATGTGCATGTCTTCTTCTAAATCTACATACACGTCCTTGAATTTTAATTTATGTAGATCAAACATAAGTCTTACACCATTTTTTATTAGAAAATCTCTTCCTATGAGCATGTTTCTATTTAAATCTTTCACTATATGAAAAAGATGTCTTACGTTGATCCCTCCTAACTTAAAATTCATTATTGTTTGTCCAATTACTTGTAAATTCTGTCCTGTAACAGAGTGAAGATTATTATGACTTCTGAATATTTTGCAATTTCTCATTATTTTGTATAAAAAAACTTTCTTTGATCACACTAACCTGAGCTCCCGAATCAATTAATGTACGAACTCTATACTTCCCTATTTCTATTATACATGAGCTGGGATCTGTTTTATTCAGCTGTGAACTGTTTGATTTCATCTAATTGAGAGCATTCTCTACTCGTCCTGCTATACCCGTTATTAAAATATTCTTTACATCTTGGGACCTTGTTATTTTCCCTCCTACCACAGGTCCTATTTAATAGGTAGGGCGCCGGTTTTCCTGCGTTCTTGTAAAACTTCTGTGTCTCTCTTCAACATTCCTATTTAATCTGCTATTGCCATTTCTACTTTGTGTATTCGACTGGACACGCCTGTTACCACAAAAGCGAAAAATGTGTCCCCTCTGACCACAAGACCAACAGACTATATTTGTGTTATTTGTTTTACCTACCGTCTCCCTTGTAGGATATCTCATTTGTCTTCTTTCATCATAAGCATTTCTATTACTACCTTGTAATGTCTGTATACTTCCTCTCCTATTCCATCCGAACCTTGTTTGTCCTATCTCCATAGGCTCTTCAATTCTATCTTCTCGACTGGTACCTATTTCTCGTCCTACTCTCAACCTAAATCTACGTCTCAAGTTCTCCTCTTGTACTGCTATATCTACAGCTTGTGATAATCTCTCAGGATTTTCCCTCATCAGCTTAAATTTCAGTCCATCTGACTTTATACCATCTACAAAAATCCCGACCAACATCCGCTCCACCTCTTCTCCTCGTACGTTATGTCCTAAGAATACTTCTTCAGCCAGGTTAATCAACCTATCGCTGAATAATTGTACAGTCTCTCCAGTGTTTTGTTTGGACTGTCTCACCACCGAAAACGCATGTTGTGGGTCCGTTATTTCAGCGTATTTATGAGCTAAATCGTCCTTGAACTGCTCCCATGTCTCATCCTACCCTAGCCTCTAATTTTCTTCTAATATGATCAGAAACCGGTTCTGTTGCTGCCTGATAAGCAAGTTTCATTTTCTCTTCATCTGATGCTGACACCAAATACGCATATTTCTCTATTGAAGTTATCCACTTCTTAAAATCTTTCGCCTGTCCGCTAAATTTAACAATTTCAGCTGCCATTCCTTGTTGTTTCATGACTGTGTTGAGTTTCCCTATTACCGTTCCTACCCCAGTCAAAACTTGTGCCAGTGAACCTTCTTCTGCCATGCTGAAATATTTTACTATAGACTTATACAATCAAATTTACATTTATAACGACTTATCTAAATGGTCCTATTAAAAAAACGTTCTCTTAGCAGTTACATTTTAATAAATTACCATCTTGATCCAAGAGAAGCGTGGATTTACGTATGTTCGTTGAAAGTTTTCCTCGTCACCCAAACGTCTGGGGTTCGTTTCACTTATTGGCCATCCAACCGATAACGTGACTTCAATGATGTCCTTCTTCTGACGTCTCAGGTTTCGCCACTTTCACTTTCAGCTCCTGGTTGAGCCCCTACCAGACTTGATATTTTCACCCGATAACAGGGCACATCTAGGCGACGTCTTGAAAACTGGTTTAGCTCAATAAAGCGATTTGAATTTGGGTCCCCTTTTCAGCAGGTCGTCAACCCAGTTTGCCCAACCACCTCCGAGGGTTCCCTATCGATATATTCGCTTTTGTTGAAAAACATTATGATTTATTAGAGCAACCACGAGTGAAATTTCTTCGTACTTTCCAACCAAAGGAGCAATTGGCTTAATTCTTTAGGCACCCAAGGTCACGAATTCAATGAACATAACGGCTTTGAGTTTGCTCTGTAGTAATCTTGATACAAAGAAGATAACCGCTCTCTTAGAACAACATTTCCATTTAATTCAAGTTGTTTATATCCGTTTTGAGATTTCTTTTCTCCTCGACCTGGACAAATCTTAGCATGTGACTGGCTGACCTTCGAACACAATGCAAGGTTACCAACGGTTGAAATACTGGCAAGGTCAAACTTTATAATATTTTTGACAAGAATCCCGTTACTTCACATAGTTATGATGAGAACAGCTTATCAACATTCCATAGGCAACCATGTTACGTAGATGGCTCTATTCACAGTCTTGATATATATGCCTTTTATTTTGATAGTGTCCGAAAAATGTTGAAATTTTGACTTTCTTACTCGATTAAAAATGGTCCGATGGAACTTTTTGTTTAGATGAGTATCTAAAATTTTCAAGTGAAACTCAAATACTATAGACTGACATCAAGAGTGACTTTCTTACTTCACATTGTACCCGCGACGTCCAAGTAAAATCGAATCCTGTGTCACGGCTACCATTTAATCCTCCTGTAACACTACGTGCATACAGTGGATCAACAAGTTCAGTTAGATTATTGTAGAACAGGCTTTATTTGCGATGGTTGATACAAAATCTCAATACAATCAAATGCGATGTTGACTTCTCTTCTCTCGCCCTTGGTGTTTACTAACTAACCCCAACAACAAGCCACGTCACGACTTGAGCATCCTTCTAGCTGTTCTATCTTGATGCTCAAGCGTGATGTAGGCTTGCACACCTAAGCTGATACAGATATGATATTCATTCTGCTACAGCTACTGTGGAGGGCGGACGCGCCATGGACCAGGCCGACATTCTGAAAGCTCTACGAGAAGTAAGACTTTTGCGAGAACCAAGTGATGACTGTGAATCTACAACAATGGCCAGACTGCGAGAGCAGCAAATTAAAAGAGGGGTGGCCAAACAAGAACACTACGCAGGAAGCCAAAGAAGATTGATAAGCCAACACAGAACTGGCGTCGTTAGCCGCTACACGTTGCGGGATTTGCTGAGGGGATCCGAGCACTTATGGACTGAATGGTTCGATGTGCAATGAGGATGATCTGTCGACTAACTAACTAACTAACTCTGCTTTCGTAGATCTGGACCCAGGATTTCCATAGCAGTGTTGTAAATTATGTCCTTTAGGGCTCTCCATTCTGTTTCTGTATCCTCTTTAGCTGCAGCATTGGGCTTGAGGCGGTCTTCCAGCATATTTTCAAACGACTGCTGCATTTTCTTGCTGTTTAGGCGGGTGACATTTAGCTTTTTTTTTGCATTTTCGCCCCTTGAGGACGCCGTGGTGGCCTGATGTGAATGTTTATTTTCGAGACAATGAGTCGATGGTCTGTTCAACATTCGGCACCTCACATGGATTTTGTCACCCGAACGTCTTGTCTGTCACTCCTCCTGACGATGACATAGTCAATGAGGTGCCAGTGTTTCGAGCGAGGGTGCATCCACGATGGCCTATTTCTCATGGGGAGACGTAAAATTGTGTTCGTAATCAGGAGATCATGTTCGCCACATGTCTGAAGGAGGCGGAGTCCATTGCTGTTACAATTTCCGACTCCATGCTTTCCAATAATGCCATTCCAAGAGGTGGTGTCCATGCCTACTCTGGCATTAAAATCCCCAAGGAGTATAAGTTTGTCTCCTTTGGGAACAGATGTTAATACATTGTGCAGGTCCTCATAGAACTTGTTCTTGACATCATCTTCGCTGGTCATAGTTGGTGCGTAGACACTTACAATGGTTGCATGCTTCCTTCCATTCAGCAGGGGCAACTTAATGGTCATGAGCCTGTCGTTTATAGCCTTTGGAAATCCAGCTAATTTGCCGACCAGGGCCGACTTAATGGCAAATCCCACACCGGATTGGCGTCATTCTTCGCTTTTTCTTCCACTCCAGAAAAATGTGTAGCCGGCACCTATTTCACAGATTTGGCCTTCTTCTGCAAGTCATGTCTCGCTTAAGGCTACAATGTCGATGTTGTACCTGCCCAGCTCTCTCCCAATCAGTGCTGTTCGTCTCTCTGGACCCGACGCGCCGCCTCTGTCAAGTAGGGTGCGTACATTCCAAGTTCCAATTGTTAAGGGAATATGGTTTCCTCTTTTAGCTTTACTTGTTTTATCTTTGTTTGTATGTCGACCGCAGTTAGGGTACCCACCAACCGCGGCTAGCTGGTTAGGTAGTGATGGAGCAGACAATGTTTAGGGCACCTTTTCTAGCCCCTTCCTCATGCTATGGAGGTGAGCAGTGTGTTCCTATAGAGGGCTGCTCAGTCGCTCAGTGGGCTGCCGAATCCCACTGCTGCTCCGGTCAGTAGAAGACGACCATATGGCCTGAGCCGCCTGTGTGCAGGTCTGCGACTACGGCTGCCAGGGTACCCACGCCAGCCGCTCGCCCACGCCACAGGGCTTTGAAGGTGATATATGACGTTGGACGAAGAATGACTTACGCGATGACTTGGATTAAAGTGAGGAAGAGTTGCGCAATTCGTCGACCTCACTCTCTCGCCTGAGTCCATCTGAGTCCAGTGGCAAGACAAGTCGAGACGACTGGAGACGAATACAGGTGCAGTGTACCATGTGATGGGTGAGTGAGTGTGCACATCACATGGCACAGTGGATGACCAGGGCACTCTACGTGCCTTGCCGTGCTCATTACGTTTCACAACGCTTTGCATGTAAACGCTGTCTTGCCCGTTGAATCAGGATTGATTTCTTCCACGCAGTCTGCCGAAACCTGTCTTCACATGCTGGGTAGGCATACCCTAGTTTACCTCTTGGTTTGGCACCAAATCGGATACCCATGCCTGGTTTAGCCAGCGTCTCACAGCTGTTGCCTGGGGGTGGCCGCTGTCGCATGCTGACAGCTACTAGGAGCCACAGGCACGAGCTGGGTGTCAGGCTTGGACCAGTGGGGGATGGGTCCTGAAAAGGACATGAGTCATCCTTACCAAAGGTGCTACCAATGCCTGACACCCCGTACCCCCCCCCCCCCCACACCCCACTGCCTTAATGCATGTCTTCCCTTGTATACTTAAAAGGAATCCAACGCTTTAGGAAAGCTCGTTAAATAAATTAACAATGAAAAACTTCTCACCTTGATTGAATTCACACGAAAATAACTGGCGGCAGTCGTGCGAACGGTTTAATGCATTTATTAATGCGCTGCAGAATCAATAGGATACTATTCAAGAACATAACCTGCCCTTTAAGACAGGGACGTGGGTTATTTATCTATCTAAGAATCAGCTCCCAATCCCACTATTCCGTTAGCCTTGACGTCCAGTCTTTCATTCAAAATAGTTTAGTCGTTTTTCTCACGTTGCTGTCTTCTGACGTTTTCCACGTTCCCCTTGGTTTCTCTTGTTGTCGTCCACTTTAGTGTGTCCGTATGGGGAAAATCCTGTTTTCCCTTTTTTATGTTTGGTGGCGCGTGCCGTCATATGGCATTATGCCCCCCTCCCAGATAAAAAAAAATGATTAGTCATTTTTTCCCTCTATTAAATATATGTATGTGTATATATACTCTGTAATCATATGCTTACTACAACAATTACAACAACAGCTGAATAGCTCCTGGTTTTCCCCTTTACCCACCCTTAAAAAAACTAAAGTTATATGACGGGCACGCCCACTTGTCCAAACCCCACGTTGGACGTGTGGCTGATCTATGGGGGGATCAGTAAAACTAATATATATTAGTCCCTAACTTGTCTTAATAGACAAATGTCCTCACTCTAGGTAATACCATGAGTTTCGGACGAGGGTAATACTTGGGTTTCCGAGTAATCCATCTCAGTTGCCGTTGATCGTTGCTGTTGTTCCTGTATAATACATATATTCCTTGAGTAGATGTCCAATGGGGATTTGGGGCCAAAAGGGTCGGGGCACCACAGGAGCGCCAAAAGAAAGCCCCCTAGGGACCCAACCCCCGGAGGCCCCACCCCCCAGGGCCCGGGGCGCGACCGCCCGACCGGGCCGTCCTCTGTATCCCGGAGCGCACTCGGGCGACCGAGCCATCGATTTAGAGTGTATCATCTACAGACATACCAAGATGCGCACCGCGAAGAACAGTTGTAAGTGGCTACGGCTACGTTCCACAGAGCCCTGCAATCGGAGTTGTATGAGGGACTACTGCAAAGTCCATGCAGTGATAATACCGAAGGGTTCATGCATTAAACCATGTCGGAAATGTGGGAAGGGGGTCAACAACCTCCTAGAACTATGTAAAGAATGTGGATATGACAAGGAGTATCACCGAATCTGGTACGAAGAGAATGTAAAGGACTATAATGCAGAGATTCGTCGAATTGCTAAGATTAAGCGATTGAACTTTCAATTAGAGAGAGGTGAAGTCATCGGTGTACTTACACACCTACCAGTTAGAGACTGACGGATCTGTGTATTTAGCCATGCCTACGCTGATTCAGTTGAAACAGCAAGCCCGCGAGTATGGTATGCCATACAGTGGGAGGAGGAAGGCCATTCTTGAGGGGGAAATAGCCAGAGCGCGTGAGATGGCTAGGGCCTCCCTGCTCGAGAAGAACCCCAATCTACATGGGGCACGTCTCGAAGCAGGGATTACCGCCGCTCTGAGATTCATACACGGCACCGCCGAGGACCAAGCCGCGATCAGGGCCGAGCGCCGACGCCGCGCCCAGCAGCGCGCCGAGCGCCACGCCGCCCTCGAAGCCGAGTTCCTCGAACGCCGCACGCGAGAGAAGGAGGAGACTTTCTACAACAATACACCCGAATTCAAACTCACCCGAGAGGTTGAGGGGAGCTTGAGAAAATATGAAGCCACCGTACCCAAAGACACTGAGTATGAAAACCCAGATCTATTTCTCTGCGCGATGAGACCCGCTGCCAAGAGCATGATAGTAAAAGCACTGGAGGAGTATGGTAGTGTTAAAATGCAGCTATATCTCCATCTAAAATACTATCGCACCACCCCAGAGGGTGAACAAATTACAGCAATCGCCACCCATGGAAGTAGGAACTATGAAGTACTGCATGAGGGGGATATTGATGAGGGCCTGGACCTCGCCGAAGCCAAGATATTCGCGGACAGTGAATGCTTCACCTCAGGGGGCTCTGATTGGGCCTATGATGAGTGTGTGCAGCTCGACCTCTACATAGTAAAATACCAACCATTCCGAGGCTCTAGCTACTTCGCGACTCCCAGTTTCATTCCACCACGTAGTGTTGTGAATGGGAAGAATGAGGACAACCGCTGCTTTGAATGGGCTATACTCTCAGCGATCTATCCAGTAGCGCACGGAGAGCATCCCGATAGGCTCAACAATTATAGCACCCACCTGGGAGAGCTAAACTTTGAAGGAATCGAGTTCCCAGTGCAGCTGACCAGCATTGCTAAGTTTGAAAACCAGAATCCTACCATAGCCATCCGAGTCTTTGGATGGAACAAAGGACCAACCATACTCCGAACCAACACACTCCAGCGCAACCAAATCAACCTCTTGCTCCTGTGTAAAGACGACAATAGGCACTATGTCTGGGTCAAGGATGTGGGGCGGCTTCTATATGAAAACAGGTAACATAGGGGTAAGAAGTATCCATGTCTCAACTGTCTCCATGTACACTCCTCTCAGGAAACCTTAGACCAACATGAGCCACTCTGTCAAGGCATCAACACAGCCAGTCAGGTGAATGTCATGCCTAAAGAGGGAAAGATGAATTTCAAGGCCCTCCAGAAACAGATGAGGGCGCCATACATCATATACGCAGACTTTGAGACGTTGAACGTTCCCGTACATGGTGCGGCAATGGATCCAAGCCAGAGCAACACGCGACAACTTGCCCAGCAGCCCCTCTGCGGCTTCGGCTACACCATTGTACGCTGCGACGGCCTCACCACAAACCCTGTCGTATATCGGGGGGAGGATGCTGCCGATGAATTCCTCAAACGCTTGGCACGAGAGCAGGCCACCATCCACAACAAGTTACAGCGGCCGGCACTGATGGTGCTGGGGCAAAAAGACCGTGAAGACTTTGCCTCCGCCACAACCTGCCACATCTGTAAAGAGCCGTTGGAGGAGGACAAGGTGAGAGACCACTGCCATATTACAGGCAAATACCGGGGTGCAGCCCACAATGTCTGTAATCTAGCATGGCGCATAAACAGAGACAAGCTGAGGATACCTGTAGTCTTCCACAATCTCAGAGGATACGACTCCCACATCATCATGCAAGGGGCCGGCCGTCTGGACTGGGGAAAAAGAACAGTCTACAAGAAGAAGAAAGACGGCCAATGGCAAACCAAACAAGTAGACAACACAACAATCACCTGCATAGCAAACACCATAGAGAAGTACGCCTCCTTCACCATCGGTCAGCTGCAATTCATTGACAGCCTACAGTTCATGAATAGCTCTCTAGACACCCTGGTAGGGAACCTCGGCGAGCTGACACACTGTGGTAAATCAATGGCCCTGACACGTAGAGGCAACGACATAATCTCAAGATGTGAGACGTGCAACACTGAGAAGCACACCCCCTGGGCTGTCTTAATGAGCAAGTTTAGGGCCACGCTAAGCCAGAGCCAGTCACATCTCCTTCTCCGTAAGGGTGTATACCCCTACGAATATATGGACAGCTTCGAGCGCTTTGCAGAGGACCGCCTATATCACAGTGGCCGAGATGATATAACAATGCTGAGTGTGGAAGGCTCGTGATAATATAGTGGACAAGTCTCGTCTTTTATAAATTCATACGTTTATTAGGTGAAAATCATTCATCTTCAACATGATGGAAAACTCCGACATTCTTGTTGTTTACCTCTTGAATTTCCAGTCCCCAAGTGACGTGTGTGCAAGCCCTGGATACGTCTATCCATTCGTGCACACACGTTCACCAACTATGGTTTCCCACTAGTTAATGAATGCGCAGCATTCCCTAACTCTTTACTCCTAAGCTATACTGTTACATATACCTCCCCTTCTTCAAGGAGATTTTTTCCCTGAAAAAATCTCAACCCCAACTCTTAACAACTTAACTCAACAATCCCATATATTTCTCAACTCAACTCTCACCCTCTTATCTCATCATATCCAAATGCTAACTAGAGATATACTTCATACCATATCAATAATACAAAACTCTCTACAAAATTCGTTATAAAGTTCTCCACAAAACTCTCTACAAAATTCTCCATAAGTGAACCACTATTAAAGTGTCCATCTAAATTATGATTGACAAAAATTGAAGATATTTCCCTTATCTTTTTCTCCCTTATTCACATTCTCGCTATTCCAGGATAGACAGAAAAGTTTAGTTAAGTCAGTTAGGTTGGATAGGTTAGATTTGGTAGGTGCGCACCTTAAAAAAATATAGAAAGTAAGGGGAAAAAGTAAGAAGTAACCACATTTCTCTTCCCATGCATTCTCAAAACTTTATAAAAATAAAGTTTCTAAAATTTATCTTCATTTTCGTCAATAATAATTGTTGTTATCAAAAAGTTGATCCAACACTACAACCATTTTGTATTATACAGCTCGTCAAATTCAACCATTCTTTCAAAACCTCCAAATTATTAGTATACTGTTACGTACAGTCTTCTTCTTCCAGTGTCCACTTATTTAAATGCCAAAATTCAACCTGGCATTCCCCCCATTTTCTCCCATTAAACGCTGTTCAACCCAGCTCCTATTTCAACTCCCCATTTACCCAATATCGCCCGTCACTCCAATCCATGTACTTACGTTACGAACCAACTAATGTAGTCCCTATTTCAATCACCCATTTTAACTCTTTCCAAACCACCTGTAATATCAATTTTTTGCTGATACCCCCAGCCACTTTTAAACATACTCCTCCATTACAACATATTGAATCACTTCACTAATCACTACCACTTCCTCCTTAACTTAACCATGTTTCACCCTCAATTTCTATTTATAAACGTTATATACGTTAAACAACTCAACGTCTATTTCACATTTTCTGTAAGTTCCCAAAAACAACTCTTCATTTTTCCCCTAACTGAACGTCAAGCCAGTAATCATTTTAAACACACCCAGGATAATTCAATAAAAGCAACGTTAAATTATCCTCACATTTTATAAAGAACAATTGAAGTCAAACAACAGACTACACAATATCAACCCCCTCATTCTTTGACATCATCTTTATCCCCACACATTAATCAAATTAAACATATGTTATAAAATGAAAGATCATATATATATATATATACATACATATTATGACCTAATCAATTATTTTCCGTCTAAGAAAAACTCAATACTTCAACTTAAAAATCAAAATGATCACAAAGCATATATCAATAAGTCTGAACTTACTACCATATTATGTCCACTCATCCCAACAACTCTTGATTAAGTTGCCAACTTCCTTCCTTGGAAATACATAAATACCTTGTCTAACTTCTTCTTCTATCTGCAATCTACAGAATATTCTACCGCACTATTTATCTCTTCTCCATTTTCTTAATAGCTTCAAATTTTTTTCTATAAGTGCAATATCTACATCAATATCGTCATCCTCCTGCGGAGAACTATCTTCTTTCATATCAGCATCTTCATCAGTTTCTGACTTTTCATCCATCTCTTGTTCCGCATCTGTATATCCATTACTAGCAACCGCTAATCTCTTCCTTTCTAAATCCAATCTAATTTTTCTGTCTTGACGTCTTAATAAATTTTCAAACAGTGGCATATCTTCATCACTTGAAGAATTCAGTCTAAACTTCCTTTGCCTCTTAATTTCTCTTTCTTTCTGTCTATCTAACTTTCTTTTTACTGCCTGTCTTGTATTCATAAATGGAGCTTCTATTTTTTCCTCGATTGATTCTTCATTATTATAATCGTCATACGTGTTGTTTTCCTCTATCACGACTGTTTTTGGTATTGTTTCTTCTTGTTCAGCCGTAGTAGATGCTGTTGTTACTTGTTTCCCATTCTCTATAGGTATTGGATATTCCGTTTGTCTGACAATCTGTCCATCTGACAATTCTTCTGAATAATAATAATTATTATTATTCTCTGCATCATTTTCCTCATTATCCCGTCTTAAGTGCTCCACATGTGAACGTGCAACATGCCCTGTAACTTGGTTCTTAATAGTATACGATACTGGACCCTTCTTTTCTAAAATATAATATCCCGGGACCCAATGAGCATCAAACTTTGAGTTTTTCCTATGTTTTTTGTAATAAACTCTATCACCTATGTTGAACTCTTGTAAGTGTGCATTTTTATTTGCGTATTTCTTCTGTCTTTCTCAAGCCTTAATTATATTATTTCTTAAACGTACATGTGCTTTGTGCATCTCTTGTAATCTTGTTTCCTGAAAATCCTCCCCCATATATTTTCTCCTAGGCTTTAATAAATTGTCAATTGGTAATATTGGTTCTCTCCCATGTACTAAGTAAAATGGTGAGAAACCTGTTCCATGTGAACGTGCAACATGCCCTGTAACTTGGTTCTTAATAGTATACGATACTGGACCCTTCTTTTCTAAAATATAATATCCCGGGACCCAATGAGCATCAAACTTAGAGTTTTTCCTATGTTTTTTGTAATAAACTCTATCACCTATGTTGAACTCTTGTAAGTGTGCATTTTTATTTGCGTATTTCTTCTGTCTTTCTCAAGCCTTAATTATATTATTTCTTAAACGTACATGTGCTTTGTGCATCTCTTGTAATCTTGTTTCCTGAAAATCCTCCCCCATATATTTTCTCCTAGGCTTTAATAAATTGTCAATTGGTAATATTGGTTCTCTCCCATGTACTAAGTAAAATGGTGAGAAACCTGTTCCTTCATTTTGGTGTGTACGGATCGCCGCTAATGCTATTCCCAAATAAAGATCCCAATCCATATCGTGTTCTTCTACATTTTTCGCTAGTATGTTGTATAATGTCCTATGATGTCGCTCATTTTTAGCATTCGAAGTTGGTCTGTAATATGAAGTCTTAATGTGTTTTATATTCAAATCTTTTACCAATTTTTCAAACTTTCTATTTACAAATTCTTTCCCATTGTCTGTAAGTATTATTTGTGGACACCCAAACCTTGGTATAAATTCTTGTAAAAGCATATTTATAACTGAATCAGCACTCTTGTCTGGAATTGGATAAACTTCTGGCCAGAGACTATATGAATCTACGATATGTAGTAGGTATACATTTCCCGATAATGTTTTTGGATGAGGACCTGAAATATCTAAACTTACTTTCTGCATTGGAAATTGAGGAATATCAGTATCCTGTAAGGGACATTTAATTATCTTCATATTTCTTAACCTACACTTTTCACATGCTTCAACATATTCATATACGCTTTTAAATAAATTCGGCCAGTAATATTTACTGCTAATAGCCTTAACCAACTTATCTCGTCCAAAATGACCATTATTATCGTGATATGCCTTTAAAACTTCTCGTTCTAAATGTTTCGGAATATATTTTCTTACTCCTTCACCTTTTTCACTGATATAATATAATTGATTGTCTTCTTGTAGCTCTACAAATTTTCTTTTAAAACTATTTTCCCCTGTTTCTTTCAGTTTTCTTTTTATTTGTACTATTTTTGGATCTAATTCTTGTTCATCTTTCATATTAAACTGTTCCAAATGTGGGTCTTCTGTTGTAGGTTCAGACTCTTGATCTGACGGTAAACTCTCAAAGTTTTCTCTATTTATTATGGCAGAATCTAATATATTTACTTGCCAGTTTCGATCATCTATCTCTGGTTCAGCTTCATCTTCCGTGTTCCCTGATGACTGTGGATACGGGATCCTAGACAAAAGATCGGCGCATGTATTATGTTTTCCTGAAACATATTCCACTGTAGCATTGTATCCCTGTAGATTCAATGCCCACGTTTGTATTTTCCTATTTTGTATTGGTGCTTCTAATATAGACTTTAATGGCATGTGATCAGTTCTAATAATGAAATTGGCATTATGTAAGTAGTAATTTAGTTTTTGTAGAGCGTAGTGTATGGCATAAGCTTCTTTCTCAATAATCGGCCATTTGCATTGAGTTTTGCTAAGCTTATGAGATAAGAAGTAAATTGGCCTTTCATTTTTAACCCCTGGTATTCCAGACTCTTTTCCTTCATATGGTTGAACCAAACATGCTCCTATTGCATTGTCCGAAGCATCTGTATATAGTATTAATTGTTTGTTCAAGTCTGGATGCGTCAATAGTGGTACCACTGTTAAACTGTTTTTTAAAAGATCGAATGCTTTTTGACACTCATCATCCCACTTAAATCTAGCGTATTTACCCGTCAAATTTGTAATTGGCTCTGCAATCTTTGAAAATGCTGGGACAAACCGCCTATAATACCCACAGGTTCCTATAAACGCACGTACTTCCTTTATGTTAGTTGGAGGAGGTAACTCTTTAATAGCCTTTATCTTTTCCTGGTCTGGTTTAATTCCTTCTCTATTTATAATATACCCCAAATACTTTGTTTCTGTTTTTAAGAACTGGCACTTACTAAGCTTCAATTTAACATCATGCCTTCTTAACCTGTCAAATACTAGTCTAATATGTTTTAAATGATCCTCCACATCTCCTTTCGTAAAAATCAGAATGTCGTCTATATATGCTAGAGCAAACTTTTGCATACCTTCTAAAACTTCATTTATTAAGAGCATATAGTGAGACGGGGCAGTTCGAACCCCGAACGGCATACGTAAGAATTCGTAAGAACCCATATGAGTACAGAAAGCACTTTTCTTTTGCGCGTCCTTCGACATCGGAATACACCAAAATCCTGACCTTGCGTCTAGCGTCGTGAAGAATGTGGAGCCATTAAGCAACCCCAAAATATCATCAATCACTGGCAGTGGGTACGCTACATTCTTAGTGATTTTGTTCAACGCCCTGTAGTCACAACAGAACCTGCTCGAACCATCAGGTTTGGCTACTATGACGACCGGAGATGACCATTCTGACTTTGATCTTGTTATAATCCCTGCTTTCAACATATCTTCTATTGCCTTTTCCACAATTTCTCTATTTCTTAATGGAGTTCTATATGGTTTTAAACTAATTGGTGGATGGTCTCCTGTATCTATTTCCATTGTAACTGTT
Organism: Cepaea nemoralis; assembly: GCA_014155875.1. Taxonomy (NCBI): domain Eukaryota; kingdom Metazoa; phylum Mollusca; class Gastropoda; order Stylommatophora; family Helicidae; genus Cepaea; species Cepaea nemoralis. The sequence continues at coordinate 344,446 of JACEFZ010019396.1, forward strand.
TTTGTCTTACCCAATTCTAAATCACTAATCGCAAAAACGTCTTGATTTTCTTTCACGAACTTTTCTAATATTTCCCTATTTTCCGGCGGAGCTTTTAATTGTGATAACAATTCTTGTTCTCTTGTCTTTTTATCAACTGTATCTATCTGAGATGGACGTTTCTTAAATGTATGGATCAATTCATCATTTCGTCTTCTTTTATACTTATTTCCGACATTATTTCTAATCATGGGAGTTTCTGAATACTTATTTCCCCATATGTTTTCTTTGTCTATAGTTAACATGTTATTTTCACTATACTCTACTTTAGCGATTACACAACCTCTATATAATGTAATATTTTTTCCTGTATTATTTAGGAGCATCACTGGAAAGCTGAGATGTCTATCTAGTACTATTAACCCATCGGTGACTTCTAAGCCAGGTTCCTGTATTATTTCTCTCTCTAATTCTGTTATTTTAACTGTTTGTCCAACCGAAAAGTATGGGTTTTTTTCATTTTTGCCTGTATTAAATTAACCGTTTGTGGTTTCAAATTCATGGTCGTTTTGACTCTAACTAGTGTCGACACATGCATATCCTGTATTACAGTGTAGAGATGTTACACACAGGTTATAAGGCACGTGATCGTATAGGACACAAGTCTCCGTTGTTTATAACATTCTTTATTTGTCGAATCGTTCCACTACAGCATAATGATGGTAGGCTCAAAATCTGATGTTTACCTACTCTCTTGCTAGCTGACCCCCAAGTGACGTGTGTGCCAGCCTAGATACACTTCTTCATTCGTGCACACACGTTCACTAGCTATGGTTTTCCCCCTAGTCAAGGAATGCGCAGCATTCCTTAACTCTTTACTCCTAAGCTACTCCCTTTACTGTTACAATACCTCCCCTTCTTCAAGGAGAATTTTTCCTTGAAAAAATCTCAACCCCAACTCTTAACCCCTTAACTCTACATCTCTATACAATAACAACAATTCCATATAATTCTTAACTCAATTCTCATTCTCCTATCTCATCATAGCCAATTGCTAACCAGAGACAAGAATACCGAAACTCTCTACCAAAGTCGTTATAAAGTTCTCCAGAAAACTCTAAACCCAAAGTCGTTTTTACAATTAAACCCC